>JAUDYJ010000012.1:13021949-13424449 GCA_030761175.1 Masticophis lateralis | reverse complement strand
TACATACAGTCTGATGTAGTGATACAGATTACAGTATATAAATTCGGTGACCTTGGGCCTGTCGTTCTCTCTCAGTCTGAAGAAGACAAGGGCAAACAACTCCTGAAAGTCTTGCTAAGAAAATAGCATGCATTATTATACAATACCGAATTCAGATTTAGCATTTGATATATATTTCCACAGCAAAATCCAGAAATTTAAAATTTCTTCTCCCGTGAATTAATTTGCCATCTATGCCAAACTGCTTAATTACATATCAGCACGTTTCCTAAACTTTGCAGATCTGAAGCAGAATGATAATTTATTTGCTTGCTAACCCTTTATTTATCTAGCCCTAACATAGCAGAAATTCCTGGTTTGCTCAATAAGAAATAAGGTAGAGAAACAATAAAGTCAATGATAGCAAAGTTTTAAATCAGAATTTTAAAATCAAAATTTTAGACCAGTTATTTTTTAAATGCGAGTTAAATAAATAAAAAATGTCCTCAAATGAAAGAAAAGAGACAGAAAAAAAGCAAAAAAAAAAAAAAAAAGCAAGGCACAGAGCTCATAACCAACGAACCAACGAACCTGTTGCTAAAATTCACCTCTGGGAACAGCTGATTGGGGATATTCCAGGAGGCCGATCCACCCGCCAATCAGCTTTTTCTTATTTTCCTCCCCAAAAACTAAGATGCGTCTTATACTCTGAAAAATACAGGAATTCTTAATGGTATAGGTCTTATACCTCTTATGTTAAACAATAATCAGCATTTATCCCTCATCTCTTGCCCGTTTTCATATCTCAACTCTTGTTGACTTCTTGGCCCATCTCCCATACTCCTCCCATGGCATCTTGTATCTTCTTATCTCATTCATGTTTGTTCTAAGTATTTCTTCTATCTCCAAGAGTCACTCTTGAAGATGGAGGTGGATGGACAGATAGATAGATGGAGATGTCATGCTGCTGTCCCACTTAGCATAAGTAATTATTAAGCCTGAGAAAAATTGCTGTAGGCCCATAGCTGTTGCATTCCCAAGTTATTATTGGGAATAATAGTTATTGTTGCATTAGTTATTGTTATTGTTGCATTCAATAACAATAGTTATTGAATGCAATAGTTATTGTTGTATTCAATAACTAAGGCATACACAGTGTATGCCTTAGTTATTGAATTGCCTTGTCCTTTGTGACTCATACATTTTTGTTGAGGCCTGTCGGCCACCGACCCCTTCAGCAGCCAGATCAGATGAGGATGAGGTGTGGGAGTCAGGGTCAGCATCAGGGCAACCTGGGAGCTCGGAGGGGGAAGAGGGAATGGAGCTAGCAGAGAGAGAGACAGAGGCAGAGCCTGGTCCATCCATCAGCCCTCAGACAGAGAGTCAACAGCCCCCAGGCCTGGAAGTAGTTGGTGAAGAAGAAGAGGAACAGCTGGGTCCAGTGCCTGATGCATGGATGCACAGTAGAGGAGAGAAGAGCAGTGGAAATCTGTGGGCTGATCCTTGGGACAGAAGAGCCACCACTGCTAGCGAAGCCCCACCCTAGCTCTGGAGATGAATAGGTATGGCAGACAACTATTCATCTTCCAGCCAGATGGACTTGTTAGCCTGTGAGAGAAACTTTTTGCGGGGGCTGCCGGTATTCCTAATAAAGGAATCTTTTGTGTTCACATCAGAGGGTTTGTTGTGTTTGCGAAGCTGGGTCAGAACAATTTTGGGGAATGCAATTCTCAACAACCATTCATGGAAATCCCCCAAAGGCTAGACTGCTAAACATGGCAGGCCCATTCCCCCTGATTCATATCTGAGTAACATTTCAAAGAGAGCAATTGCCTCATAGACAATATTTTATCTAGGAAATGCTATCAGTCCCAGAGGGAACAGGTGGCCTCTCCAGTTTAGTCATCTTCGAGTTGCCAAATTTAAAAAATGCATTCTTCGTCTTCCTATGACCAAGGGCTTTAATACTGAAATATTCATAAGTACCAGTTTTAATAAAATGAGGGCTTGGGGAAATGGCTTAGAATAGGCGAATATTATCCAAGCATTTAAGAGGCGGGGGGGGGGGGAGAATGCTAATTAATGAACTTCAAAAGCCCATGGAGGCTCTCCGACTGCACAAGGATTCCAGAATGAGGCAGAAATTGTGGTTTTTGAAAAAGCAATGCACACAAAGAGATATGGGTCATCCAATAACATCTTGAGTGTGTAATACCTCTCTAAGTAACAGAATAATAAGGATGGAAGGGACCTTGGAGGTCTTCTAATCCAGCCTAGTCCTAATCAGGCAGGAAACTCTGTACCATTTCAGACAAACGGTTGTCCAGTCTCTTCTTAAAAACTTCCAGTATTGGAGCACTCACAACTTCTGGAGGCAAGTCGTTCCACTGATTAATTATGGAACAACTTGTCTGTGGAGATTCTCGTCATTCATGTCATGGTTGAATCCCTTGGGCCACCTTATGCAATAGAATCCCTTATGCCACCAGGCTTGAAATTTTGGGCTTGGACAATCTGGACTTGCGCCGCCTGCAGTCTGATCTAAGCATAGTACACAAAAATTGTCTGCTACAACGTCTTACCTATCAGCGACTTCTTCAGCTTCAACCACAATAATACACGGGCAAATAATCGATACAAACTCAAGGTAAACTGCTCCAAACTCGATTGCAGAAAATGTGACTTCAGCAACTGAGTGGTCAACGCCTGGAATGCGTTCGTTGTTACATCCTCAAACCCTCATAACTTCAACTTTAAACTGTCCACAGTGGACCTCACCCCGATTCCTAAGAGGTCTGTAAGGGGCGTGCATAAGCACACCAGCGTGCCTACCATCCCTGTCCTACAGTCCCCATTTATTTGTACTCATTTCCTTCGTTCATGTCCATGTTCATATTCATATCTGCTATCTTGTACATGTTTGACAAACAAACAAACAAACAAACAAATAAATGTTTGTTCCAAAGGTGCTTTTTCCAATTTTCAAGAGCCAGTTGTTTCTTGAAAAAGCACCTTGTGGAACAACGTGCTTCCAGAAGTTGTGGATCTCATGTTCTGATGGTACAGATTTAAACAGTTGTTTGCTAACTAGCTTAACAAGTTCAGTTCCCTAGGAGCCAGTCACATTTGCCGAGCATTCATTCTGAACATTCTCCATTCAGGGCCATCTCTAGCATTAGGAAGTGTGATGTGGTTGCTTCAAGACAGCGGATTCTGAGGGTCAGGAAAGAAATGTCAATTATTACTTATTAGCTAATGTTTTATTCTGGATACGGGAAGAGAATTCTTGTAGATTTTTCTTATTTTTTAAAAAAGCCTCAGGGACCAAAAGGGCTTTGACTGACCTCATGATGTATGCCCCTTGACTTGAGTGATGGGAGTAGGACACCATCTGTTCTTCTGCTTTGGGCCCCAAAATGTCATTGAACCCCACTCAATTAATGTAGACTCTGAATGGATAGTACTTAAAAAGCCTGTTTGCCCTATTCTATGGCCATGTATTTAAAAAATGACATATTATGTGAAAGAAATGGATAGTCAAACCAACTTTCAGAGGATTTTTTAAAAAGGGGTGTGATAAAGGGGTGGGGAAAGTGGTACGTTTCCTCCAAAAGAGATCAAGATGATATCCTGGATCAGTTCACACAACACTGATCTGCAAGATAGGCTTACAAAAAAATCATTCGGCCATTGTGTTGTAGAGAATTCCATGGACAAACCCAATTTATATATGAATCTCAGTGCAGATATCAATCCCCACTACTGAGCTTTTCAGTGAGGCTCAATAGTGCCTGACACTGTTCACTATGTCTGTCAGTTTGTCTATTATCTCTCTCTCCTCCCTTCCTCTCTCTCTCCCTCTCTGTCTCTCCATCCAATTTATTTTATCTATTTTATCTATTTTATCATTCTTATCTGTTTTATCTATCTTCTATCTGTCTGTCCATCCATCCAACCATCGGTCAATCTATCTAATCTTATCTATTTATCTATCTATCTATCTATCTATCTATCTATCTATCTATCTATCTATCTATCTATCTCTATCATCTTCCTTCCTCCCTCCCTCCCTCCCTCCCTCCCTCCCTCCCTCCCTCCCTTCCTTCCTTCTTCCTTCCTATCATCTACCTATCATTTATCTGATTCAAAAAAAAAAAAAAAGTAGCTCGGGATGGTGTACAGCAAACTAAGTTCAGGCAACAAACAGATAGGAATAATCACTAATAAAAATATAAGACAGTCGTTATTAAAATAGAAAACAACAAGACAAAAGAGAGACCGAATATTAACAGTAGCCATAGACCCATCTTAAAATTTCACTGGTCCCTGCTCTGCATGCCCTTGTAAAAGATTCTCCGAGCACATCTTACCCGAAAAGGGCTCATTTCTCCTAAAACAAGACTACAGATGCTATAAGAGCAAAGAAGTACTGATGGTTCACTACTCTGATTCACCAAAAAGTTGGTCTTAGCACCTCTAACCCATGTTCAGTCAAGTTAGTTATTTGTTGAGCATTGGCAACTCTCTAGATGTCTATTCTCTTGCTTCATTTCCTTCTACTTCCCTTGAATCATGGCAAATGATGGCATCCCTGAGAGGGAAAAGCTTGCATGAGCCTGATTTGATCCAGCATCTCAGCCACCAATGATTTCAAGCAAAGCTTCAGATGGACTATATCCTCAAAGAGCAAAGAGGCTGCTTAAAATTTTGACCAAATAAAATAGAACCAGACATTTCAACAGTTAGTTGGTGCTTCTGAATCAATACAAATGTTCTCTTCTAAGAAATTCCATTCCAGTTTTTAGAAAATACGTCTTTTATTTTTAATCTTGGAATGTACACACTTCAGCCTGCCTGCATTTTTCTCTTTAGGTGAAACTTTTTCTTTTTGAAAAAAAAAACTTTCTTGAAGTTTTAGCACTACGTTGAAACAATAAGATGACCTCCTGTATCTATCTTTCTCTTGCTCCCTTTCTCTGCTCATCTTTGTTTTTTAGCCCCAGGCAATATCTGAATTTAATCCTTTTGCAAGGTAACAAAATAGATTATACTTCTACATGCACAAAGGCAGCATCACACCTGGAAAACAATTCCTTGCAGCGGATAATGTTAGCTCAAGCCACTGAGGCTCAGTTGTATGATGAGGTGTTGTTTCACGGAAAAAGCTTGCAAACTACGGCAAAACTCAACAGCAGCAATAGCAAAAGTAAAAAAAAAAAAAGGAGAGAAAGAGAAGGGGAATAAATTGAAAATTGCACTGATTAATAGAACCACATTCAAGATTCTCACCTGCCCAGGAAGATGAAGCTCCAGAAATGGAACTGGATTAATTAATGCTGAGTAGAAAAAAATACTTTTTTTAACCAATTCTCATTCAATTTAATACAAGGAATTTTGTACCTAAGATTTCTTCAAGCTAGAACAGAGTTTTGGTGCAATTTCTCATTCATGGAATAGAGTGTTCTTGTATTGGTTCAGTTACTTTAGAGTTAAACTATATGTTTGAATGGGACACGGTGGTCAGAGGCTAAGACACTGAGCTTGTCGATCGAAAGGTCGGCAGTTCAGCGGTTCGAATCCCTAGTGCCACGTAATGGGGTGAGCTCCCGTTACTTGTCCCAGCTTCTGCCAACCTAGCAGTTCGAAAGCAGGTAAAAAATGCAAGTAGAAAAATAGGGACCGCCTTTGGTGGAAAGGTAACAGTGTTCCTTGCACCTTTGGTGTTTAGTCATGCCAGCCACATGATCACGGAGACGTCTTTGGACAGCACTGGCTCTTTGGCTTTGAAACGGAGATAGCACCGCCCCCTAGAGTCGAGAATGACTAGCACATACGTGCGAGGGAAACCTTTACCTTTATCTTATATGTTTGAATGTTACTTTTTGTTGGACAGTCATTCTGTAACCACCTTAGCTTTCCATAGCACCATCCAGTCCCAGAAGCATATCTGAAGAAGGAGTATATTCCAGAGAGGATTTTGAGTGGTAGAAATGAAACTATCATTGCTAATAGAACGATCTATTAATAGAATCTACTAATAGAACCCTGCCCTGAAGAAACTATGGAGATTGTCTCCTTTGGTCAGTGAAAGTTGAAGAATTTGTTCACATTTATTTATGTTAATTTTTTTTATATATGCGGTTTCGGTTGTATCGAGGTTTACTTTTAATTATCAGGGCAAGCCCCAAAGGCAACAGGACTTTCTTAAAAGTCTTGCTTGAGCAGGCGGTTGGAATAGAAGACCTCCAAAATCCCTTCCAACTCTGTTGCCTATGGAGATCATCCAAGTCATGGTTGTCCCAAAGATGCTTTTTCAAGAGGCAACTGGTTTTTCTTTGAAGACGTTTTGCTTCTCATCCAAGAAGCTTCTTCAGCTCTGAAGCTTCTTCTTCTTCTTCTTCAACCGAAGAAGCTTCTTGGATGAGAAGCGAAACGTCCTCAAAGAAAAATTCAGAGCTGAAGAAGCTTCTTGGATGAGAAGCAAAACGTCTTCAAAGAAAAACCAGAAAGTTCAGTTGCCTCTTGAAAAAAAGCACCTTTGGGACTTCCAACTCTGTTATTCTGTCTTTCTTAGAAACCTTTTCAGACCCTAATACAGAGATGGCTAACTTTTTTGCCATTGTGTGCCAGGACCAGGGTATGTGTGTGTGTGTCATGCATGCATGTGCCCACACCAATAATTCTTTGCGCCCTGCCCCCGAGCATGTGCACATGACCCCCTCTACTCCCCTGGTCCTGGCATACGATGGCAAGATAGGCCCATTTTTTGCTGTCCCCAGCCTCCAGAGCCTTTCTAGGAGTCTGGGGAGGGCAAAAATTGCCTTTCCCACTCCCCGGAGACCCTCCAGAGGCTACAAATGGGCCGTTTCTGGCCTCCAGAGGGCCTCGGGGTGTGTGTGAAGGAGTCTGTTTTCGCCCTCTCCAGACTCCTAGAAAGACTCTGGAGGCTGGAGAGAGAGAAAAATGAGCCTTCCCCACCACCTCCGGAGGCAGGTAACAGCTGTTTCCCTACCTCTGGTGGGTACAGAAGGCCCGAAAATCAGCTGGCCGATGCGCACATGTGCACCGGAGCTGAGCTTGCGTGCCCACCGATATGGCTACATGTGCCACCTGTGGCACGCATGCCATAGATTATCCATCATGGCCCTAAGACTTTCTTAGACCTACAGTTACCTTTTGAAAAGCACCTTTGGGAACAACAATGCCCTGGATCAGGGCTCTCCAACCTTGGCAACTTTAAGCCTGGTGGACTTCAACTCCCAGAATTCTGGGAGTTGAAGTCCGCCAGGCTTAAAACTGCCAAGGCTGGAGACTCCTGTCCTGGATAATTGAGAATCTCCATAGCCATCAGGGTAAGCAAATTGTTCCATTTAGACTTTGCCCTTTGTTCATTTCCAGGCCCTGTTACTATTGTTCTGGAACTACTCAATTCCAGACAGTCAGATACCTGGCTTGGGGTCCAATTTGTATGCAAGACAGTAAGAAGTTCTGGTCATGCAAATGTCTACTCTTTTAATGCCCCAGTTCCATCACCTGTGAAACGAGCAGGAAGCGAAGCAAAAGTAATTACAGTTGTAATGCCTATTGAGTAGACATGCAGGCTCTAGTAGTAATTGGCTTCTGCGGGTGACAAAAAAAACCTCCTGTGAATGGCACAGAGCAGATAGGGGTGTGTGCACGCACACTTGTGTGTCTTTCTGTGTGTGCGCGCTTGTGTCTGTGCGCTTGTGTTTGTGTTTGTGCTTAGGCAAGACTAAAGAGAGCACAGAGGGAATAGATTAAGCAATGTAATTAGTTTCCTTTTTATTCAATTTGGGGTTGATAATATTATCATCACCAGCATCATCATCGTGACTTAAGAATCATTAGAACAGGAAGCAACGAAACAAAATGAGAGCAAAATAATATATATTAGATGATAAAAAAAAATAGTTTTTTTTAAAAAAAATGAATAGCATGTTTGGACAAAGTTGTAGATTTTGTTTTCTTTGAAGGAAAACCTTAATGACTATCAAACCATCCATGTTCCAAGCGCTTTGACAGATAACCCCAATGAAGCCTAGCTAGCATTGCTAATAGTCGAAGAATCTGAGAGTTGAAGTCCGTCTTACTGTCTGTGTTCCCTCCCTGCAGTGGCTAAAGTACAGGTACCATATTTTTTGGAGTATAAGACACACCTTTTTCCCACCTAAAAGGGAGTGAAAATTTGGGTGCGTCTTATACACTGAATGTAGTCCTTCCCACCAACTGCCCCCCACCCTTTGGCCTCTGCCTCCCAGCAATTTACCTCCTTGCAGCAAGAAGAAACAGCTCATTTCAGCTTCAGCACAGCTTAATTAGCACAAGTTGATTGGATCGGCCTCCCGACTCTCAGCTGTTTCAGGCTGCAGGGATTGCCATTGTCTATTGCTGTGCGGGCCTCTGCTACTTTCTGCAAAGAGGTAAATTGCTGGGAGCAGATTTTTTTTTCCTTGTGCTAATCAAGCTATGCTGAAAACAAAACTGAAAGTAAAGCAGGCTGTTTGCTGTTTGCTGCAACGAGGCAGAATTGCTGGGAGGCAGAGGCAGATTTCTTTTTCTTGATTTCCTCACCAATATTCTTGTTTTCCTCACCAATATTCCTCACAATAATGCGTCTTATAGTCCGAAACGTCTCATACTCCGCACAAATTACAACATCCCTGAAAAAGGAGCTTATGACCATTTTTCACACTTAACAATCATTGCAGCATCCTTAGGATCATGTGATCCAAATTCAGATGCTTGGCAACCGATTCATATTTATGACGGTTGCAATATCCCAGGGATCACGTGATCTCCTTTGGGCAACTTCTGACAAGCCAACTGAGGAAGCCCGATTCATTTAACCAACCTGGTTACTAAATGAACAACTGCAGTGGTTCACTTAACAGTTGTGTGGCAAGAAAGGTTGTAAAACGGGGCAAAACCTCACTGAACAAATGTTTCATTTAGCGACAGAAAATTTAGGCACAATTGTGGTTGCAAGTCGAAGACTCAGAAAAAGTCTGAAACGGAGGAAGCCGAGAAGTCTTTTCCAATAGAAACTTGGACTTAAAAAAAAATGCTATTTTTAAGAACACTCCACTGGAGTTAAGTAGTCAATAAATTTAAAATAACCGCAATAGCAACAATATGCATCGTGCACCATTCAATGTCTGTATAAATATAGGAAATACAGCTCCCTAGAATTTTGACAGCTCTCCCAGCAGACTTTCCTCAGCTACTGAAGGATGACTTAACCATTCCACTCACTTCAGTATTATTTTCAATCAATGTGCTGTTAACAGCATGATAATATTTCTTTTGAGAGGTTAGCTGCTGAACGCATTTGTGTCCTATGCAGGGGTGGGCTCTAATTTTTTTTACTACCGGTTCTGTGGCTTATTTTGTGGGTGTGGTTTGATGGTCATGTGACAATTCTTTAGGATTTAGCAGAGGTACTGGTCTACCAGGCTTTTAACTGTTTGTAGAGCTGTACCGGTCTATCCATTTGTTCTTGGAGTGTCCTGGTCTACACATTTGTTTTTTGAGCATCCTGGTCTATCCATTTATTTTTTGAGCGCACTGGTCTACCACCACACTGCCTTTTAAAAATGATCAGCTGTAGGGCGGCCCTTTGAAGCCCCGTGGCAAGAGTTTAAACAGTTTTTTTTTCCTTCTGGTCCATCAGCTGGTACTCAGGAGGCAGCAATAGATTGGGAGCGGGGCCAAATAAAAGGTAAGAATAACGCTGGGGGGGGGGGGGGAGGGCCCAGCTCCCGAACAAAGAGAACTGGTTCGGTGATGCCATATCATCACCGCTATCAGCTCGGCTGAACTGGGCATAACCAGGAGGAACCCACCACTGGTCCTATAGTATATTTCTTTGGAAGGCTGCACCAAGCACATTAGGTACCATTGCCATCACCACTTCTATCATCAACATTACCACCACCACCATCATCATCATCATTATTATTTTTATTATTATTATTATTATTATTATTATTATTATTATTATTATTATATTTACTTTATTCATTAAACATGAAGCTCAGTCAACTGAACATTCAAAAATGCATCACAAATACCATTGACTGGTGCTAATGGTTGATACGGGTTGCTGCCAGCATCCTAGGTATCAACCAAGTACCTTCTTAAGATGCACGATGTTCCAAGCAGTGCAGTTTTGTGCAGTTCCGCTGGTGTTATTGCAGGAAGCTGCAATTTGTTGATGTATCTTATAAAATTCTTGGACATGGTACCAAGTGCTCCGATGACAATGGGTATCACTGTGACATGTTTCATCCATAGCCGTGTACTTTTGATAGCCAAGTTGTGATATTTCATGATTTTTTTCCAGTTCTTTTTCTTCGACTCTGGCATCTCCTGGTACCACGATGTCAATAAATTGTACGTTTCGGTTTTCGACAACTGTGATATCTGGCATGTTGTGTTCCAAGTGATGATCTGTCTGTAGTGCTTGTTCTTGAGCAGCCAATATTAAACCTTCCGTTTCTTTCTTGATGGTTCCCATTTTAAGCCATGCCCATGTAAACTTGTTATCACATTTTCCTTCAATGTTTTTCAAGATGATGATGATGATGATTTCTTCACAGCCAAGATATTAACCAGTAACAGAATAAATTGGAATATACAATGTAAGATATACATTTAGACTGAAGATGTGAGATGTTGTTTTTTGAAGAGCCTTCTGTGTTATAATAGACAAGATCCCACCTCAGATACCTTGAAACCATAATCCTTTTTAAAATTATTGTTGTGTAAATTAAATTGCTTTGCTGCCCATTCCATCTAATGCTTCCCTACAGGTAGTCCTCGACTTACGGGTCACAATTGAGCCCAGCACTTTTGTTAAGTGAGACATTCGTTAGGTGTCTTTTGCCCCATTTTACAAACTTTCTTGCCACGTTTGTGAGGTGAATCATTACGGCTCCATCAGTCACATGGTTGTTGAGTGAATCCGGCTTCCCGCACTTACTTTGCTTGTCAGAAGGTTGTAAAGGGGGATTGTGTGACCCCTGGACACTGCAACCGTCATAAATATGAATCAAGGAGCTCTGGTGGCTCAGCAGACTAAAAGCATTGTAATTAAACATCAGCTGTCTGCAATTACTGTGTTCGAATCTCACCAGGCTCAGGGTTGGCTCAGCCTTCCATCCTTTCTAAGGTAGGTAAATTGAGGACCCAGTTTGTGGGGGCAAGAAGCTGATTTTGTATAAAATATACAAAAGTATGAAGGCTATTGCTTAACGCATTGTAAACCGCCCTGAGTCTCCGGAGAAGGGCGGCATATAAATCAAATTTAAAAAAAAAAATATTGCCAAGCACCAAAAAGAATTTTGATCACATGATCATGGGGATGGTGCAACAGTCCTAAGTTTGAAAAATGGTGCCATTTTTTCAGTGCCATTGTAATTTTTGAATGGTCACTAAACAAAATGTTGTAAGTCGAGGACTAGTATTCCAGTTCATTGTGATAGGCCCATGGGAAATGAAGTTGCTAAGGATCAGTGGTGGGATTCCAATTTTTTAACTACCGGTTCTGTGGGCATGGCTTGGTGGGCGTGGCTTGGTGGACGTGGCAGGGGAAGGATACTGTAAAATCTCCATTCCTTCCCCACTCCAGGGGAAGGTTACTGCAAAATCCCCATTTCCTCCCGATCAGCTGGGACTTGGAAAGCAGAGAATAGATGGGGACAGGGACAGTCAGAATTTTTACTACCAGTTCTCTGAACTACTCATAATTTCCGCTACCGGTTCTCTAAACTACTCAAAATTTCCACTGCCGGTTCTCCAGAACTGGTCAGAACCTGCTGAAACCCACCTCTGCTAAGCATGCTTTCAAATCTAGGTTTAATGAGTTAGGAATTTTGTTCTCGCCGATCCTTTGGAAAGTATAGTATAATTCCAGTGCTTAAAGATTTTATATATAAATATGTCTCTCTGTTTCATAACGCATGCCCTTTCCCTAGGCAATAATAAAGAAGAAATATATGTCAGAACATCAGTAAGTTCTGAGGGATGAAAATAAGTAAGTAGATCAAAGGTATTAGGTTTTTGCTAGTGCCGTGTAAGACATGCTATGCCACTAAGATTCTGGGAGCCCTTTTCTGGATGTAAATTTATCGGTCATATGTGACCTAATTTATGCATATTATTTTATTCAGTTGGGCTTGTTAATCCTCCCTGGAGTCATTCCAAATGTGAAATGAAAGATATTTTTCCTGCAAAATATATGTAATCCACATTAATTGCTTTTGATGGGAATGAGCTGAATGGACTAATAGTGAAGTAGTTAATTCTTTAATCATGTCACCACAGCAGCAAAG
This sequence comes from Masticophis lateralis, assembly GCA_030761175.1. NCBI lineage: Eukaryota > Metazoa > Chordata > Lepidosauria > Squamata > Colubridae > Masticophis > Masticophis lateralis. The sequence continues at coordinate 13,412,117 of JAUDYJ010000012.1, read as the reverse complement.
CAATCTCAGAACAGCTCCAGTGTGGACAGATATTGGATCTGGGGAGGGGAACCCCAAATGCTCACAGGAATGAGCTAAACAAAGCAAGGTTAATCTCAGTAGGGAGAAAAGCAACCCCGCGGATGATGATTCCTTCTCAGTTGCAGTTCCTTCATCTTCTTGCATTTCTGAAGTAATATTTGGGGCAAAAAGAGTTTATGATATTAGGTATGTTTTCTCTGGCCTGATTCTTCAACTCCAAATGGATATCACCAAAGTCTTCTCTTTTTCAAAGTTGTTATTATGATTAAGGCTTGTGCTCTGTCCCTCTTTCCATCTCTCTAGCTCTAAGTGTCAGCGCTCCAGGGCTGACATAAGGAAGGAGGGGAGAAGCTTGACTGTTCACCTACTTAATTCCCCCTGAAGATACTGTCTCCCAGAGATGGGATAGGAGGGGGGACATTCCTGTGAACTGAAGTAGTAGGGATGGGGAGAGTGGCTTGGAATATGGCCAATGAGACGCAGAGAATTGGGGAATGGAAAGGGAGGGTTTGGGGGGCAAAGGCTAGTGCTGACTGCAATGAGCCAGGGATAGATAGTTATGCTCAATAAAGAGAAAATTTCCTCAAAGATCGGCTGTTTGGAAATTCAATTTATTTTGAGATGACATTGTAGCCTGACATTAAGCCTAAAGGTTGTTGTTGTTTGTTGCGAAGTCATGTCCGACCCACTGCGAGCCCATGGACAATGTTTCTCCAGGCCATCCTGTCCTCTACCATCCCCCGGCAACCATTTAAGCTCACATTGACTGCTTCAGTGCTCCATCCAGCCACCTCGTTCTCTGTCGTCCCTTTCTTCTTTTGCCCTCAATCTTTCCCAGCATTAGGCTCTTCTCCAGGGAGTCCTTCCTTCTCATTAGGTGGCCAAAGTATTTGAGTTTCAGCTTCAGGATCTGGCCTTCTAAAGAGCAGTCAGGGTTGAACTCCTATAGGACTGACTGGTTTGATCGCCTCACAGTCCAAGGGACTTGCAGGAGTCTTCTCCAGCACCAGAGTTCAAAGGCCTCAATTCTTTAGCACTCAGCCTTTCTTATGGTCCAACTTTCCCAGCCATACATTGCAACTGGGTAAACCATAGTCTTGACTATATGCACTTTTGTTGGCAAAAAAAAAAAAAAAGTCCTAAAGATAGGAAGGAAGAAATGAAGTGGACTTTGGTTAGTGTGAGCAGAATTTCAGATTTTTTTTTTCAGAATAACAGAGTTGAGAGGGATCTTCTGGTCCAGCCCCCTCTCAAGCAGGAGACCCTATACCATTTCAGACCAATGATTGTCCAATCACTTCTTAACAATGTCTGGAGCATCTACAACTTCTGGAGGCAAGTCTTTCTACTGATTGATTGTTCTCACTGTCAAGGAATCCCTCCTTAGTTCTAGGTTGGTTCTCTCCTTGATTAGTTTCCATCCATTACTTCTTGTCCTGCCTTCAAGTGCTTTGGAGAATAGTTTGACTCCCTCTTCTTTGTGGCAGCCCCTTAGTCATTGGAACACTGCTATCCTGTCACCCCTAGTTCTTCTTTCATGAAGGTAGACATACCCAATTTCTGCAATGTTCTTCATTTGTTTTAGCCTCCAGTTCCCTGATCATCTTTGTTGCTCTTCTCTGCACTCTTTCGAGACACAGAATTTCCAAAGAGCAAAACCTATCTGAAGCATTTGTAAAAAAAACTGGGATGTCGTAGACTTCATTCATTGTACATATCTTATAGCTTCAGGGTTGGCAGAAAATGTCAGACACAAGCAACCAGAATCACTCATGAATAGGCCAGGTAGATATTTTATTAGCGATCATCTATATTACTGAAGAGATGTGGTGGCTCAGTAGCTAAGATGCTGAGCTTGTCAATTGAAAGGTGGTTCGAATCTCTAGTGCTGGGTAATGGGATGAGCTCCCATTACTTGTCCCAGCTTCTGCCAACCTAGCAGTTCAAAAGCATGTAAAAATGCAAATAGAAAAATAGAGGCCACCTTTGATGGGAAGGTAACAGCGTTCCGTACGCCATTGGTGTTGAGTCCTGCCAGCCATATGACCACGGAGACGTCTTCGGACAGTGCTGGCTCTTCAGCTTTGAAACAGAGATGAGCACCTCCCCCTAGAGTCAGGAACAACTAGCACAAATGCGCGAGGGGAATCTTTACATTTACCATCTATATTACAAAAATCTTGGCAGACGGTCTGCCTTCCCCAGGGAAACGGAAGATATAGACTTAAGGGTTTGACCTCAGACATTTCCTACCTTGAACAGACTCTATGCTGGGATTTCTCTTTACTCCTTCTAGCATATCTCACCTTCTTTTAGCTGGTGGTTTCACCAGAGAAAGATTGTTTTTGCTTTGCAGGACTTGGGCAGCTAGTGGGCAAGGTTGGTGAATTTTGCGAAGAAGAGTTTCTATCAAGAATGACGATATCTTTAAGGATAGGTGCAGTAACAAGGGTGTCTGTCTGTCACTCTTTAATTTACTACATGATGGAACAAATCTTTTTATCCAAAAGAGAGATCATTCACCCTAGTAATTTCTATTTTTATTTTTTTGATCATGCCTGATTTTGAACAATCTGAATGGCATCTTTGCTCACCATTGTCGCCGAATTTAAACCTAAGTTGCAGGAAAGAAAAATTCTTGAATATTAAAGCCTGCCACTGCCTTCTAATCCTTGATATTTCATGCATGGAATTAAATTTCCAGGTTGGTAAAATGAGAAAAAGCTAAGAGAACATTGCGTTAAGATTCCTCTTTCAATGATGCTTTTGTTTTAATGTGATTGGAAGGCATTGACTCACCCTTTAGGACAAGGTTTCAGGGAATTGCTTTGCAGATTCTATATCATATATTTGCCCATGGGGAGGAAAATGGAAGTGGACACTGTTCTCTGTTTTTAACAGAACAGAATAACAGAGTTGGGAGGGAATTTGGAGGTTTTCTAATCCAACCTCATGTTCAAGCAGGAGACCCCATACCATTGGTCACCAACTGGTGTCTGTGAGAAAATTTTGGTGGTCTGCAGAAAAAATTATTTGCATTTTTTCTATTGCAGTAAAATCGGGGGTCCTCAAACTACAGCCCTGGGACAGATACGTGCAACGAATGTTTGTGTTGCTGCAGAGATGTTTCGGATATGCTTTTTTTAACAATATAAAATTAAGTAACAACGCTTATAAAGGGTCTTCAAAGGCAACACACAGGAACCGGAAACACCTCATAGAGGCACATAGAGATAAAGCAAACACAACCCCACAACATCTCCCCTTTTCTAATAACAGCAACACTTTCTACAAATTGAGTCTATCAGGGGAATGTGAACATCTACCACTCGGAGTAACGACTGGCTCTCTCACACCTGACTCTCTCATGCAGGCCAGATCTCTTCGCTCACCATTTTAAAGGGCAAAAAGTGGTTTGTTAATCTTAAATTTAATGATATAACTCAATCTTGTCAGTTGGACTCGGGGGCTACATGCGATGCGATGAGCCTAAAGGACAAAAGGAAATTGGCACCTGAGACACCCCTTCAGCCTAGTAGTGCCACATTGAAGTTATATTCGGGGGAACTGATGGAGTCACTAGGCTTATTTCATACAGAGTGTAACATATGTGGGGTTACTCACAAATTGGAATTTGAAATTGTGGATGTAGATCAAAAGCCGTTACTGTCAGGCTCAACGTGTGAGCGTTTGGGACTGATGCGATTTACCATTCCGAGGGAGTTACATAATGTTGAAACCTATTCCTCCAAAGCCTTGGGGAGACCATTGATAAAGCACCAAGTCCTCCAAGTTTATAGGGAGGTGTTTGAGGGCCCTATTGCATCTGTTCCAGGAGAGGTTCATTTTCAACTTGATCCCACTTTTAACACCATGTTTCGGATATGCTTTTATTAACAATATAAAACTAAGTAACAACGCTTATAAAGCATCTTCAAAGGCAACACACAGGAACCGGAAACACCTCATAGAGGCACATAGAGATAAAGATTAAAAGCAAACACAACTCCATAACAAGAGAGTCTCCTCCTTCGGGGTCTTTTTGTGTTGGTTGGAGGAGGGGGACAGAAATTCCAACTTGGGGTCTGCTTTGGTACAGGGCTTTGGGCAAAGGCTGGAGGGAAGCGCTACTGGTGGCAAAGAGCTGGAAGGCCTTGTTCCAGTGGGATTGCATCATGGCCTGGAAAAGGCTGACCATCTCAGCCCCCTGAGCCTCCAGGCACCGGTACCTGGCCTTGCATTCCTGCAGGTCTTCTCTCTTCTTGGAAAGCCTATGCTCGTAGTCCTCAGTGAGGTGCTTCTGCTGAGCCTCCTTCTCGGCCAGATCCAATTTGAGCTGAGCTGTTTTGCCAACTCTTTCTCATGGTGGCTGCTTAGCTCCAACAACTGCTTCCTGTTGGGGCCCTAAGGAGCCCGGTCGGGGAGGGGAGGAGTGGCTGGGGGGGAGGGGTGAATAGAGGCCAGTGAGGCACCCCTTGACATGAGTGACATCGAGTTGGCCATGCCCACCCAGTCACATGCCCACCTAGCCACGCCCACCCATCCAGAAATTAGGTAAATCATATTAGTGGTCCACGGGATTTAAAATTATGAATTTAGTGATCCCTGAGGTACGAAAGCTTGGTGAGCCCTGCCCTACACCATTTCAGACAATGGTTGTCCAATCTCTTCTTAAAAACTTCCAGTGTTGGAGCAACCACAACTTCTGGAGATAAGGATCTCTGCGAAACGGAAGAACTGTTCCCTAAGAATCAAAGTTTAGCTTAGCAGATCACTTGTTAAAACTAAGAAGATCAGTTGGAAGTCCTTGACTGATCCCTGGAATCTCTTTGCCTTTCAGTTTTCCGCTCTTGCTTTTCACCTTGTATAACAAATGGAAATCAGAATCTCCAACCTTATGGAGGTGGCATAAGCTGTTAAACCCCTCTATTTTTATTTGACAAATACACGGCAATCCACTATGATTATTATGTGCATATGTAAATACTCATTACGATATTTCCTTTCAAGGTAAGCAATGCGATGCGGACTGTGGAAAAGAAATGATAATTCAAAGAAATTAGACACCTGAGATAAGAAAAAAAGAAAAAGGGAACACAGCTAAAACAAGCTTACATCAACAACATTCGCCATATCTCTCCTTCAAAATCATCCTTTGTTCTTCTACATCCACCCAATGCTCTAGACACTGCCTTTTGTTCTTTATCTACACTGATTAACAATTCAAGGATACTTACTCATATGCACTCCATTTATTGCTCTTTTTAAAATGGCTTTTTCCAAAAGCTTTTCTTTAATATCTATGGAGATTCTCAGACATTCAGGGAGGTCATGGGGATCCCAAAAATGTCTTTTCAAAAGGCAACTGGACTTTGGTTTTTTTTTTTTTCCTTTGAAGATGCTTCACTTTTCATCCAAGAAGCTTCTTCAGTTCTGACTGAATGGTGGAGGATGGAAGGATTTATTTAGGGGTAGGCTTCAAAAATTTTAGCAAGGGGTTCTCTGCCTGGTTGCTGGATGGGCCTGGCCATGATGGGCCTGGCTTAGTCAGCCTCCTGCACCATGGCGGTGTGTGTGTGTGTTTTTGCCCTCCCCAGGTTCCAGAGGCTTTCCTCGAGCCTCCAGGAGGGCAAAACTGGCCTCCCCAAGCTCCGGAGTCCTGTTTCCGGCCTTCCTGAACTTCCAGTAGGCCCGTTTTTCACCCTCCTCAAGCCTTCGTGTGCACCCTGCACTTACCTGCAACCAAAATGGGCCACGTGGGGACTCCTGGGAGGGGTGGGTGGGTAGGGCCAGCCAGGAGTGGGATTTGGGGGTTCTCCAAACTGCACAGAATCTTAGGTAGAGGTTCTCCCGAACCCCTGTGAACCCCCAGCAGCCCACCCCTGGATTTATTGCTGTCTCTTTTGAAGGCAGCCAACTCCACACTATGGACAGAGAGGACTGATGGTTTGAAAGAGAGGTCAAAGAATCCACCTACCTTAAGATTGAACAGTTCTCTGTCAACAGAGGGGGAGGAATACAAGGCTATCTCCTGTTTGCAAACAGTCCTTTCAGCAATTCCAAGAAAGCCCCACACCCATTTGTATTATTCAGGGCACAGATAAACCTCCAAGTAGCCTCAACAACCCTTGGGAAGAGTGGTAACAACCAGATGACTGCAAGGAATATAAATCAGAACTAGTGTTGTGGTCCATCAGCAGCCTGAGGAGCTGGCAGTGGAGTTTGACAGTGAGGAGTCTGGGGAGGAACATGGGCTAGTCCTGGAGTCTGAGGAAAGCCCGGACAAGGGCTCTGCATCTGAGGCAGAGATGGGGCCAGGGTCATCTGGGAGTGATGCATGGATTCTGGAGCCCCCAGAGTCAGACAGCAGAGGACAGAGGAACAGGAGGAGCCTGTTCCTAGTGCATGCATGTGCAGAGCTGCCAGAAGGCAAGAGCAGCTAAAGCAAAAGGGACAACTAGGGAGTAAGGCCAGGAGATGATTGACCCCTCCCATAAGTCTTAAAAGAGAAACAAAGGCACTTGAGCCTTTTGCAGAAAAGCAATGTTGCTAACTCTGTTTCCAGTTGGCATCTCTTGTTTGTTTCTGAACTCCGTGGGGCTTTGCCAAGTAAGGCCTTTGGCAGGGTATCAAAGAGGATAAAGGTTGGTGGTTAACCTGAAAGGTTTCTTCTGAAGGACTTTTGTTGCAACTAATTGGGACTCAGCTGGGAATGAATGTAATTCTCAGCTGTTACAATAAAATAATTTTGGGGGGGGGACTAATTGTGACTTGTAATATCTCAGTAAGCTTAGGTCACAACAGGTAGGACTTTACCAGTTCAGACCGGTTCAGGCGAACCTGTAGCTCTGATGATCAGCTGGAAGAGAACCAGTTCGCTCCGATTACCAGGTCATCCTGCCCACTTGCCCCTGTGCTTTACTTACCTTTATCTTCTCAGCTGATTGGTGCAGCAGAGCAGATTGCCGCATCTCAGCTATGTTACTCCCAAGAAGTAACACAGAAGGTTAGTATTGTAAAACTGCATGTGTGCGCAATCACCAAACCGGTTTGTTAAACCGGCAGCATCCCACCACTGATATAAATCCTTCCATTCTCCACCATTCAGTCAGAACTGAAAAAAGCTTCTCGAATAAGAAGCAAAACATCTTCAAGGAAAAACAAAGAACGTTTATGTTGCCTTTTGAAAAAGCACCTTTTGGGCAGCTTTGGAAAAAAGTGAGATGCACCATGTGTTTATGGTCAGTGGTGCTGTTTAGATTGGATCATTCAGCACCACAGGCCCATCTTTAATTTGCCTACATTGATCTATGTTCTCCTACCCATAGTATACTCCTATAGCAATGCTTACTGTGTCTTGAGCTTTCTCCTTTGGGAAAAACAGCAGGTCCAAATTTTGCTGCAAGTGGAGAGAGAAAGATAGATTCCTGAGCATTTGTATATCTGGAGGATATCCTCTTCAGGTCTCCTTAGATCTTGCAGGCTGATCCAATCCAAAATAAGGCATGCAGGCTGTCTCTATTACAGTGTGCCAACAATCTGTTTAAAAAAGTCAAGACGCTTGAAGATTCTCAATGGAAATCCTTTCTGATATCCCCATTGTTGAATCTGATTAATTTTAAAGCAGATTAAATTCATTCTGATTATCCACAATTTATTTATTTTTATTTTTTTTGGTGGAATATCTTTATTCCGCTCAAGCAAACGGTTGTCCCAAAGGGTTAAGAAAAACTCGGGCAAAACTTAATAACAAAGGAATAAGTTGAGGACCCTGAAGAAAGGAAATGAAATGAAACAACACAACCCAGCCCAGTGATGAATAATATCAGACATTTTATTTAACTTCAAACACATTTGTAAAGAACAATAATTGTTTTAAATAGAAAGCTGTTGAATTGTAATTGGGAGTAATTGAAACTCGCCACAATATTGAATAAAACATTAGATATTTTTAAACAGTGTTATCTTTACAATTATCTTTGGGAATAATTGGAGTGAAGCCCATGAACTCTGGAATGCAGAGAGAGTCACTGAGGGCCCATTGTCTTCCTAAGTTGTTGCTGTCGAGAATTTAATGGGGAACTATTTATAAGTGATGGAGTTGATTCATTTGTCTTTGATGCAGGGGTTCACGAGCAAATGCCAGTCCTGCTGAGTGCAATAGACAGGTGGCAGAGGAGGCCTTTCTATTTTCCTAGCATCTGCTTTTTAAATTAGGAAGAACAAGGAACTTTGTGAGGAAAGAAACCAAGTGTTGTGGTCCACCAGCAGCCTGTGGAGCTGGCAGCGGAGTCAGACAGCAATGCAGCTGAGGAAGAACATGGCCAGTCCTGGAGGCTGGGGAAGGCCTGGATGAGGGCTCTATGTCGGAGGCAGAGATGGGGCCAGGGCCATCGAGGAGTGATGCATGGACTCCGGAGCCTCCAGAGGCTGACAGTAGAGTGGTAGAGGAACAGGAGGAGCCTGTTCCTAGTGCACGTATGAGAAGAGCTGCCAGAAGGCAAGAGCAGCTACAGCAAAGAGGATGACTCAGGAGTAGGGCCAAGAGATGATTGGCCCCTCCCATAAGGCTTAAAAGACCAGCAATGGCTCTTGGGCTCTTTGTCAGAAAACAACATTGATAGATTTGTTCTTGTCCTGTTGCACTTATCTCTGGTCGGCATCTTCTGCTTCTGAACTTTTGTCAAGAGAAGCCTTTGGCAGTTTGCCTAATTATACCAAGGTTGGTGATTAGACTGAAGGATTTGTGTTATGAATTTTGATTTAGTTTGGACTAAGCTGAGAATGAATTACTTCTCAGCTGTTCTAATAAAGTCTGTTTGTTTTGGAACTGTTTGCATCTAATACTACCTACTTGGGCCTGGGTCACAACACCAAGGACTTGGAATGCTGATTTTGGCAAATATGATGTGCCTTTTGATTCATCCTTCCTCTCCCCACCCCAATCCATAGCTGTGTCATTGTTGGTGTTGATGACAACTGGGGACATTTTGAATCAACCCTTTGAAGTACTGTATTTTTCAGAGTATAAGACACACCTTAGTTTTTGAGGAGGAAAATAGGGGGGAAAAATTCTGTCTACCAGGTATTCATCTGGCTAGCGTCCTTAGTCTGGTCAGCTTCAGCACATTAATTCACTGGTTTTGAGCGCACATGCATGGTGGCTATGTTTAGACATGCCAGGTTGGGGATAAAAAACAGCTTCTAAAGCACAGTTGATTGTGGGAGAGAGAAGCAATGAGAAAAGCAGGCGAAGCGCAGAAGATCACTTCACTTGCTAGCACCTCGTTAGGGCTGAAAAACAGCTTTTAAAGCACAGCTGATTGTGGGGGAGAGAAGCAATGAGAAAAACAGGTGAAGTGCGGAAGATTGCTTAATTCACTAGCACCTCATTAGGGCTGAAAAAAAGCTTTGAAAAAGTTACATTTGGAGTATAAGATGCACCCAAATTTTCTGCCTCTTTTGGGGGTGGGGGGTAAAGTGCGTCTTATAGTCCAAAAATATGGTAGCCAAGGTTAAGAAAGAAGAATGGCAGAGTTTCCTGGAGCATTCTTTATTACGGTTGCATGCAACCACAAAATCTGGGAAATTATTTTATACCAAAAGAAAATCAAACCAAGAGTGGGTTATTTTATTTTCCATAGTGGAGTTTCTTTTTTTTTTTTTTTACTCTTCCTTTAATGGGTTACTCACTGCTTCTCACTGTCAAAGCCGCATCTATATTTCTTCATATTTATCAAATTTAAATGAATAGGCATGATCTCCAGTGCATTAAAATGTGGGAAAGGAAAAGAGACAGGCCATCATTGTCCAATGAGCTTGTTTGTACTTAGAAGCTATGTCAGGTTTAGTTCTCACATATGAGATGTCAAGAAATCCAGGTTCTGTAATTTATTTTATTTTTTAATTGTTTTAACTGAGCATTTGAATTTTGAAAGCCATGCAGAACTAACTGTAGAAGGCAGCCATAGATAAAACCTGGCAATGGCTTACAACTGGATTTTGGCTGCACAAGAGCAAACTATTCAGACTAATGCAATCAAGACAAGAATTGAAAACAATAATTAATTGATTCAAAGTGCAATGATTCAAAGAAGCAGAAGAAACAGTTATATATGGCTGGCCAATTACTAAAATAAAGGAATTTAACATAGATTGAGAAGTTTTTTTTTAAAAAAAATCAAAACATTCTGATAGATGGCAATGCAATACAGATCATTCTAAACCGATGTCAGGAAAACTGCACATGATGTCACCAGAAATCAAACCTGACTTGGGGGGGGGAAAAAAGGTTTTTTTAGCTAAATGAGTGATCTCAAAAAGCCAAGAGAGTTAGATGGGAGATCATCAGGAAATCCCGGGACTAGAAAATAATAAAATAAAGAACAACGGCAATGGTAAACTCTGTGATTTCCCTATGGAACACCACACCACCTGAGATTTGATTGTCCTCATTCTGCTCACCTTTCAGGAGCCCTTAAAAACTTGTTTTTAAGCAGGCCAGGCAGATAATTGAGCATTTGCTGATATTATATGATGTTTTGGTGAGTTACTTTGCATTCACTTGACCAAGAACTGTCTTTTTCATACATTGTATTTATGTTGTTGAGAGTCAGTTTGATGTAGAGGTTAAAGCATCAGGCTAGAAACTGGAAATTTTCTAGAGACTAGAAATTCTAGTCTCATCTTAGGCACAAAGCCAGCTGGGTAAACCTGGGCCAGTCACTCCAGTGATGAAATCCAATTTTTTATTACTGGTTCTGTGGGCGTGGCTTGGTGGGCGTGGTGTGGCTTTGTGGGCATGGCAGAGGAAGGATACTGCAAAATCTCCATTCCCACACCACTCTAAGGGAAGGATACTGCAAAATCTCCATTCTCACTCCACTCTGGGGCCAGCCACTCTGGAGCCAGCCAGCCACAGGCATTTGCTGGTTCTCCAAACTATTCAAAATTTCCACTACCGGTTCTCCAGAACCTGCTGGATTTCACCCGAGTCACTCTCTCCTCAACCCTAGGTAGGAGGCAATGGCAAACCAGTTTTGAAATATTCATTCATTCATTCATTCATTCATTCATTCATTCATTCATTCAATTTCATATTTCTTAGCCACCCATTTCCCTCCCTTCATCTTTCTAGAAAAACTGCAGGGACTTGTTCAGGCAAGTTGCCAGGAACCAACAACGACATAAATCAATCAAAAATAATTGTATAGCAATAACACTTAGACTTAAATACCGCTTCACCATGCTTTATAGCCCACTCTAAGCTGTTTATAGAGCTAGCATATAGCCCCCAAACAATCTGGGTCTTCATTTTACTGATCTCGGATAGGTGGAAGGCTGAATCAATCGTGAGCTGGTCAGGATAAAATTCCTGGCAGTCGGCAGAGTTAGCCTGCAATACCGCATTCTAACTGCTGCGCCACCACGGCTCTTGTATTACTAAATCCTTGTCAGCCATCCAGGGTCACATTTGAAATGAATGATGCTTAAATCTTTTTTTGAAGACTTTGAAAGCCACACAGCAGGGGGATATATTGGCTCTAGAACATCAGGTTCAGAGGTGGGTTTCAGCAGGTTCTGACCAGTTCTGAAGAACCGGTAGCGAAAATTTTAAGTAGTTCGGAGAACTGGTAATAAAAATTGTGACTGGCCCCGCCCCCATCTATTCTCTGCCTCCCAAGTCCCAGCTGATTGGGAGGAAATGAGGATTTTGCAGCAATCTTCCCTGGATTGGGGGAGGAGATTTTACAGTATCCTTCTCCAGGAGTGGGGTGGGAATGGAGATTTTTCAGGATCCTTCCCCTGCCATGCCCACCAAGCCACACCCACCAAGCCACACCCACAGTACCAGTAGTAAATTTTTTTGAAACCCACCACTGATCAGGTTGTGCAGGGGTTGTGGCCCATGAGACAATGGACTTCGGCCAAGGTTGAACCCAATGAGATAGTCTTCTGAAAAGACATGCAGAACATTGCCCAGTAAAGAATGAGTGATCAGGAGAAGAAAGAAAAAAAAGTCATTTTCTACCATTTCTCTGCCTGCCTTCAAAGCAGGGTTCATGAGTTGCTGTAGCTGAGGAATAGCATGTAAATATAATTTTAAGTTATATTTGAAGCCCTATAAACTAGTTTCTTTTTAAAGGCATGGAATTTGCATTTAGGTATCTGCCTGTGTCTGTGTTGTTTAATGATTGTGGTCTGGCTTTTATTCTTAGCAATGCTAATTTTATCCTGCTGATTTCACGAAACTGGAATTTTAAGAGTTTTGATTGGCTTTTTTTTAATGGTTTTTGCTTTGTTTTAGTTGACAGTTTTTAGGCTAACTTTTTAAAGTGACGTATTAGATAGCTACATTTACCATCTTGATACACTGGACTTTTCGTTTACATGAAATGCCTGTGAAATTGAAGGCAGATGTTATTTTAGAGGTTGACCTTTTAAAAACAGATTTAGGTTGCCAGCTACGTTATTTTGTTTGTGATTTTGATATATATTCCAGGGCTGCACTTGTTGTCAGCCTTTTATGCGTGTAACCTTCATTTTCTCAAGAGAAAGCTCGTATAAAAGATTTCCCCCTGTACTAAGAACACTGGAGTATAATTTCTATCACACCCAACCAGTTTGTCTAATCGAGCGAAACTGATTTAATAATGCACAGTTTTCTCCTATATGTGGGACTTTCTTTGGAGATAAGCGAGAACCTGCAGCTGGTATAATATATGGCAGCTGGTGATACAACCCCATTTACACAACTAAACACAGCAATGGATGTTCTTTCATTGCTCACCAGTATGTTCCTGGGCCCAATTCAAATCGGTGATTGTTCATTTCACAACCCTCCATAGCACAGTTCTCCCATACACCAGGAACTCAATCTGCTGGAATTGAATCTGTCTATGTGGTCTGGAGGGACACAGTGGCTCAATGGCTAAGACGCTGAGTTTGTCGATCAAAAGGTTGGCAGTTCAGCGGTTCAAATCCCTAGTGCCGCGTAACCGGGTAAGCTCCCGTTACTTGTCCTAGCTTCTGCCAATCTAGCAGTTTGAAAGCATGTAAAAAATGCAAGTAGAAAAATAGGGACCACTTTTGGTGGGAAGGGAACAGCATTCCATGCGCCTTTGGCGTTTAGTCATGCCAGCCACATGACCACGGAGACGTCTTCGGACAGCGCTGGCTCTTCGGCTTTGAAATGAAGATGAGCACTGCCCCCTAGAGTCAGGAATGGCTAGCACATATGTGCGAGGGGAATCTTTACCTTTTACCTTTATGTGGTCTGGCTATCTAGAGAGAATAGAATAGAATATAATTTTTTATTAGCCAATTGGACACACAAGGAATTTGTCTTGATGCATATGCTCTCAGTGTACATAAAAAGAAAAGATATGTTCATCAAGAATCATAAGGTACAACACTTAATGATGGTCATAGGGTACAAATAAGCAATCAGGAAACAATATCAATGTCCGAGCTTGAGTTGTCTAAAGAATAAAAATGCCTCTATAAATCGTAAGGATACAAGCTATATTTTTTTTTAATTTGATTTATATGCCACCCTTCTCCAGAGACTCAGGGCGGCTTACAATGCGTTAAGCAATAGCCTTCATACTTTTGTATATTTTATACAAAGTCAGCTTATTGCCCCCACAAACTGGGTCCTCAATTTACCTACCTTAAAAAGGATGGAAGGCTGAGTCAACCTTGAGCCTGATGAGATTCGAACTTACAGTAATTGCAGACAGCTGGAGTTAATTACAATGCATTAGTCTGCTGAGCTATCCGGGCTCCCAGTCATGCAGTTATAAGTGGAAGGGCTTGGGTAGTGGGAACGATGAGAAGATTAATAGTAGAGGCTGTTGAGATCCACCCTCCTTTCTTGTAAGTTACATGGGATATGGACAAGACAACGTGTCTTCTTCATGCTTGCTGCCATTTTCTGGGACTTCTTTTTATTGAAGAAAGCTTCTTTGCATTTCGCAAATAAATGAAATTGGCTGCCTTCCTACGAAATTGACGGTATTAAATTTATTCTCACATATTTTGTTTCGGTGTATTTCATTTCAGAGTCCATTTGGGATTAAATTTTGTTACTCACATACATGTAAGAGCCCTGGTGGTGCAGTGGTTAGAATGCAGTATTGCAGGCTGATTTTGCCCACTGCCACGAGTTCGATCCCAAACTGGCTCAGGGTTTCATTTATTTCAATTTATAAACCGCCCTTCTCCTTGCGGACTCAGGGCGGTGAACAGCCAGAATAAAACATGGTACACAAAAGTTAAAAACAATTTAAAAATTATTAAATATTATTCGGCCAAGAATTAAAACAACCCAATTTAAAATCAAATTCAAATTTAAAAACGGAGGATGGGATCAGGCTAGGGTTGACTCAGCCTTCCTTTTAAGGTCAGTAAATGAGGACCCAGGTTGTCAGGGGCAATATGCTGACTCTTTAAACCGCTTAGAGAGGGCTGTAAAGTGCTGTGAGGCAGTATATAAGTCTAAGTACTATTGCTATTCTTATTGTATATCATAAGTAAGTCTCACTGTGTTTGGTGAACCTCATTGTCAAGGATCTCTCTGTAATATATTAATTAACACTGAAAGCTAATTAGATTCAGTGCCAGTTGTAATTGGGCAGGGAAGAATTTCATAACTGGAATACCTGTATCGAAAATATCCTTTGAGAAGCGTGCTAAAATAGTGAATGACTGACAATTGTGAATCATCAAGAGGGCATCTCAATTCAGTCTTAATTGCTGACATATATAAAAGTAAAGGCAAGCACCAATTATCTATCAGATTCACTGTTGTTTAATTTAACAAAAGGATATCTTTCCCAGAGAGCTTAAGAGCCAAATCTTTAACTGGGTTATCGGAACCATTTTGCTTAGATTGCCAAAGAAATGGTAGATTGTTATTTTTGTTTCCTTGTAGAAAACCTTCTCTCCAAAATCCTCCTAAGAAAAGAAGAAAGAAGGAAAGGAGGAAAAGAAGACAGATCTAATAGAGAAAAGTCTTGGAAAATGGATAAGATCTTAGAATTTAAATGTGAGATAACGTAGTATTTAATTCCTCCACCAAAATTGTTGGAGGGATTTCAGACCTAGAAAAGTGATAAATCAATTATGAAACCAAAACCTCAATTACAGCGCTGTCTGCTTAATTATTTGACAAGTTAATTAATCTCCTAAGCAATTGCTATTGCATTGCCATTGCTGCAGTAAAATGAGCAAAATATAGCTATGTCAAGTCCTGGATATCTTGGCAGTACAGAATTTAGTAAGACACCTGGAAAATGCCTGATAATAGGTGCTAAGTGAGGTCAATCTACCTAGGTAGGCATAGGAAGAACTGTTCTGACTTCTTTCCTGAAGGTGTTTTCTGTTGCTAATTATTTAGTTACAACTAATTACAACATGTATTCATTGGCACATGGTTTTTCCCCTACCTTACACATATTATTTCTAGGAGGAGATGCTTCACCTCTTTTCCATATTGAATGGTGTCACATCTAAGGATGGTACCTCTTGACTTGTTAGAACAATGATGGTGTCACTCTTTTCCTTGCCAGAAGACAACACAATTACAGCTGCCACCATAATTGATGCTGATGGTTTTTAGGAGAGAAATGGACACAGATTATTAGCTCGTCAATCTTGTGCCTTGTGGTACCAGCTTTCTCGTTGTTGTTGCTGTTTTCTTTGTAGCCTATAAATTGACTTAAACAATCTAGGGGGGGGGGGGAACTATGGGAGTTCTAGCAGGTAGCTGAAGAAGAAAATGAGATTGCTCCCTTGGTCTAGATCAGTGGTGGGATTCAGCCAGTTCGCACCACTTCGGGAGGTGCGGTTGTTAACTTTCTGAGCAGTTTGGCAAACTGGTTGTTGGAAGAAATCATTAGGGCAGAGAACCGGTTGTTAAATTACTTGAATCCCACCACTGGTCTAGATCACACTATAGGATTAGAAGGTGCTACCTGGGATAACAAATTACTTGGCTCAAGAGGCTGAAGGGCGGGGTCCTTGCTAAGGGGACTAATAAATGAAAAATAAAAATGGCATTCTATAAGATTTATATATATATATATATAAAACTGTAGTGACAGATTGAGAAGCCTTAATTCTTCCCCTCATATAACATCACCTGGATGTTCTAGCCTGGATCCAGTGTTTTATTATTCATCTTACACACTATCAGTGACATTGATTGGCAATGACTCCCCATCAGGGGTGGGCTGCTGGGGGTTTGCAGGGGTTTGGGAGAATCTCTAGTTAAAATTCTGTTCAGTTCAGAGAACCCCCAAATCCCACCCCTCCCCTCTCCTCCCAGGAGTCCCCACGTGGCCCGTTTTGGGTGCAGCTAAGTGCAGGGCATGCACAGAGGCTCGGGGAAGGCGAAAAACGGGCCTACCGGAAATTTGGGAAGGGCAGAAATGGGTGCGTTTCCAGCCTCCAGACAGCCTCTGGAGCCTAGGGAGGCCATTTTCGCCTTCCCGGGAAAAGGCTCCTCCTCCACCGTGGTGCAGGAGGCCGTCTAAGTCATGCCCACCATGGCCACGCCCACCCAGCAACCAGACAGAGAACCCCTTGCTAAAATTTTTGAAGCCCACCCCTGCTCCTCATGGTTTCTGAGTGGAATTCTTCTTAGCATCAGATGTTCTACCACCGCAAAAGATAGTAAACAATAGACGTTTCCTTATAAATGGGTCAGACTATTTGTTTATTTAGTCCAGGATTGTCAACACTGCTTTCCAGAAATTTCCACAGCTTTGCCTAAAGATACTGGGTTTTGAATCCACAACCTTCTTGCTAAAATATATACAGTGTACTAGTGATCCATGCTATCTCTTGGGTTGACCATGACACAACCTTAGAGGGTCATTCATATGTCTGATTTTTCCCATTGTTCCCACTAAAGAAATCAGCATGAAACATTGCATTTAGGTGTGTCCAGTTCAATGGGCTAAGATGCAGAGCTTGTCGATCGAAAGGTCAGCAGTTCAGCGGTTCAAATCCCTAGTGCCGTGTAACAGGGTGAGCTCCCGTTACTTGTCCCAGCTTCTGCCAACCTAGCAGTTCGAAAGCACGTAAAAAATGTAAGTAGAAAAATAGGAACCACCTTTGGTGGGAAGGGAACAGCGTTCCGAGTGCCTTTGGCATTTAGTCATGCCGGCCACATGACCATGAAGATGTCTTCGGACAGTGCTAGCTCTTCAGTTTTGAAACAGAGATGAGTACCACCCCCTAGAGTTAGGAACAACTAGCACATATTGTGAGGAGAACCTTTACCTTTACCTTAATAGCTTTCTCTTGCAATGTGTTTTTTTTTTTTTTTACCAGGTATGTTTTCAGATATAATTTCTTAAAGTGTATTCAGTATCCTTATACAATGGAAATCAAATTTATAACAAATGAGTTCAGGTTCTAGTAGATTATATCAATTCCCAAGGGCAGATAGGAGATCTCTCTGAATAGACAAGGAAGTTGTGAAGATCAGAGGCATTAAAGCTGTAATGACTCTTAATATGGAAGTTCCATCTCCTTTTCTTATAAAACCTCTGTGCAATAATTGCTTTTCTCATCACAAGCCAAAGGACAATCCAAACAATTGTGTTATTTCTCATTCAGTTTCTATTATGTAGCACCATGTTACATAGAAGGGACACACGTATAAATTAGGCGCTCTCAGTACAAAAACATCTAGTGTGGCAGAAATCCCACTGCCTTGGATAATGAATAAATCTGACAAGAGATTGTTGTGGGTGCATCTACCTTGCTGTGCAGCGAATAAAGTTCACTCGATGGAAAATTGCATTCCAGGGAAACACTATCTGACAGTAGAAAATGTATTACGTGGGAATTAATATGTATTTTATTCACAGCCAAATGTTCAAACGGAGAGAGTTTTTACATAGATTTGAATGGCAAGTGATGGAAAGGAAATGTTTGGGCTGAGTTAAATGGAGCGGGGAGAAAAAATGGCAGGCTGCCTTCCCCAAATGAAGAGATACACCAGTGAAATTGGTCATCCAGGGAACTTTCTCAAACCTTGATGGAAATGTTGAAGTGCTTTGACTCATTTTATAATGGCTTTGTCTCTGCCACAAACCCCAATATCTTTTTACCTCCCCCCCATTCTAATTGGAGACATAGCCAATGAAATAATTTCATTAAAGATTCCCAGATCGCTTGAAGTTATTTAAAAAGGAAGAACTTGTTATTCCCGATGCCTCTAGGAAACCAAACTACAGTTTGCCACCGTGCCTACCTTTCTGTAGATGTGCTTACTCAAGTATAAAATGGTAGCACCACGGGTTTATTAGTCTATAACTGCTTGGCTCTTACACACATCTCACAATTGTGAAAGATACACTGCTCTCAAAGGGGCACCTTAAGCAGATGCTTGCTGTAGCTGGGGTCTTCATCTCACCTGTGAAATGAGTGACATTAACAAACTTTGTTTCCCCTATTGATGTGAATAAAGACCCTTCCCTGTGTTTTATCTTCTTGGGTCTCTAAACACTTACAAATGAGATAGATACCTCCATTCCCCACCCCCGGCTTTCTGTAAGCAAAGGTATTTTCAGTAGGAGAAAATATAATAATATAATCCCGTTCCTTAATTTCTGATAAAGATTTGTCTGTCACTCGTGTCTGACTTTAGGACATGGTGCTTATCTCTGCTTCTTGCTTGAAGAAGCCAACATTGTCTGAAGACATTTCCATGGTCATATGGCTAGCATGATTATATGCTAAGGCGAATAGAATAGAATAGAATAGAATAGAATAGAATAGAATAGAATAGAATAGAATAGAATAGAATAGAATAGAATAGAACAGAACAGCACAGCACAGCACAGCACAGCACAGCACAGCACAGCACAGCACAGCACAGCACAGCACAGAATGGAATAACAGAATTGGAAGACTTGGAGGCCTTCTAGTCCAACCCCCTGCTTAAGCAGGAAATCCTACACCACTTCAGACAAATGATTATCCAACATCTTCTTAAAAATTTTCAGTGTTGGAGCATTCACAGCTTCTGGAGGCAAGTTGTTACACTGATTAATTGTTCTAACTGTCAGGAAATTTCTCCTTAGTTCTAGGTTGCTTCTCTCCTTGAATAGTTTCCACCCATTGCTTCTTGTCCTACCCTCAGGTGCTTTGGAGAATAGTTTGACTTCCTCTTCTTTGTGGCAGCCCCTGAGATATTGGAAGACTGCTATCATGTCTCCCCTAGTCCTTCTTTTCATCAAACTAGACATACCCAGTTCCTGTAACCATTCTTTATATGTTTTATCCTCCAGTCCCCTAATCATCTTTATTGCTCTTCTCTGCACTCTTTCTAGAGTCTCCACATCTTTTTTACATTGTGGCGATCAAAACTGAATGCAGTATTCCAAGTGTGGCCTTACCAAGACATTATAAAGTGGTATTAACATTTCACATGATCTTGATCCTATCACTCTGTTTATGCAACCTAGAACTGGGTTGGCTTTTTTGGCAGCTGCTGCACACTTGAGAACACAGTTACCTTTTCACCTATTTTATTAATAGGTACCTACTGTGGTACCTATTAATCTACTTGCATTTGTATGCTTTTGAACTGCTAGGTGGGCAGGAGCTGGGGCAAGTAATAAGAGCTCACCTCATTGCCCAGAGCTCGGATTTTGAACCCGGGCTGTCAGCTCTGCAGCTGACAAGCTCAGGGTCTTTAACCACTGAGCCATTTTACCCTTCTGATAGGATTACAGTCCCTGAATATTGTATTATTTGTAAACAATTGTGATTCTTCAGCAGATGGCAAGTTCTGGGTAGCCTTTTCTGAATTCAGAAGCCTACTAAGGTGAAGTCCAATTAGCGTTTGAGCTACTAGGGATTTAATCTGTCCCAGAAAGTTAAAAACCATCCCTGAAGTCAACGTCATTCGTCTTCTATAGTGTAATCAATATGTTATCAAGAATGTTCCAGGGTTTGGGTCAGCAATCTTCAGATATAAGGTTTAACTTGAAGGTGATTTCATTTTAGATAATTTTAAATTCCATCTAAAGATTCATGGACTTGGAGAAATCTGTGCATAAATTACCTCTCTCTTTTGATGGGTGCTCCATCACTGGAGGTTTTTAAGAAATGACTGGACAGCCGTTTGTCTGGATTGGTATAGGACCGTCGTGGCAAACCTATAGCACACGTGCCAGAGATGGCACACAGAGCCCTCTCTGTGGGCACGTGAACTGTCCTCCAGCTCAACTCCGCTGCACATGTGTGCATGCCTCCTACTGGCCAGCTGGTCTTTGGGTCTCTGCCGTGCATGCGTGGGGGGCGCATGCCCGAGCAGGGTGGGGTGCATACACAGGGTCATGGACGCAGTGCATTTTGGATGTGTGTGTGCACACACACGCATTGGGCACTCGGCCCGGAAAAGGTTAGTCATCACTGGTATAGGATCTCTTGCTTGAGCAGACTAAGAGATTTCTAAGGTCCCTTCCAAACCCTATTACTCTCTTATTCTATATTGTATGCTAGTCTATGATAGTAATTAAGACAGTCCACTCTTATGGCTCTCCTATTGCAGCTTATATTCACTCTCCTTATCTTAGATTTTTTTAAATATTTCAGTTATGATTCTTTTCATGTTTTTAACAAGGATTTATATAAATTTATATATATATATGTTTTCTGAGGTTTTCGTGGGTGTTTGTATGTAGGTCTTTGGTTATTCGGGTCTTCTCCCGCGTAGAATTGGAAGTATCTTGGCGACGTTTCGACGAAGTCTCATTCGTTCTCGTCTCTCTCTCTCTCTCTCTCTATATATATATATATATATATATGGTTTGTCGTGAATTCAACTGCTTGAGGACTCCTGGATTGGAGCTGAAAGGCAAAAGGGAAGCAGTATGCTCCCTCCCATATTGGGGTAGACCAGGTGCTTTTTTTTTCTGATTGGGTAGTGGGTTGGCTGTGCTCTGATTGGCTGGGGGGGTTCTGTTCTGATAGGGTGGGGCTTGGCTGTGTTCAGGTTGGTCTGAGTTGCAGGGGGATTTGAACTCGTGACTGGATTGCTATTGTTTGGCTCTGTGTTCGTGGTCGTGCCACATCTTCATGGAGTGTGTCAGTTTGCTTCATGTACGGATTCGTATGTATGTATGTATGTATGTATGTATGTATGTTTTATTTTATTTTCGTAGGCCTTTATATGTATTTCTCTTTAGCCAGGTTCTTCCTACATAAACCAAGATTTTAATGCAGCCCTAGTTCAGTGAAATCACAATCCACTAGTTTCTAGGCTTTTTTCAGGCAGCCAGCAAGCAGTCAGGCAGCCAGCAAGTCTCCTCAGTCTCCCAATGGGCAGCAGGGTGCTTGCTGGCTGCCTGAAAAAAGCCTAGAAACTAGTGGGTTGTGATTTCACTGAACTAGGGCTGCATAAAAATCTTGGTTTACATAGGAAGAACCTGCTAAAGAGAAATACCTACCTACCTACCTACCTACCTACCTACATACATACATACATACTCATTATTTCACTTCACTGTTGTATGCCTCCCAGAGGGGTTTTTTTTTTGGTGAGATAATTGGCCATATAAACTTGGTCTATAAATAAATAAATAAAACATTCCCTGCTGCCACCATCACCCCCTTTTATTTTATTATATTATATTATTTGCTGACTAAATCAAAGACATGATAGTGAATGTATAGTTCATAGAGAATTACTCATCAAAAGGAGAACAGGCTCTTACTCTGACCTTGACGAGTGACGAAGTATGTATAATCATTGGAAACTTCTATGAACAATGAATATATAACATCAATTCAACACTCCTCATCCAGACGCTGTCCTAGATTATGCAAGAATAAATATAGATGGAAATGTTTGGAATTTTTAGGGTAGAAAGCAAGAGGAAAAAGAGAGCAATCTGTTACATTTTCAAAAAGGCAGGATCTTACTGGTCTCGGATGTCATGCTGATTCATAGCCCACTTCTATCTGAATATATTTTTGGGTGAAAGATTTAAAAACAAAAAATAGCTATTCAGGATTATATTTAGAACTCATTTACCGATGAGTTGTTTGCAGATTCATTCATTAAAAAAATACAAAGAGCTTTAGATTTAAAAGAAAGAAAGCAGAAGAAAACAAAGCTGTAGATTTTCTATGGAAGGGACCTTGAAAGTTTAGTTCTTAAAACATCTATATATGGATTCCTGCATAGGCCATGTTGTGTTAGATGATTAAATTCTTTTTTAGAAATAGAGAGATACAAAGATTTGATTTTACCTCTTTATATTGGCTCCTCATGATGTTTGTGGTGTTCTTGCCTTTTATCAGATAAAACAACTATTATTGTGACGAAAAAAGTAGAAAGGTTTTGTGAGATACCTAATAAAGCTTGAGGATAGATGACTGATGACATGCCTATCATCTGCAGAGTGCTTATATATTCTACACCCGCACTTTATATATTTTAGGTATTGGCATTTAAGTTGCTACCCTGGGACTGTAATAAAAGCTACCTACTTATTCCATCCCATGGGATAATATTACTGCTGACATGTTCAATACTACTCAGAATCGCTTGGCTACAAATGGCCAATGCAATGCGATTTGTGAATCCATAGAAGAGGGTTAGTAGCAATGCTATTTCTTCTCAGTGATATTTCTTCTGGTGCTTTGGATATGTTCTGCCCCAGCTCCAGATTCCCGAGGATATTGACACACACCAACAGTCCTTATCAAATTTATTAAGTAGCAAGAATAAACCAAAGACCAGCAAAGGTTGGCAACCAGCCCAGAAATCAAGATACGAGAAGACTTTTCCAAAAAATGCTCTGATGATAATTACAAGTTGTTTCTAGCAAGAAACTTATTAATGGTGTGTGACTTAAATAGGCTAAGGGAGTGGCCAGTTATCCCCAAGCCTTACTCTCGAGGAGACCTCCTCCTCGTGAGTAGCCACTCCTGCCTTTTGGCAGCCCTGCGTGCTCAAGCATTGAGGAAAGGCTCCTCCACTTCGCTCTCTCCACTTGAAGGAGCCTCTGGAGGTTCTGAAGGCCCTGGCTGAGTCTCTGCCTCTGGCACCACATCCTCTTCAGCCTCCTCACTGTCCACCGCGAGCACCGGCTGCACAGGCTGCTGGCGCGACACCACAGCAGCCTCCTCGTCAGGATCAGCCACAATCCGCGCAGGCCGCTGGCAGGCCACAACAGGAAAATACATTGAAGAGGGGGTCAGCCTATTTTCCAAAACAACAGAAGGCAAGACAAGAAATAATGGATGGAAACCAATCAAGGAGAGGAACCACCTAAAACTAAGAAGAAATTTCCTGACTGTGAGAACAATCAACCAGTGGAACAGCTAGCCTTTGTAAATTGTAGCTACTCCATTGCCGGAGGTCTATGGAGATTCATAGTCATCCAGGCCATCCAGAGCTGAAGAAGCTTCTTGATGAGAAGTGAAACATCTTCAAAGCAAAACCAGAAAGTTCAGTTGCCTCTTGAAAAAAGCACCTTTGGGACATCCAACACTGGAGGTTTTTTAAGAAGAGATTGGACAACCATTTTTCTGAAATGGTATTGGTTTTCCTGCTAGGAAATCTGCAAAGTCCCTTCCAACACTGTTATTCTATCACGGATTTTATAGTTATAAGGGATCTTTGAAAACTTTACAAATTTCAATAAAGGAGAATATTTGTAGCTCAGGGTTCAAGTGAGAGGTCCTTAGTTGGCCTCTGAACATGGTTGTTTTCTTGCAGAGGTTTCATTACATTTCATCAACAGTGATGATGTTACCTAGTTTGGGTAGCTAACCTCGTAAAATGGTAACCTAGTTACGATTGATAGTGATATTGTTTCCTGATTGCTTATTTGTACCCTATGGCTATCATTAAGTGTTGTGCCTTATGATTCTTGATGAACATATCTTTTCTTTTATGTACACTGAGAGCTTATGCACCAAGACAAATTCCTTGTGTGTCCAGTGACACTTGGCCAATAAATAATTCTATTCTATTCTATTCTATTCTATTCTATTCTATTCTATTCTATTCTATTCTATTCTATTCTATTCTATTCTATTCTATTCTATTCTATTCTATTCTATTCTATTCTACTCTACCCTACCCTACCCTACCCTACCCTACCCTACCCTACCCTACCCTATTCTTCTTGATGAACGTATCTTTTCTTTTATGTACACTGAGAGCTTATGCACCAAGACAAATTCCTTGTGTGTCCAGTGACACTTGGCCAATAAATAATTCTATTCTATTCTATTCTATTCTATTCTATTCTATTCTATTCTATTCTATTCTATTCTATTCTATTCTATTCTATTCTATTCTATTCTATCCTACCCTACCCTACCCTACCCTACCCTACCCTACCCTACCCTACCCTACCCTATTCTTCTTGATGAACGTATCTTTTCTTTTATATACACTGAGAGTGTATGCACCAAGACAAATTCCTTGTGTGTCCAATCACACTTGGCCAATAAAAAAATTCTATTCTATTCTAGTTTGGGTAATGAAACGTCTGGAAAAAAACAACCAAGCTCGGAGCCCATCAAGGACTCCATCACAAATTTCATTTTTGGGATAGTCTCCCTTTTTTCTCTGTTAACTACCCATTTTTTTTCTAGAGTCCAAATTACATGATTCAGTTGAAAGGCTATTGTATATTATTTGCTAATTATTTATCCTTTGTGCATTCTGTTATGTGACTGAACCATTTCTACAGGCACAGGCAAAGCTTTGTGTTATTTTGTTGCAGTGCTTCTGACACAATCATTTCTTCTTCCCCACCCCCCTCCTCAAAGAATTTCAAGATACTATCACCAAGGGTATTATAAAACAAGGAGAGATTTCCTTTAATATTGTATGTTCCTCTGCTGAATAAGTGAAGTGTGTATATATGATTTTCTTTATTGATTTTCTATTTTGGAAGGAAAGCATTACATTAGTTAGAGAACTGAGAACAGGAGAATACTAAATACATCCCAGGTGTAATTCATATCAAATTAATTACGTTGTACTTGGAAGGGATGTTGCTCAGATGCTTTTAACTGGGGAAGTGTAAAGATTCCAGGGGGACTGGGAATTCCTTTGATAAACTATAGTTATTTTAAAGGCCAACGGACAATGGATTACAATAATGGTAGAAGCAAACAGGAGAACCTCTGCATGGTTGTCATTTTGTTTTCTTGAATTGTCTAGAAGAGAATGAAATGCGTCACTGATCTTGCTGTGTTTCATTCAGCTTGGTGAATGATTCCACTAGTCAATTTCCCATAACTTGTATGGAATGGCTTGTCTTCAGAAGTTGTGGGTGGCCCAACACTGGAGGCCTTCAAGAAAAGACAGGACAGCCATTTGTCTAGTGGTATAGGGCCGTGATGGCGAACCAATGGAATGTGTGCCACAGGTGGCACAAATCCTCTCTCTGATGGCACGTGAGACATTACCCCAGATCAGCTCCACTATGCATGGGTGCGCACCTCCCGCCGGCCAGCTGATTTTTGGGTCTCTGCCATACATATGCAGGGCTCATGTGGGAGATGCGCATGCATGCACAGGGGGTCATGTGTGCATGCGTGGGGGTGGGGGGAGTCGCATGCACATGCCACAGAGGGGTGGGGAAGCATGGGGGGTCATGTGCATGTGTGGGGGGAGCACGGAGCACACGGGGAAGTCTCATGCACATTGTATCATGAGTGCAGGCGCACACACGCACACTTTCGGCATGCAACAACAAAAAGGTTAGCCATCACTGGTATAGGGTCTCCTGCTTGAACAGGGTGTTAGACTAGAATACCTCCAAGAAGAGCCTGGATAGCTCAGCAGACTAATGCATTGTAATTTAACTCCAGCTGTCTGCAATTAGCAAGTTCGAATCTCACAAGGCTCAAGGCTGACTCAGCCTTCCATCCTTTCTAAGGTAGGTAAATTGAGGACCCAGTTTGTGGGGACAATAAGCTGACTTTGTAAAATATACAAAAGTATGAAGGCTACTGCTTAACGCATTGTAAGCCGCCCTGAGTCTCGGAGAAGGGCAGCATATAAATCAATGGTTTTTTTTTTTTAAAAAAAAGGACTCTTCTAACTCTGTTATTCTGTTATTCTGCATAGCTTGATGAGAATTACTAAGTTTTCCCAAAAATAAGACCCTGTCTTATATTTTTTTGAACCCTGAAATAAGCACTTGGCCTTATTGCCATGTGCTCAAAAGCCCGATTGGGCTTCTTATCAGGAGATGTCTTATTTTGGGGAAACAGGATATCTGTCTGTTTGTCTGTCTGTCTATCTATCTATCTATCTATCTATCTATCTATCTATCTATCTATCTATCTATCTACCGTGTTTCCCCCAAAATAAGACCCAGTCTTTTTTTTTTTTTTTGAACCCTGAAATAAGCACCTGGCCTTATTGCCATGTGCTCAAAAGCCCGATTGGGCTTCTTATCAGAGGATGTCTTATTTTGGGGAAAACAGAGTAACTATCTGGGTTAAGTTTGGGGTTTTTTTGGTTGTTTTTTGTTAGTCTTTGTATCATGGCATGCTGTGTAAAGCCAAGACTGTAGACAGTTTATGACCCAATGCATTCCCCTAGAAAAATGTATTAATTCATTTAATTAATTATTAATTCATTGGCTTCCTTTTTAACACAAACACACACACACACACAAGTACAAGAATAGAAAATGTCAGCTGCAGCTAACTCTCAACAAGATCAAATGAACAACAGTTACTCTATGCATGCTTGATCAATATTATACCAAGTGATGACATCTCCCACAGACAAGAATAAGAAACCATGTTCCTTGTAGGGTTTTTTCATATTATTCCATGCAAGTAATATGTTTACCTTTTTTTAAGGCATTGCTAAACATCCACATTTATTCTTGGTCACAGTCTGTCAGTCCTCCTGAGGAGGAAGATTAAGGCTATATTGAGATAGGCTATACTAACAGAATCTTGAATTTCTGGTTGTGTTTTCCCATCATTCCCTCTTATATTTCAGAGGGCAAATCTGCCTCCTTGGGTTTAGTTGCTGCTGTTTCTGCATCAGTTCTTGTCCAATCAGCTTCTGATGTCTTCTACTGGGTCACCACCTTGATTCCTATACAACAGTCTTCCTTAATTTTCATAGCTTTAGTTGTGAAGTTTTAGAATAGTTGTAGTTTTATAAGAAAGTTGGTGACTGTATCAAGTTAAGCAGTGATGGAATTCAAAATTTTTGACTACAGGTTCTATGGGTGTGGCTTGATGGGTGTGGTGTGGCTTGGTGGGAGTGGCTTGGTGGGCGTGGCAGGGGAAGGATACTGCAAAATCAACTTGTGGAGTAGGATATTCTTATCCTACTCCACAAGTTGATTGGATCGGCCTCCCAACTCTCAGGTGATTTTCTCTCAGCTGTTTTGCGCAGGGCTCTACTGCTTGCTGCAAAGAGGTAAATTGCCGAAGCAGATTTTTTTTCCTTGTGCTAATTAAGCTAGGCTGAAAATAAAAATGAAACTAAAACAGGCTGTTTGCTGTTTGCTGCAACGAGGCAAAATTGCTCAGGGGCAGAAGGAGATTTCTTTTTCTTCTTTTCCTCACCAAAAAATGTAGGTGCGTCTTATACTCTGAAAAACACAGTAGTCTTCCTGGAGATGGCACAATTACTGCTCTGTGTTTGTGTTTGTGTGTGTGAGTGTGAAAGACACACACACACACAGAGATAGGCAGGCAGACATACAGGATATTTAGGGGATTATTTGTTTTTGTTTTTCTTTTATTTATTTTTATTTTATTTACTTATTTTTTGTCAAGCATGTATTTGATAACAGATACAGGTGTAAACATAATTATGAATTCATGAGACGGATACAAATAAATGGGGACAGTGAGACAGGGACGGAAGGCACACTGGTGCACTTATGCACACCCCTTACAGACCTCTTAGGAATGGGGTGAGGTCTACAGTAGACAGTCTAAGATTAAAGTTTTGGGGATTTGGGGAAGAAACTACAGAGTCAAGTAGTGGATTCCAGGCACTGACTACTCTGTTGCTGAAATCGTATTTTCTGCAATCAAATTTGGATCAGTTTACCATGAGTTTGTATTTATTGTGTGTTCTTGTATTGTTTTGGTTGAAGCTGAAGTTGTCATTGACAGGTAGGACATTGTAGCAGATGATTTTATATACTACATATAGGTCAATTCAAAGATGGAGAAGTTCTAAGTTGTCTAAGCCCAAAATTTCAAGTCTGGTGGCATAAGGTATTCTGTTGCAAGCAGAGGACTGGAAGACTCTTCTCATGAAATATCTCTGGACTAGTTTGATTGTATTAATGTCCGATATGCAGTGCAGGTTCCAGACAGATGACTTGTATTCAAGAATCGGCCTGGCAAAAGTTTTGTATGCCCTAGTTTGCAGTTCAATATTATCGGAGAAGAAGTCTCCTTCAATTAAGCAGAGCCATGTATCAGGACCCCATCAACAGTGCCTGCTCTTTAGAATGAGGTTCCTTATGAGAATGCCCCCCCCCCACTCTACTGGTCTTCAAAATGGGTCTGAAGACCTCCTTCTTCTTTGCCCAGGCTTTTGGTGAAAGTGACAGCAGCCCCCTTTAGGTTAAGGAAAATTGTTTGTCTTTGTCCTCGCCCTGTTTGGTCAAGTTTGCAAAGTTGGCTCTTCATTTGATAGTGTTTATTTGTTTTGATGTTTTAAACAAGTTGTAAACCATTCCGAATCATTGGAAGGCAGGAGAAATATAAATCCCTATTCCTATTATTTCAATCACTGTAGTGGTTCGGGGGGGGGGGGTTCAATTTATTTTAGCCATTGTTTCTTCGCATTTCTTTCTCTCTTTAGTACATCACTGTGCAAAGACCTTCTTGACCTTACCTGTCATCTAATGAAGGAAAATTCTGTTCTAAGTTTCTAAGTTCTCTAGTTCTAAGTTTTGTTTTTCTTTTCCTGTGAGAAAGAACATTTTGCTGTTGATCTTGATAGCCAAACTACAAGAAAGATGCTGGCCGGCCTTAGAAGTGCCTTCCAAGAACTTTATGTCAAAAACATTATTAGCCATCCAGAGTTTTTTCCATGAGTGGCTATAATAATCTAATAAATCATCATAATCACTATAATCATTAGTCAAAGAACAAATCCTAAGAGAATGAATGAATTATAAAATGGTCCTATTCCAACCTGCCCTTTCAAGATCATTTGTACCCCTGTCACTGTCTGTCCAGAGTTGTTTACATGGTGGTGGTATCCCATTTACAAAGACTGACATATGAAGTGACATAGAGTAGACTAGAGTAGGGAGTACAGAGTAGTGTAGGGGAAGAGGAGGAGGAGGAGGAAAAGGGGAAGGGGAAGGAGCAGAAGAGGTGGAGGGGAGGAAAAGGAGGAGAGAGGGAAGAAGAAAACGAGGAGGAGGAGGAGGAAAAGGAGGAGAGAGGGAAGAAGAAAACGAGGAGGAGGAGGAGGAGGAGAAGGAGAAGGAGAAGGAGAAGGAGAAGGAGAAGGAGAAGGAGAAGGAGAAGGAGAAGGAGAAGGAGAAGGAGAAGGAGAAGGAAAAGGAGACGTCTTTATTGGCCAAGTGTGGACACACAAGTAATTTGTTTCCAGTGCATAAACTATCAATGTACATGCAAACAACGAAGTAATAATAATAACAACAAAGAATAACAAATAATCATAATAATGATACCAATAGAAAAGGGAGTGGACTTTTTAAAATCTTTCCAAGGAACTGTTGTAAATCTTCTCAAAGCCCTTAAAGCATACGGTAATCAGATTGTATTATACCTTCATATTTTTCTTTGTTTGTTTCCTAACAATAATACAAGCGAGCACATTGGAAATCAAGTGGGACTGGTGTAGTAGTAAGAGTCTCAGGCAGAATGAATGCTAATAATTGTACAATGAAGACAGGAGACAGGGTCTGAAGTAAAGCTATTTAACCAATGTCACGCTCAACTCATATGTAATTCTTTTTCTGTTTTGATGGATGCAGAAAGAAGCTACAATCCTTTTACATCATTATCTGCAGGGAATTCTCAATAAACCAGTGGTCTTCTGACTAGGCGTGCATTGTGAAAAAAAAGACTAGTACTGTCAGTCTTGCAAAGTCATTTTTAATTCACTTAATGACTCAAAATTTATACAATTAATTGATTATCTTTCTAGTTAAAATTCTTTCCCGAATATTCTCTTGATTCTACATCATGTGACCTTTACTATTGCAGAGATGACAAATGACACGTCATTCAATTTTGCAGCTACTAAGATTGTTGGCCAAGCAGGGATAAAAATAGCCAGGGAATAGATTGAACTCTGGGAAATGGGTCCCTTGTCAGTCACCAGGAGTGCTCATTTACAACCAGCTTATCAGGTGCTTAGGAACTGAAGAATTGGCACCACAAGGAAACAATAGCCAATGACATAATAGCCAGCCATCAATACCCCCATCAACAACTAAAAAGCCACACACAACCAGCCACCACATAAATACTACTCATAGAATAACCCAAAGAATACATCCTGCTAAAGAGAAGTTCCCTGAGCATAGGCTCCATCAAGAGTCTGAAAGCCACGATGTAAAAAAGATGTTGAGACTTTAGAAAGAGTGCAGAGAAGAGCAACAAAGATGATGAGGGGACTGGAGGGTAAAACATATAAAGAACAGTTGCAGGAACTGGGCATGGCTAGTTTAATGAAAAGAAGGACTTGGGGAGACATGATAGCAGTCTTCCAATATCTCAGGGGCTGCCACAAAGAAGAGGGAGTCAAGCAATGGGTGGAAACCAATCAAGGAGAGAAGCAACTTAGAACTAAGGAGAAATTTCCTGACAGTTAGAACAATTAATAAGCAGAACAACTTGCCTGCAGAAGTTGTGAATGCTCCAACACTGGAAGTTTTTAAGAAGGTGTTGGATAATCATTTGTCTGAAGTGGTGTAGGGTTTCCTGCCTAAGCAGGAGGTTGAACTAGAAGACCTCCAAGGTCCCTTCCAACTCTGTTATTCTATTCTAACCCAAATTGGACCCTGCATGACATATTCCTCCTAGGCAAAATAAATGGGTTTTTTCCTTGCTTCAATGAAATATGCTCTCTAGTTTTATATACAATATTCATGTAATAAATATTATCCACCTAATCCTGGATGAGTGGATACCTGATCATTTAATCAACATTTGTTATTACTCCTTGTACTCATTCAATTTGCACATCTGCTTATCTCTCTATGCATCCCTTCAGGTATCCACTCATCCATCAATCCATCCATCTCATCAAAGATCTGCAGAGGCAGCTGAAAGGCCCATATTCACTTCTCCAATTAGCCATTACGTTCAGTTATTTGGACCAGTAATAAGAATAAAATGAGGGGAGAGGCAGCAAAGTTCCTCCAAGAACTTGCTTGGTGACCTAGGAGGATTTTGTATATGATCTCAGGGAATACTACCCATGGGCCCAGCAGAACCTCACGTCTTTATTAAAGTTGTCCCCAAACTAAATAAAATAGGAAATAGTCTATGTCCTTTTGAAACGCTATACCTACCGTATTTTTTGGAGTATAAGACATTCCGGATCATAAGATGCACCTACCTTTTTTGGTGAGGAAAACAAGAAAAAGAAATTGCCACTGCCACTGCCTGCCAGCAATTTTGCCTTGTTGCAGCAAACAGCAAACTGCCTGCTTTACTTTCATTTTCGTTTTCAGCATAGTTTGACTAGCACATGAAAAAAAAAAAAACAACTGCTCCCAGCAATTTACCTCCCTGCAGCAAGCAGTAGGGGCCCCTGCAAAACATCTGAGAGCAAAACATCTGATCAGGTGGTCGATCTAATTAACTGGTGCTAATTAGGCTGTGCTGAAATTGAAATGAGCTATTTCTTCTTGCTGCTTGCTGCAAGGAGGTAACTGCTAGTAGGCAGAGGCCAAAGGGTGGGGTCAGTGGGTGGGCGGGGCTACATTCAGCATATAAAATGCACTTAAATTTTCACCCCTTTTGGGGGGGGAAGGGTGCATCTTATACTCGGAAAAATATGGTGTGCTATATTTAGTGGCCTTTTCCAAGAATGTGATAGCTTTGACAAGTACACAGCCCTTTTTCAAACTTTTTGGATCCAATGCAAGTTTCTGCAGTAGAGTGAACTACCTTTGCGGATTCTAAAACCATTGGCACTATACTGTCTCTTAATGAGGCACATTCAACCTCCATTATCCAGTCAGTTACACTCCTCCATCTGATTTAATCAGCCTCAAGGGACAGAGGTCAAGTACACCTATAATAAACCTCACCTCACCAAGAATCCGCTTCTTATCTCCAGACGCCACATGGTTGACTGGATTCAGAGAAAAACACCTGCGAAACCAATTTAGGATCAAACCGGCCAGAAAAGACGACTTTAAGCCTAAATGGATCCAAACCATTTTCTTTGCAAAATGCTTGGCTTACAAAAACCATCCATGGAGGGAGCAGAGATTGATATAATGCATGCATTATAGACAGAAAGTCCCAGGTAGAAATTTAAAAGAAATGCATGGCAATCCAATCCATATGGACTACTGCAATGCTCTCTACATGGGGCTCCCCTTGAAAAGCACCCAGAAGCTCCAACTGGTCCAGAATGTAGCCGCGCGGGTGATTATGGGCGCATCTCGTTGCGCCCATGTAACACCTCTCCTACGTGAGCTGCACTGGCTCCCGGTGGTCTTCCCGGTGCAATTCAAGGTGTTAGTTATCACCTTTAAAGCGCTCCATGGCTTAGGTCTTGGGTACTTACGAGACTGTCTTTTGCCACCAATAGCCTCTCACTGACCAGTTTGTTCTCACAAGGAGGGACTACTCAGGTTACCGTCAGTCAAATTGTGCCGACTGGCGACTCCCAGGGGGAGGGCCTTCTCTGTAAGGGCTCCAACCCTTTGGAATGAACTGCCCCCTGATATACGAAACATGCCTAATCTCCGTGCTTTCCGCCATGCCCTCAAGACCCTGATGTTCAATCAGGCATGGCTAAACATGTTAACTGGGAATGGTTAAAATATTATCTAATTCTAGGTTTTATTTAATTTGGGCTAAACTATGTTATAATTTTAATTATCAATTTTATGATGTTTATGTATCTTTCATTTTTTCTTGACTGTACACCGCCTTGAGTCCTGCAAGAGAAAGGCGGTATAGAAATATAATAAATAAATAAAATAAATAAATAAATTTCTTTTTATTTTATGGGAAAGAGCCACAATCTACCCAAAGGCAGCAAAGCTAACCACAGCCGCTGGGAAGAACTGGTGTTTCTAGGCCCTCATTAGGTGAGACTATAACTTTTAGCATATTTGGGGGGAAAGTTTTGTGTGGGAAAAAATCGTATATCTTCTAAAGGAAAGAAAACCTAGCGCTGCTATAAAATAAAGCCTCTCTCATAGAAAGTTACTTTGATCAGCGTATTGATTAAATTAGATTGCCCAAGGCACAAAAAAGTTGTACTTTTATAAAAGCATAGCTTAAAAGGTGAGTTGTGTACACTGCATTAAAAATATGAACTTTTTTTTAAAAAAAAGATATATTGAAAATAAGACACATGTAAGAGCAGCGGGTTTATTTATTTATTTATTTTTAATTTTAAAGGAGTCCTTTTATGTTGAAGGAGTTCTTTGTTTTCCTGCGAGTTTGAGCAACGCAGCTCTTCAAAGCTGGTTTGTAAAAACAACACATCCTGCTTCTAAAAAGTGAAGCCCTCAGACTGCTTTTCTTAACGGTTGCTTAGTGGCTTCATCCCTTAGATCAGTGATAGCAGGGGTGAAATCCAGCAGGTTCTGATAGGTTCTGGAGAACCGGTAACGGAAATTTTGAACAGTTAGGAGAACCAGCAAATACCACCTCTGGCTGACCCCCAAGTGGAGTGGGAATGGAGATTTTGCAATATCCTTCCCCCAGGAGTGGGGAGGGAATGGGGATTTTGCAGTATCCTTCCCCTGCCATGCCCATTAAGCCACACCCACCAAGCCACACCACACCCACTAAGCCATGCCCACAGAACCAGTAGTAAAAAAAAATGGATTTCACCGCTGAGTGATAGCGAACCACTGAGTACCGAAAAGGGAGTACTCATGCGCATGTCTGGCACCACGGGCTGAAAAGGGAGCACTCTTCTTGTTTCCAGCACTGCCTCATGTAAAAAAGGCCAGCTGATTGTTGCATGTGCACGGGCACCAGAAACCTGGAAGAGGAACGGGCAGCACTGCACGTGCCAGGTAACATGGCTCTGTGTGCCACTTCGGGCATGCGTGCCATAGTTCGCCATCATGACCTTAGATGGAAGAGGATTCTGCCCATATGCCAAAATGTCTTCTAGCTCAAATGAAGGCAAATATAGGTGCCCCAGGATAATGTTGCAGGTGTTGTAACCTAGGCTTACTGAGTCAATACAATACACAATTAGTCCCAAAACAAACCTATTTTATTGTACCAGCTGAGAATTACGTTCATTCCCAGCTGAGTCCCAATTAGTTGCAAAGCAAGTTCTTCAGAAGAAGTCCTTTGGGATAATCACCAACCTTTATCTTCTTTGACACCCTGCCAAAGGTCTTACTTGGCAAAGCCCCACAGAGTTCAGAAACGAACAAGAGATGCCAACTGGAAATAGAGTTAGCAATGTTGCTTTCCTGCAAAAAGGCCCAAGTGCTTTTGCTCCTCTTTTAAGCCTTATGGGAGGGACCAATCATCTCCTGGCCTTACTCCCGAGTCATCCCTTTTACTTTAGCTGTTCTTGCCATCTAGCAGCTCTGCGCATGCATGCATTAGGAACAGACTCCTCCTGTTCCTCTGCCTCTCTACTGTCCGACTCTGGGGGCTCCAGAGTCCGCGGATCACTCCCAGATGGCCCCCTCTCGGCCCCCTCTCTGCCTCTGACGCAGAGCCCTCACCCGAGCCTTCCCCAGACTCCAGAACTGGCCCATGTTCCTCTCCAACCTCCTCACTGTCTGACTCCGCTGCCAGTTCTGCTGATTGCTGGCAGACCACAACAGCAGGATCCAATCTGGGTCAAGCACCAGGACCAGAGATTTAGTCTTCCACGCTTTCAGACTTGTGCTGGAGCCATTCCTGAGGGAATGTCTCTCTCACGAGAATGTGTGCTTTGGCCTATTCTATTCATTATGCGCTGCTTGATTGGGTGTGGCTTCCTATTGGTTGATTAATGGGTTGATGGCTGGCTACTGGCTGTTGTTTCCTTGTGCTGCCCCAAGTTCTCGGTTCCTTTTTTTAAAAAAAAATTAAATAGCTTTTATTGAACATTTTTCCAACTTTAAAAAACACAAGTACAAAAGGAAAAAAAAACATACAAATACAAACAAATAAAATACACAAGCAACACAACAATGTAATATAATTTTACAGCTGTCACATGTCCATCATACAAACCAATCAGGTACCCTCCGGAACAGAAGATACCTCCTTATTCTTCTCAGCACAGTTCCAAGGCACAACAGCCTTGACTTTCTAGAAAGAATGTTATTTTGACTACATATCATCTTCACTCCATACAATCCCCCCTCTCATTTTCCCACAGTAGAATTTATGGCAGGCCTGAAGGCTCAAAGGTGAAAAGCTCTGACACCTGGCTCACATCCTATTTGATTGTTGCCTGTATAAAAGTGTGAGAGAGAGGTACCTTGGTCTATATACCAAACGGATGACCCATTGGGATCCCCATATCAAAACAGCTTCCCTTATGTGCAGCCAGAATTTGAAAACAACATTTAATACAGCACAGTACTTAAGCAAAATGGTTCACTTGAGATCAGCATATGTGGGACTGATTGGGGTAGATTATAGGGGTGATACTGAAATATAATTTTATCATATTTCATCTATATTATAAATTATTGTATTTTATTCCAATTTCATTTTAAATTGTATTTTATCAGATTTTACTAATAACTTGTATCTGGAACTCTACATTTTGATATGGCCCAAGGGCTAATCAATAAAGTAAACTGAATTGAACTTTTTTCTGTTATGGGGAAGAAGGAAGTTTTTCATCCTTCTTTAATGACCCTTAAGTCAATTCACATATTGTGATATGGTGACTTTTCTTGAGTTGCAGGACAACGAAAGTCCAAGTTTTTTATCCTTCTTTAATGTCCCTTAATTCAATTCACATATTGTGATTAGATAAGGAAAAGTACTGGTCCTGCTGAGGAAAGAACTTCTGTGATAAATGTCTCACCTTCTCTCTTCTCCTTTTTTCTCTCCTACTTCCTTTTTTCCGTCCCCATGAAATATGCCTCCCTGCTCGTGCTGAAGTTGCTATAAATGAAAATTCTGCCACCAATGCTATTAAAATCTTGTTTCTAGAAGCTTTCTCATTCTGAGGAAGAAATGCCTGGAGCCATGCTTTCTAGTTTTATCAAGAGATTTCCCTCTATTTTATGAGCTAGGATTTCCAGACTAATAATGATCTTTCAGGGACTGATGAAGTATTAGAACGATGGACTTTGAAATCTTATATCGGTTGATAAATTTAGAGGCATCAAGACCCCTTAAGAGCATATGGAGATTTTTGCTTATATCAGATCATTTGATATCAACAAACAGTTTCTCACCAAACCAGTCAGATATCTCAAAAAAAAAAAAAAAAAAAGCTAACAGGTGGAATATAAGGTCCTTATATAACACTTTTGCTATTGTCTATGACTATCAACAATCATATAGAATTCCAATGTATAGATTGGAGAGGAGTCCTCATAGTTTATTGCCATTACTCTGAGGCAACTTTATGAAGTTTTCCATGGACCAGATTCGGGCTGCACAATTTTTTTTCAGACCTTATCAGTTCAGGAATTGCAGGCAGCGGAGTAAGAGATAACCTCACAACCAACTTAACATTTGCTGCTGAGGAAATAGAAAGCTTCTTTCTATTTCTTATTATCTTTTCCTTTTTTGCACGTTTATCTTCTATCTTTTCTCTCTCTTTGTTTCCTTTAGTCTATATCAGTTTGTGTTAGTCTTTATGCACTTCTTGAAACTATATATGTATGTATTATGTATTCAGTGGTGAAATCCAAATTTTTTCACTACCGGTTCTCTGGGCGTGGCTTGGTAGGCATGGCAGGGGAATGATACTGCAAAATCTCCATTCCCTCCCCACTCTGGGGCCAGCCAGAGGTGGTATTTGCCGATTCTTTGAACTACTCAAAAATTCCACTACCGGTTCTCTGAACTCCTCAAAATTTCTGCTACCGGTTCTCCAGAACCTATCAGAACCTGCTGGATTTCACCCCTGTATGTATTTTTTTAATTTTTCCTTCTTATCCCTATTGGAGATAAGGGTTTTCTTCAAGCTCATGTCCTCCTCTTCCAGAAATCTGGGCTTTTGAGGGTTCTGCATAGGATTTTAACTTGGACATGTACAGTGTTCCTAGCACTGTACTCTTCTGGATACAGAGAGCTCTCATGTTGTTCCTGGGATCTGTTGGAGCCCCTCTTCCATATTAAGAGTCATAGATATGTCTCTCATTAGGTCTGCTGTTGTAATAGCATTCCATCCATTCCAGGTTCTCCAGTCTCATTCATAAATAGTTTGCTCCAGTAGCCTACTTATCATCAGATTGTCCTGGTTTCTCAGCATCGGACACAAACTTGTTAATCAAGGCAATGTCCAAACCAGGATGATTCTCCTAGATCATAGGTAAACGGTAAAGGTTCCCCTCACACATATGTGCTAGTCGTTCCCGACTCTAGGGGGTGGTGCTCATCTCCGTTTCAAAACCAAAGATCCAGCACTGTCCGAAGACATCTCTGGGGTCATGTGGCCGGCATGACTAAATGCCAAAGGTACACAGAACGCTGTTACCTTCCCACCAAAGGTCGTCCCTATTTTTCTACTTGCATTTTTTAATGTGCTTTCAGACTGCTAGGTTGGCAGAAGCTGGGACAAGTACAGGCGTTCACCCCATTAAGGGGCACTAGGGATTTGAACCGCTGAACTGCTGACCTTTCCATCGACAAGTTCAACATCTTAGCCACTCAGCCACTGTATCCCTAGATCATATAACTCTTATATTTTCAGGTATGCAGATGAAAGGTCCCATACTAATAAGGCAGGTACCAGCCAGGATTTGAACACCTGTCTCCCGCACCAAAGGCTGTGTTCTAACCACTACACCAGGGCTGTCATGGCCCATGGGCCGGATGTGTCACATGCTGGCCATGCCCACACCTGGTTTAGCAAAGTGGGAAAAAATTCCCCAAGGTTGCATGATGCAGCCATGATGACGTGAGTTTGACACCCCTGCACTACACAATCTAATGGTTGGCAGGAGCTGAAGCAAGTGATGAGAGCTCACTCTGCTTCATGGCATCCAGGTCTCAAATCTGGACTGCCAACTTTCCAGCTGACAAGCCCAGCAAACTCAACTACTGAGCCACTATGCTGCCCCATATGTGTATGTGCGTATTTGCATGTGTGTGTATACCCTTTTAAAAGTTAGGATAATGTGATTAAAAATACTCTTAAGTAAGAAATGCTGAAGAAAGAAATGCTTCTTCATAAGTACCATATTTTTCGGAGTATAAGACGCACCTTCCCCCCCCCCCCCAAAAAATGAGGTGAAAATCTGGATGTGTCTTATACGCCAAATGTAGCCCCTCTCAGTTTCTCAAATGGAGGTTTCAGAGGCTGAAAAAAGCATCAGAAATGAAGCTTCAGAAAAGAGGCCCCCAAACAGAGCTTCAGAGGCTTTTTTTCTGAAGCTTTGTTTCGGAGGCTTTCTAAGGCAGAAAAAAAAAAGCAAAAAAAAAAAAAAAAAAGCAAGGCACAGAGCTCACAATCAAGGAACCAGCTGCTAAAATTCACCTCTGGGAACAGCTGATTGGCGGTATTCCGGGAGGCTGATTCACCTGCCAATCAGCTTTTTTCTTATTTTCCTCCCCAAAAACTAAGGTGTGTCTTATACTCCAGTGTGTCTTATACTCTGAAAAAGACAGCAATGATTTAGTAGAAACTGAGTAGGACAAAGGAGATTTTTAAAAACCCCAATAGAATCGTAATTGTCTGGACTCTCTTGAGTCGCTCTTCCATCTAGGTGTCCTGTAAATACACCAAATGTGACATCCTGCCTCTTCATTGCCATCCCTGATGGTAAATTGCCCCCACCTACCCCCCCCCCAACTCTGTTTTTGACTTAATCATGAGGCGTTTTAAAGAAGATTTGAAGAGCTCTATCCAGATATAATAAGCAAGTTGCAGTCACCCTGGTGGGCCCGCTGAGAAAAACGACAGCTCTTGAAAGCTCCAGAGGAAGACAAGAAGACGGCGATTCGTACCTAGAACACCGGAGGAAAGTCTTGTATAACACAGCATGTTGGAATCTTAAAAGAGCTCGTCCAAAACTGCAGGGAGCAAATAGTTTTATTTTAAGGCTATGTTAAAGGCCATGGGAGGGAGGTGTGTGTGGCCATATATTCCTTGGGCTTTTGCACAGTAAGCCATTTGTTAGATTGTGCACAGAAAGCCTACTCTCTTGCAGTCATTAGGTACAAGTGAAAGCCACGAAGAATCCACCACAGCCTCCCGCCCCAACTTTGCGTCTCCTAGAACATTAGCCGAGTTCAAAAGAACAACTGTTGGGTGCATCATTATGTGGCTGATCAAAGGGTAAAAGAGGACAAATGCTTATGTTTCCTCTATCCGGGGAAAGAACAAGTGCAGAAAAAAAATAATGACAATCTAAAAACTAGCCTCCCAAATTGTCAGATCATTTTAAGAGGGAAGCCATATGAACGCTGTAACAGAAACAGGAAAGAAGTTTCACGTTAGAGCTGTATACCTAACTGCTCATATACACTAGTGCAATGATGGCTAATCTTTTTGCCATTGTGTGCCAAAAGCGGGCAGAATGTGTGTGTGTGTGGGGGGGAATCGCACATGCCTGTGCCCGTGCCCACACCCATAATGCAATGAGCGCATGAGCGTGCTACCTCCTGAGTCCCAGCTGATGGCTAGAGGGAAAAAACCTGTTCTTGCTGCGGGGCTTCAGAGGGCCGCCCTACAGCTGATCAGTGTTAAAAGAAAACAAATGAGTAGACCGGTGCCTGCAAAAATACATGAGTAGACCAGTGCCTGCAAAAATACATGAGTAGACCAGTGCCTGCAAAAAATAAATGGGTAGACCAGTGCCTCCAAAAACAAATGAGTAAACCGGTACAGCTCTGCAAGCAGTTAAAAGCCTGGTAGACCAATACCTCTGCTAAATCACTAAATAATTGTCACATGACCATCAAATCCTGCCCACAAAATAAGCCACGCTCACAGAACCATAGTAAAAAATTTTAGAACCCCCCCCAATGCAATCCCCACACGTTCCCCTACTCCCCCCCCCCCCCGTGCATGCATGCATGACCCCCTGTGGCACATTTTGGGAAGTCTCCTGAAGTCTCCTGGGACCAAATATGGGCTGTGGGGGGTGAGCTGGATGATGACTCAGATGCCTGCAGAGAGGGCTCTACATGCCCTCTCTGCAGTACATATGTCATAGGTTCGTCATCACGGCACTGGGGAATGGAATTGATGGTACAACAGAGAGCATCCAGGTTAAGCTAAGCAGAGGAATAGTGTCTACATTGGCAACTGATTCCAAAAACTCTTTCAAAATTGCATGATGGAAAGCTTTAATTACTTTAGTGTCCGCTGGGAAACAAACTCTCCCAGGCACAGTCTTTCCTGGAAACTCCAGGTTCTTTTTGCTATCCTTTTGCTTCAGAGGTAGAAGAAGGCCTAAGAGGATTCTTGACTAAGTTTTAGTTGATGAAGTAGAAGTAGCAGGAACGTTGGAGGAAAGGGAGTGGGTGTAATGCTGGAGTTATTGGTCTTAAGAGAAACTGAAGTTGGATGTGGTGGAACGTGCATGCTAGATTTTTTTTTTTTTTTTTAGATGCAGCGTTTTATGGGAAAGCAATTTAAGATGAATGAGAAGTATTTTTAGCTGTATTTAGAAGAAAAAAACAAGGAGATTCCCAAAAGGGCAATTGCAAACAATTCCAATGATTAAAAAAAATATAGGGAATAGGAGAAGAACTCAGTGTGGCTACTCAACATATGGAATAATTCTTGGAGACTGCCTGGACAAGTCTCTGATGTTTTCTTGGCAAGGTTTTCCAAAGGGTTTGCCACTGCCACCTGCCTAGGGTTGAGAGGAAATAACTGGCCCAAAGTCATCCAGCTGGCTTTGTGCCTAAGGCAACACTAAAACTCACAGTCTCCCGGTTTTTAGTAAACCAAACTGGCATGCCTCTCTCTGCCTCCCTTTCTCTCTCCAGTATCATTAAAAGGAATATCAAGCCAATTGATAATCATATTTTATTGTTCTATGTTATAGATAACTATTTAAACTGTCAGCTAAGATAATCAAGAAGAAATGAATCTGGCATCAAATGCCGGTGAATCTTATTGTAGAAAAACTGGTTACACTAAATATTTTTAAGTTAATGACTATTGGGGGCGAATCACTGGCCCCCACAGAGAGGGTTCGTAACTTGGGCGTCCTCCTGGATTCACGGCTGTCCTTGGAAGGGCATCTGACGGCCGTGGCCGGGAGGATTTTCTATCAGGTTCGCCTGATCCGCCAGTTACGTCCCTTTCTGGATCGGGACTCCTTGCTCATGGTCACTCACGCCCTTGTCACTTCCTGTCTAGACTACTGTAATGCTCTCTACATGGGGCTCCCCTTAAGGAGCGCCCGGAGGCTCCAACTGGTGCAGAGTGCGGCCGCGCGGGTGGTGATGGGAGCGACATGGCGTTCCCATGTGACACCTCTCCTGCGCGAGCTGCACTGGCTCCCGGTGGTCTTCCGGTGCGCTTCAAGGTCCTGGTTACTACCTTTAAAGCGCTCCATGGCTTAGGACCTGGGTACTTGCAGGACCGCCTACTACCACCAATAGCCTCCCACCGGCCAGTACGCTCTCATAGAGAGGGGCTCCTCCGGGTGCCGTCAGCCAAACAATGTCGGCTGGCAGCCCCCAGGGGGAGAGCTTTCTCTGTGGGGGCACCTACTATCTGGAATGAGCTCCCCCCAGAGATACGGAGGATCCCGGATCTGCCCACCTTCCGCCGTGCATTTAAGACTTTTCTATTTCGCCAGGCGGGCCTGGCCTAACCACTCCCCATTTTTAGTGTCAAATTTTAAAATTTTTTAAATTATATTGGGGTGTTTTAATTCTGTCCGGGCCAAATTCATTTAATCTGTTTTTAGTTGGTTTTTAAATTTTGTACGTATGTATTTTTATTGTTGGCTGTACACCGCCCTGAGTCCTTCGGGAGTAGGGCGGTATATAAATCCAATAAATCTAATCTAATCTAATCTAATCTAATCTAATCTAATCTAATCTAATCTAATCTAATCTAATCTAATCTAATCTAATCTAATCTAATCTAATCAACCCAAAAAGTCAACTGATTCTCCAGGAAAAAAGTTAGGTGATTTACAAGAATATCTGTGACTTCCGGTGGCGCCTTCCTCGTTGGCGGCGGGCTTTCCATGCCCGCCGGTCTCTCGGCGCGTCAGAGCCGCCTTACAGCTGGCAGGCGGCTAGAAAATCCTGCTCCTTGACGGGAGGAGCAGGGAGAGCTTCTGGGGGTGAGGTTGAACCTCCCTGAGCCCCCCAGGAAATTTTTCTTGTCCTGGGGAGGGCTCAGAGGGATGGCTCCCTCCATACCCCCAGGGTACGCTCCGCGCCGAGAGGATCCTCCGCTAATTATCTAATTAGCGGAGCCAGACGCAGGGAGCAACACCACAACTGAAATGACAATTGGAGCAAGCTGGAAAAGAGAGAAGAAAGATTTAAGCAAGTATGGATTTTTTTTTCAACGGATTTTTTTGGAGGAGGAGGGGGGGAAGGGGGAAGGAGAGAAAGAAAAATGAAAGTTTTTAAGATGGCGACTGGCTCTGCTTGAAAGGAAAGTGATAGTGGAAATGGAGCGCAGAGTTTAGTCCTGAAAGACTTTGAAAAGAATGTTTTGTCACAGACAAAGAACTTAAAGGAACAGAGGCTGATTTAAATAGATTTTTTCTGTTTTTCTTTTTCTTTTCTTTTTTCTATTGAAGTAAGAAGGATTTTTTTTTCTTTTTGGTCCTTTTTAAAAGTAAAGATGCCTAAACTTAAAGGAAGGGGGGGCTCAGATGAATAAAGTTGAAATGTCTCATTTGCAGAGACTCACAGAACAGGAGTTAAAAGAGTTAATTATAAGGTCCTTAGAGAGTGTGGTAGATAAGATAAAAGGTTCACAGAAGGATCTCGAGGAATTGGTCTCTGGGAAATATGACCAACTAAATCAAATTATTGCTCAAGTAGCTTCAGACTTTTCAACTGCGGTGGCTGCAATGGGAAAGAAAGTGATTGAGATGAGTAGTAAATTTGAATCTCAGATACAAGAGTTACAAGCGAAACTTCTGGAAGCAGAGGCCAAAAACTATAATATTCAGAATGATGTTATTATGCTTCAAATTAAGGCTATGGAATCTGCAGTTAGACTAAGAGGGATAAAAGAAAA
Organism: Masticophis lateralis; assembly: GCA_030761175.1. NCBI lineage: Eukaryota > Metazoa > Chordata > Lepidosauria > Squamata > Colubridae > Masticophis > Masticophis lateralis. Next base: position 13,368,553 of record JAUDYJ010000012.1, on the reverse strand, counting down.
CAACAGAGACAACTTAAAAACAACCTGTGCAAAGGCCTTTGCAGAATTATTAAAGCTACAAGATGAATTAATCTTGGGTTCTATAGTGAAGGTTTACAGAGTTAACTCACGTTTGGCTAAACAAAGGAATCTGCCTAGAGATGTTGTAGTTTACTTTACTGACAAAAGACTGAGAGATGATATTTTACAAAAGTCTTATTCTGATAGAGTGAAGGTAGCAGGTACACAAATCAGGAACTTCAAAGAGCTACCATCGAAGGTCGTAAAGGATAGGAAAGATTTTGATTTTTTGGTCAAGGAACTGAAGAGAAGTAATATCCCATTTAGATGGGATTTTCCAGTTGGTATAATTTTTAGATATCAAGGTGTGAGACATTGTTTGAATACTATTGAAAAAGCAGAATATTTTTATCAAAATATCTTTAAGGGAGCACCGAAATATCTCAAGAATAAAAAGTCAAAGACAGAGTTTACAAAATCTGAACAGAAAGAAGAAAATCAAAGTGTGTTAAAAGTAAAAGGAGAATTTGGTGGTTGTCCAGAGGATTCTATTACAGATTTTTCTGATGAGAAAACTGAACACCTCAGTGTCCTTGGGGGATTACAGGACCTTGAACGGCTGGAAGAAGATTTAAAAAACAAAGTTTCACTTCGAGATGACCAGCAGCAGAGGTCCAATACTCTTCAAGACATGCGGGGTGATGCTAATCAACAGGAACTAGATTTCAATGAAGAAATCCGACTGGAAACCACAGGTGATAAATTTAAAGAGCATCGTGAATTGTTTGATACTGAATCAGAAAGCATTGAAAGATTTGGAAAAAATGGATTATAAAAATTCTTTTAAGAAGTACAACAACTTGTTAAAAGTTCATTCTGAGTTGGACTAACTTTAAATTCATATATTAAAATGGATTATAAAAATTTTTACTATGAAGTTTATCCTGGATTGGACATGATATCCTGAGTTCTGATAGATTGCTGCAAAATTAGCAGCGATCACTGGTTACCCAATTATATATTTTTTGTGGAATTTATCTTCTAGGAGAAGACTATGAAATCGAAAATATCTTATAACCCGAAGGACTGAATTGCAAAGGGTGGCAGGATTTGAAATAATTTTAAAGGAACATCTGGGATTGCAGCTCTTAGTTGGTTTTTTCTTCTTTTTTTTTTTTTTTCAAGACTTGAACGTTAAGGCTGCAAAAGCCTATTTTTAGTTATAGTATAAGTTAGCTTGAATGAATTTTCCTAGAGGTGTGAATATCTTCGTGGTTGGATTTTATCCATATAAAGTCACTCGGGGGGTTGTGTGGAGAAATGTTTTATTTTGCTGATGGGGGCAGCGGCAAGATGAAGATTATTGAAGCAGGATTTATGTGAGGAAATATGTTTGACATCAATCAAGTTGAGGAGAAGATTGAAATTTGGATTATAGAGACTGAGAAATGAATTGAATAAAAGATAATTTTCTTTATGATATAACTGTATGATTATAACTATATATGCATATATATTTCTTATGTTTTATGTTTTTGGGGTTTTTTCTTTAGTTAAGGGGTGTAGTTAGGATAGAATCATAATGGTGTTCTTAATTATAATGACTATTAATGGTTTTTTTATTATTATTATAATATTGTTTAAATATATTAATGTCTGGTTTTTTGTTTGTTTTTTTTTACTTTTTTTCCCCTCTTTCCTTCTTTCTCTTTCTCTTCCTCTTTCGAAATTTGTTTAATTTAGAATTTGAATATTTAATAATCTTTTTCTTTTTCCCTTGTTCTAAATTCTGTTCTTTTTAACTTGTAGCGGAAGTCAGGGGGGGGATAGGGAGGGAAGGGGTTGGGGCTGAGGGAGGATGGGAGGGGTTGGGTAGGGGGATTGGGCAGGGGGGGTGAAAATGGAAAAATTTCTGTATTGTAAAACCTTTTCAATAAAAAAAAAAAAAACCTACCAGGAATAATGAGTCTGGGGAATGTCAAAAAAAAAAAAAAAGAATATCTGTGAAAATCATAGCATATATCAACCAGTACTTTAATTGTTCTAGCTTGTTCTGGTAGCTTGTCAGAAAGAGGAGTCCGCTGTGTGATGCGGCAGCAAAAAAAGTGAACTAGTATTTTTCTGGTATGTGATGTCACACTTAATTTAATGGCCATCTGGATGGCTCCATTCTCTTGTTCTCATTATTCAAGTTCCTCTGAGCATTGAGATGCTTGAATGGTTCCTCTGCCTTGTGTAGAAGAACAGAAGAAGATAAAGAGCAACTAAAGGTCAGAAATATGTAGAGTAATAGAAAGCAAGCAGGAGGTTTAATTCCTAAAGGATCTATATTAGCAAGGAAGGTTAATTCTTCCGGAACCGGAGTGGCCCTTAGTGCCAGATGTAGATGGCAACTTTCATAAACACAGTTCCGTTTACAAGCTTTAAAGAGCAGGATTATCTTGGGTCTTTAGAGGAAGAATTTATTGGCATGTTTTGCATATACAAGAGGCTCAATTTGTTGCCTGTCATCCTCTGAAAAGAATAGAATCACAGAGTTGGAAGGGACCTCGGAGATCTTCTAGTCCAACCCCTGCTCAGGACAGGAAACCCTATACCTGTGATGGCAAACCTATGGCACATGTGCCACAGGTGGCGTGTGGAGCCATCTCTGCGGGCACACGAACCGTTGCCCTAGATCAGTTCCACTGCACATGTGCATGCACCTCCAGCCAGCCAGCTGATTTTTGGGTCTCTGCTGCAAATGCAGGAGATGTGCGCACAGGCGTGGGGTGGCGTGGGGGTCATGTGCGCATGTGCAGGGAGCGGGGCACAGGGGGACATTGCATTATGGATGTGGGTATGTACACACATGTTATCGTGCACACGCTTTCGGCACCCGAGGAAAAAAAGGGCCATCACTGCCCTATATTATTTCAGACAAATGGTTGTCCAATCTCTTCTTAAAAACTTCAAGTGTTGACTTATTCAGTTTCTGGAGGCAAGTTGTTCCACTGGTTAATTGTTCACACTGTCAGGAAATTTCTCTTTAGTTCTAAGTTGCTTCTCTCCTTGATTAGTTTCCACCCATTGCTTCTTTCAGGTGCTTTGAAGAATAGCTTGACTCCCTTTTTTTTGTGGCAGCCCCTGAGATATTGGAACACTGCTATCATGTCTACCCTAGTCCTTCTTTTCATTAATTAAACCGTTCAACGAAAAGCTGAAACTGGCCAAAGTAGATACCATAAAGTGCTAATGGTGGAATCTGGGTTCAAGACCTTCTCTTCCCAATTGTAACAGTAACAGTAACAGAGTTGGAAGGGACCTTGGAGGTCATTTAATCCAACCCCTTGCTCACGCAGGAAACCTGTACTAGGGATTCGAACCGCCAAACTGCCACCCTTTCTGATCGCCAAACCACTGAGCCACCTAGCCAGGCTTCCTGTGCTGTTTATAGCTCTTCCCCTGGTCCAGCGGCCGAATGCTTTCTAACAAATCTTTGACCTTGATTGAGTTTTTGCAGAGATGTTTTGCTTGGCACGCGCCTATCGCTACAGATTGTGTCCTTGGAAGCTTCCTGCTTGGTGATGAGCCTCTCCTTTAAACTTCCTAATCGTTTTGAGCTAGTTTATCCCAGGCTCTGTCCATAAGCATCCCTCGTAATGCCAAAGGTGAATTTAGCTTCCATTTATCTCTCCTACACATCAAAAGAAAACGATGCAACCTCGGAGGAAATCTTTCTGCCTTATAACCCATCTCATTCTATTTTCCACTGGGTTGATTTGCCATGTAATGAAAACTTTGTGTCCTGCCATTTAAAATATACCCTGACAATTGCTGCAAAACTTTCCTAGGGGAGTGTGGTGGCAAGGCCACTAAAAAGATTAGTCTGTTGCCACCTGGCAGGCTGCAGATCTGGCTTCAGACGGGTGAAGACAAATCCTTTTCAAATGCCTAGGCAATGTTCTTCTTCCTTTTTTTGCAGTAAACATTGGTACACATTATTTCCAGGCTCCCACTGCTTCCCCCACCCCACCCCTCCTTCTCTGCAAAGGAATGTTCGGAAATGAATTTTAAGTAGATGGCGTTTTATTATCTACTGACGAACCCATCACCAACTGCCACATTTCATCTTGTTCTGTTTTTATTTTTTTAATGTGTTTGTGTTTGCAATTCCAGTCAGTGACCTTAAGAAAAATATTCATTCCTTCCTTCTTTGCCAAATGGAGGAGGAGGAGCAGGAAAAAAAAAATTCAGTGGGTTGCAAAACTGGATGTAATAGAGCCTGGTTTAGCTCTGCAGACTAAAGCACCGTAATTAACATCCAGCTGTCTGCAATTACACCAGTTCGAATCTCTCCAGGCTCAAGGTTGACTCAGCCTTCCATCCTTTCTAAGGTAGGTAAATTGAGGACCCAGTTTGTGGGGGCAATAAACTGACTTTGTATAAATATACAAAAGTATGAAGGCTGTTGCTTAACGCATTGTAAGCCGCCTTGAGTCTTCGCAGAAGGGAGGCATATAAATCAAATTTTAAAAAAATTCAGTGGGCTGCAAAACTGGATATAATCCTTCCTGGAGAATCTTCCAGAATCTTAAGGTGATTAATTCCTCATCTCAGTTGATTAAATAGAAGAAATTGGGATATATATTCCTCAATATTGTTTTAAGTTTCCAAGTTCTTTTAGGAAAAACCCTTGGCAAATAAACCTACATTCTACATCCTGATATGAAGTAATTAAAAGCATCAAATGTGCTTTTGTAATTGTCCAGTAAGAGAAGTTATCATATCTATGCAATGAGTGAGCATCCATTTCTGTTTGCATTGTATACCAATGCAGAGGAAAGGTAGAGGAAAGACTCTAGACAGTAAATTGATCAATAATTGCTATTATTATTCTAACTGTGAGAGCTCATATAAGTTATGCTGTAAGCCTGTAAGTAGCCAGAACTGATTTGAACATAATTCACTTTTTGAAATGACAGTGGAAATTTGATATGAATTTGACCCTCTGAAAAGTCATAAGATTGTTCATTAGTTTCTGCTATTTCAGAGAACATTTATATTTCATTCTTCTTGGAGTGATCCCAGATAATTAGATATAATGGAATGGACATGATATCAAAACTGATGGTATCAGAATCCAGTGAGGCCAATTGGGAGTACTTGATGAAGTCAAACAGAAGAAGCAGTTCATTTTGAACAGGCTGAAAGAAAAACGAAATTGATAATCTGATTGGCAATTTTGTGTATGGAATATAGAAGGTCGCTATATCAATTTCATTTTGCTGGAATTGTATTTGTTTCTGTGATTGATTGATGTGGCTACTCATCTCACTGTAGAGACTCTGGATGGCTAACATCAGATTTAAAAAAAAACACACAATGCAATAATAACTAAGATAATATTTTGATGGCGCTAATTGAAAATGTTTATTCTTTTCTGTTATGGAACTGTGATTTGTGTAATGTGATTTTTGCTAAAGGTCTCCTGCAGTTGCAAAGAGAGGCTATGCCAAGATATCAGTGATGGGTTTTACATATTTTTACCTCCAGTTCGCCGCATGTGCACAAGCTTGCTTTGGGCACATGCGTGCTTTACACACACGCTTGCTTCATGTATGCACCTTTTGCACATGCACCCAGCCTTCTGTGCATGCACTTTGCTCATGCACATGCCTTCCACACAGGCGCCTGGCCTCGAAAATGTGGCTAAATAGGTATGGCATAGCACCAGGGCAGGTGGGCAGTCCCACCCGTGATCTCCGCTACCAGTTCGCTTGAACTGGTCCGAACCGGCTGAATACCGAACCGGCTTAAACTGATCCGAACCAGCTGAATGCAAGATATACCCAAAGCCTCTTCCATTATGGAACTCAGACATTTCTAAGCACAACATTATAGGCAATTTTTTGTAAGACCTTTCACAGGCCAGACCATTTCTTTTGGCTTCTTCTACCTCTCCTACTAAGAAATGTAAAATTGACAATATTGCTTACAGCAAGAGCTATGGCAGTACTTACTGAGAACAGCTTATGCTATTTTTAACCCCAGAGTTTAAGCCAAAAGGGAAGGTTAGGTAAGAAATCAAATTTTACTTTTAAGTGTGTCTTCAGGCTTTTTGGCATCTACCTAATGTTGCAAATGATTCTTTTCCAAGAATGATTCTCACAGAAGTTTTTTTAATGAAATATCTTCAGAAGAAAGGAATGGATCACAATGATGAACTATTTCCTTTAAAAAAAGAACAATCAACTATTACGATTCAAAAAGGGACAAAATACAAAATAGTGGAATTATTTGGGGGAGATCAAAAAGTGGGGAGGGGGGAGTTATAAAGTGCAAAGAAAGAAAAGTTAGAAAGTAATAAGGAAGAAAAAAAGTTGACTCCAGACTTTCTTCAGTCTGGAAGACTGAAGAAAGAAACAAATGTATAGTAAAGTAACTTCTTACTCTAATTTAATTCAGTAAAGAAACAAATGTATAGTAAAGTAACTTCTTACTCTAATTTAATTCAGTAAAGAAACAAATGTATAGTAAAGTAACTTCTTACTCTAATTTAAAACAAAAAAAGGAGAAACGGCTTGTACAAAATATGCCTTTTTAAACAATCAAAACTATGGAACAAGATAACCTCTCGCTCCAAAGTTTAAACATAAACATAAAAGAATTTATAGATTACATGATAACAATAAAAATACACAAAGATTTATATAATAACAGCTCTAACCATCAAATCATAAAAAGTCAAAACTTCGTTTTTATGTTTCTTGAGCAAGGAGTCCAAAATCAGTCTCTAAATAGAAACGAACCTAGATAGGCTTTTGACTTTCATCCAAGGGGTCAGTTTTGCCATCTCTTTCAATTCCACTAATACCACAATCCACTCTTTTAACCCAGAAATTTGAAGGTTTCTACTGTTGATACTGTGTTGTCTAGTATTGTAAGAGGTGGTAGAAACCAGGTGGTCGAAAGGTCTACTACCATTTCTACGGTTTTGAGTGTGTTCAGTTCCAGATTGTTCCGGTCACACCACGAGGATCTCTCTTGAACACTATCACTAGAACAGAGATAGCTTTATTTTCTTTCTGTCTCCCTGTCAACCAGTTAACTTTTCACTGTTACCAACAAGCTTGCAAGTTTCTTGTTTTTTTTTTTTTTTTACAACCATCTCTCAATTTTTTATCTGTCTTGGAAGCAACCATTAAATATCGGTTTATGTGTATGTGTGCAGACAGGCATGGCTTAATTTTTTCCCCCCTTATCCAATATTAAGTTGCACCTGTACTGGCAATCTAGATTTTGGAATGATGCAGCTGCAAATAGGTCAGAGGTGAACTCCCATCGAGAAGCATCATGTCCCCAAAACAAATACGAAATACATTTGCTTTCCTAGTACACATGTTGTACCTTCTTTGTTGACTCCTATAACTTGCCTTTTGCCTTACTAAATTACAGCATCTTATTTATTTTGATATCCTGTTCTTTCACATTAGCTTTGTAATTGCCACTTCACTTAGTTTTTTATTTCTCATCCATTCTTTTCTTTATAGTTTATATTACAGTGCTATGAACCATTCTTACGATTTTATACTTTGTTTGACATTCTGCTTTTTTGTTTTTTTTAAATCGCTTTCTGCTTTTTCATCTAGCATCCATTAAGCATGTATTTATTCCTCTGTTATGTTTACTGATTTATTTTGCACTGTGCTCTTTTCTCCCTAAACTCCCTTGTCAACTGCTTCCAGCCACTGAATTGGTTTCTTCTCTGCTGGTTATTTATTTATTTATTTATTTGATTTATATGCCGCCCTTCTCCGGAGACTCAGGGCAGCTTACAATGTGTTAAGCAATAGCCTTCATACTTTTGTATATTTTATACAAAGTCATCTTATTGCCCCCACAATCTGGGTCCTCATTTGACCTACCTTAGAAAGGATGGAAGGAGCTGGTGAGATTTGAATTTACAGTAATTACAGACAGCTGGTGTTAATCAGATGCTTTTAGTCTGCTGAGCTACCAGGCTCCTTGCAAACGTGGTGCATTGGAAGATCTGCTGTTGCTGTTGCTATTCTTGCCATTAATTAAGGGGTGGGCTTCAAGTCAGTCTTGATCAGGGGTGGGCTTCAATAGTTTTAGCAAGGGGTTTCCCTGCCCATTTGCTGAGTGGGCATGGACATGGTGGGTATGGTCTAGTCCAGCAGTCATTCCAATTCCAACTTGGGGTCTGCTTCAGTCTTCTGGTGTGGAGCTTTGGGCGAAGATTGGAGGGAAGTGCCACTGGTGGCGAAGAGCCGGAGAGCCTCTTTCCATGGGACTGCATCATGGCCTGGAACTGGCTAATCATCTCAGCCCACAGAGCCTCCAGGCGCCGGTACCTGGCCTAGTCCTCAGTGAGGTGCTTCTGCTGAGCCTCCTTCTTGGTCAGATCCAATTTGAACTGAGCTGTTTTGCCAACTCTGTCTCATGGTGGCTGCTTAGCTCAACAACTGCTTCCTGTTGGGGCCCTAAGGAGCCTGGGCAGGGAGGCGAGGAGTTGGCCACGCCCACCCAGTCACATGACCACCTAGCCACGCCCACCCAGCAGTTCATTAGACAGATCATATTAGTGGTCCACAGGATTTAAAATTATGAATTTAGTGGTCCCTGAGATCTGAAAGGTTGGTGATCCCTGGCCTAGTCGGTCTCCTGCACCATGGCAGGGTGTATCTGTTTTTGCCCTCCCTGGACTCTGGAGGCTTTTGTCGAGTGTCCCTGGGCTCCGGAGGCCCTATGGAGGCCAAAAACGGGCCCATTTCCAGCCTCCTTGAACTTTCAGTAGGCTCCTTTTTGCCATCCCTGAGTCTCCGTGCATGCCCTACACTTACCTACATCCAAAACGGCCACGTGGGGACTCCTGAGAGGGGTGGGGTGCAGTGGGGAGGTCCAGGCAAGAGTGGAATTTGTGGGTTCTCCAAACTGCACAGAATCTTAGCTAGAGGTTCTCCTGAACCCCTGTGAACCTCCAGCAGCCCGCCCCTGGTCTTGATTCTTGTAGACTTCCTGGAGAAGTCCTTGCAGTTTTCTGGGCAAGATTTCATAATTGTCTTCCCATTGTTAGTATTGAGAGAGTGTTAACTGGATGAAGGTTTCTCAGCCGGTTTTGGGTTTAAGGCAAGGCTTGAACTCATGGCCTCCCAGTTTCTAGCTTAATGCCTTAAGCACCAAGCCAAATGGATTCTCCTTGCCATTAACTTCTCTTGATTGGGGCTTTCTATTGTCCCATCAATATATTTGCTTAACTCATTGTAAGCCGCCCTGAGTCTCCGGAGAAGGGCAGCATATAAATCAATTTTTTAAAAAAGGTCAATTGTCAGTGTTTGTGGGCCCTCTTTGGTTGTTTCTTGGTTTCTCTTTTGAGTCCCTCCAAGTCCTGTTTTCCTTCTGCTTCGTAATTGCAACAACCTCTGACCAGTTCGATAAACAGAGAAAGGTGGAAAGAAGAAAAGATTGCCGCATTTTCTTTCCAGTCTTCTTCCTTCCCCAGTTCAAGCTGCTTGGGACTATCAAGGCTACTTTTTGAATTTTATTCCTGCTGCTCTTTGGTTCCCATCACATCCATTCATGCTTTTCTTCTCCACCGGAGCCTCTGAGCTTACACCTCTTGATATATTTTGCCATCGCTTTCAAGCAGCTATTCTGAGTTTCTGTTTTTAGGTCAGTCTTAGGCCTTATTGTAGGGACACAATGGCTCAGTGGCTAAGATGCTGAGCTTGTCGATCAAAAGGTTGGCAGTTCAGCAGTTTGAATCCCTAGTGAGCACCCATTACTTGTCTCAGCTTCTGCCAACCTAGCAGTTGAAAAGCACATAAAAAATGCAAGTAGAAAAATAGGGACCACCTTTGGTGGGAAGATAACAGCGTCCCGTGCGCCTTTGGCATTGAGTCATGCCGGCCACATGACCATGGAGACATCTTCGGACAGCGCTGGCTGTTCGGCTTTGAAATGGAGAGGAGCACTGCCCCCTAGAGTCGAGAATGACTAGCACATAGGTGCAGAGGGGATCTTTACCTTTACCTTTAGGTCTTATTGTAGGTCTTTCTTATTCCTCTTTTCATAAAGTCTGGAATTGGGAAATCCTTGTCTTTATTTCTGTTCTCCTTCCTATAAGTCTTTCATTTAGGATAAGCATTCTGGTTTCTATTTTTTCCAGCATGCCCCGGCCCCCGGCCCCCTTTCCCAAAACTAATAGTGCTCAGCCACGTTGGTAGAAATGTCATTGATTTGGTTTCTAGTCGAACTTTCTCACTAATCAAAACACCAGCTCTTACTCTGTTTCTTCCTTGTTCATGTTTATTGCATTTTATGTATAATTCCAATTCCCCTGATTTATTAGCATTTTTAGTTTAATTTCCCCGAAGGGCATTCTAAGCATACTTTGGTTCTTCATTGATAAACAAAACCCTAGTTTTTTGTTTTTGTTTTTTGTTTTTTGTTTTTTGTTTTTTTACAGAATGCCTGTGGACTTTGGAGTTATCAGAATCTGTTTAAAAACGCCAGAAGTTCAATGCCACACGATATTGCACATTTGCTTAATTTTAAAAGATGTACAGTAACATTAATGGATCTATGCAAATAAGCGAGTCTTGTTAAGGTTTTCTTCTGCCTATTGGTATTGCTCCTAAACTTGCAGTTAAGGCTAAATCATTCCATTGCAAGTGTAAAAGTCAGCATCATTCATATGCCAGAACCCAGTATTAAGTCTGCCCCCAATGATTACCTCTCAGAAGGAGCCATATTTGGCTTGAGCCCTTAACCAATATGCAGTGATGTGGCATTACTATATATAAAACGGGGCTAGTCGTGTCAATTATGGAATGGCTGGAAGGCTCCCAACCACAACCACTCAAAAGGTCAAAATAACGAGATGGGAAATGATAAATGCTCATGGAAGTGATTGGAGACTATGGACCTCAAACCTTTCTTGCCAGGTGTGTAGGCCATACTGAGAAATAATCCTGAGATGGGAGTTAAAGGTTACCTATGCTCTTTATCAACATTCTGTTGGTACTTCTCCAAAGTTCTTAGATGTTTCCACCTTGACCTTCCCTGCTGGAGAAATTACTCTTATTTAAGGATTCCTTAAGGACTTGAAATGGTCTCTATCCGTATGCAGACTTCACAATAAAACATTTTAGATCCTCAAGGAACCCTCAAATATGTAGTTAGTATTATTTTAATTACTAGATTTAATTACTACAATACTCTAGATGGATGATATTAATATTGATGATATTAAGGTATAGGACTGGGATCAGGAAGACCCAAGATTCAACTGGATTCTCAGTCACAGATTCACTACATAATTTGGGCCATTCAGTCTTCCTTGGCTCATCCCAATGTAAGAGAGGATTCTCATGCTGATAATATGGCTAGTAAACGTTATGTGAACATATCTCAGGTGTAGACTGGCCCAATTTCTCAAAAGAGATTAGCTTCCTTCCTGTTGCACCAAAACCCTGTTAACAAGAAAGCCAGCATATATTGTCTTTCAACTGCCCATATTCCAATTTAGAAACAGTTGCCAGAATTCCTCTTAGAATAGAATAGAATAACAGAGTTGGAAAGGACCTTGGAGGTCTTCTAGTCCATCCCCTTGCCTAGTCAGGAAACCTTATACCGCTTCAGACAAATAGTTATGAATTCTTGATTTCTTACTTCAGTCTAATGCATTTTATTCTTAAGAACTCAGAGATATTTGAGTATTCTTGGCTATTATCCGCTCCTGATTATTCCTAGGAAGACCTGGCACTTACAGTATTGTCCCATCCTAAGAGTCACAGGACAAAAATAGTAATTCAGAGTTAAAGTCCACACAGGACATTTACAAGCAAAAAGCATGGTTGAAAATCCATCTAAGTCCATAAGGGCTAATGCCACGTTCAGGGAGTGGAATAGGAAAGCATGACAAAGGTCTAACAGAGGTCAAAGAATGTGCATATTCATAGCAAACATAGTTTTAAGGCCCAGAGCACTCAAAATTAGATTGTCACAGATGTTGCTCCATCATTAAAGATCTCTCCAGCACCGGTTTATATACTAGAAATGTCTGGCCTCATGAGCAGCAGCTTATTATCTAGATTATTACCATAATAAATCCATCTGGAAACCAAGCTCTATGAAAACAGTTAAAGGAACAATTTAGCCTACAGAAGTGATGACTAAAAGGAGGTAAGAGAGTAGTCTTAAAATATCTGAAGGTTTTTATGACACAGAAGAGGGAGTGCACTCATCCTCTATTGCCCCAGAGGGCAGGACAAGAGCCAATGGGTCAAAAGAAGCAAGCAGACTAGACCTCAGGGAGAACTTCCTGACTGCATGAACAGCCAGCCGGTGGAACAGGCTGTAATATGAAATGATGAGTTCTCAGTGGAGATTTTTGAGAGGAGGCTGAATGGTTATTTGTCAGAGATGCTGTAATGGAGACTACAACGAGCAAGGGATTTGATTAACTACCTGAAAAGTCCCTTCCAACTCTGTAGTACTATGATCTTGCAGCTGTAAACACAGCCCATGTTCAGAGCACAAGTGTAAAAACTTCCCAGAAGGACAATGTCCAAAGAAATAAATGGATTGAGAAGTCAGAAAGCAACACAAACACCAGGAAAGTGGTTTTTTTTGAGCTAGAGTTCTAATTAAAGTGGAGGACACAAGAGATCTTCATCAATTTTTCCAGCAGTGTGTGGTACCCAAGTCAGATTTGGTTTTCTTCCTCAATTAACCTTCCCTAAACACTCCTATTTAGTATCCTGTGCTTTCTTCTCTTGATTTCTGAGGCAGTAATGTACTCAGGTTCTGGATGGAGAAGACACTTGACATGGAATGTGCTGGATCCTGGGCAGAGATGCGTCTCAGCAGGTTCTGACCAGTTTTGGAGAACTGGTAGCGGAAATTTTGAGTAGTTCGGAAAACCAGTAGTAAAAATTTTGTCTGGCCCCGCCTTCATCTATTCTCTGCCTCCCAAGTCCCAGCTGATTGGAAGGAAATGGGGATTTTGCAATAACCTTCCCCTGGATTGGGGAGGGAATGGAGATTTTACAGTATCCTTCCCCTGCCACGCCCACCAAGCCATGCCTATCAAGCCATGCAAGCCCATCAAGCCACACCCACAGAACCGGTAATAAAAAATTTTGAAACCCACCACTGGTCCAGGGCAAAGCCTGTAGGGCCCACTAGTGGCTCACCATAGCTGCTAGAGTTTAGAAGTACAAGATCCTGAGCTGAACATCTCAGATGAGGAGGAGGACTTTTGAGACAAGACCCTGACATGACATTTCCCCCTGTGGCTGTAGCTTCTCTGAGCTGAGGGGGGGGAAATGAAATGCTCTACTTAAATCAAAATGTCAAAGATGTCAAACTTGGCTGGCTGTTTTGATCCAGTGAGGCATGGCTTCTGTGCATGTACCATACTCTTTGAAGCATTCTCTTTTAGCTTTCCAGAAGGAAGCAAAGTGGCTAGTTCAGAGAGGACCATTTCAATTCCACAAAAGAGTACTTAGGTCAAATCTTTGGTCACATTGAAGTCCCCTGGAGAAAGCTTGCAGAGTCATTATACAATCGCAACTATTCTTCAGGGAGAAATTTCATCTACAAACAACTCTGAAAAGTATATGAGGCTGAGACTGACTGGCCAAAACTAACCCAGGGTCCTTTATGGTCAATTGGGCCCTCGCACTTGAGTCTTTCAGCCCTAGTCCAACGCCTTAACTATTCCACTAGCTCTGCTATTCTTCACAGCTAGATGTGTATTGAGTGGTGAAATCCAATTTTTTTTATAATGGGTTCTGTGGGTGTGGCTTGGTGGACATGGCAGGGGAAGGATACTGCAAAATCCCCATTCCCACCCCACTCCAGGGGAAGTATACTGCAAAATCCCCATTCCCACCCCACTCCTGTGGGAAGGATATTGCAAAATTTCCATTCCCAAACCACTCCAGGGGAAGAATACTGCAAAATCCCCATTCCCACCTCACTTCTGAGGGAAAGGAAACTGCAAAATCTCCATTCCCAACCCACTCCTGGGGGGAAGGATATTGCAAAATCTCCATTTCCACCCCACTCTGGGGCCAGCCAGAGGTGATATTTGCCGGTTCTCCGAACTACTCAAAATTTCTGCTACCGGTCCTCCAGAACCTGTCAGAACCTGCTGGATTTCACCCCTATATGTATTTCATCATCATTTTTGAAGACAAAACCACATGACCTATTTCAGAAAATTCAGCATAATATAGTTGGATATATTTTCACAAAAAAAATGTGACAATTTGGATGAGCTTTCATCTGTCTGTTTTCGGAGTACTTATTTCCTTTTCTTCAAGTAGTAGTGTTTCTGCTATATTTTATGCAAACTTCTCCAATTTGTAATGCAAAAGAGACAAGTTGCTTCCAACAACTCGTGATGGATGGATGATGAATGAATTGCTCTTCCACTTTTAGAAAATATTTTTTTTTCTCCTGCTGTGTTATAATTTTATTGATGAGAATAAGTATCTGAACTTTGGTGGGTATCTTTCTCCAGTGATGAAATCATGCTTTAAATAATTCTTCCATAGGGGGCAACACCTAACCCTTTTTCATGTAGAAGCTAATAGCTTTGTGATAGTAGGATGAACATCAGTTTGGATGGCATCAAGACAGGGAAGATAAGTAGTTTAAAGGTAAAGGTAATGGTTCCCCTTGCACATATGGGCTAGTAGTTCCCGACTCTAGGGAGCGGCGCTCATCTCCGTTTCAAAGCCGAAGAGCCAGTGCTGTCCCAAGACGTCTCCGTGGTCATGTGGCTGGCATGACTAAATGCCAAAGGTGCACGGAACACTGTTACCTTCCCACCAAAGGTGGTCCCTATTTTTCTACTTGCATTTTTTAGGAGCTTTCGAACTGCTAGGTTGGCAGAAGCTGGGACAAGTAACAGGAGCTCACCCCGTTACGCGGCACTAGGGATTCGAACCTCTGAACTGCCGACCTTTCAATCGACAAGCTCAGCTTCTTGGCCTCTGAGCCACTGCATCCGTCCTATAAGTAGTTTAGGTCTGTTTATATTTGGATGAAATACTTTCAAGAAATTCCAATGTTGCAGGCTAAACCGAGAAGGTCAAAATATATCCCACAAGAAGGGGATAGTAGGCGATTTCTGTACTGCAGCCAAGAACAAAATATTTTCATTAAGAGTTGAGCTTGTCTTCATATCTTGTAAAATTCAGCCTTGGAAGCCATATTAGGCCAGAAGCTTCAATGCTGCCACTTGATATATTCTACTTTTTCTATATCTATTCTGGACAGTTTGTTCATTTTGAGATGCTGTCCTATGAACATAAAGAAGAATTTTATCATCAGTGTTCTTGCATCTATTTAGTTACAAGGTGACCAAGAGGCCACAGCAAATGTTGCTTTCCTTTGGACTGGGAATTATGGGAAGCAACAGAAGCTTTAGGATGATAGTAAAATATGCATCAGAATACAATACTATTTGAATTAGTTCACCCTCCACCAATTACACCAAGAAAGGAAGTTCAATAAAATTATTCAAACTGATTCAAAATAATTTCTCAGCCTCTTAAGTAGAAAAAGAAAAAAACACTTATAAGGGGGGAAAATATTTCTGTGAAATTGCAAAACATTTTTTCCCCCCAGAATTAACTTCTGGGGGACATTTTTAGATTCTCTGGAGCTGGCTCTTTTTTACTGTACATTGGAATTGTCCAAATAACCATTGTAATGGTTTTTCCCTCTCTCTTGAACAACCATTTGGCTTAGTTCCAATTTCTCTCTGGCTAATTTGATGTGTGAGAGATGCTATTTATATCTATTTCTATTGTTCTTTTCCGTGAGTCATCACCTATTTAATTTTTGGGCAGAGTGGATTTGTCTTATCTTGCTCCTTCTTCATGACATTCTTTCCTCCCTTCAAGCAATATTGTTAAATTTTCATCTTTGCAGCCTCAAGCAAACATCTGCTTGACTTGATGTTGGAAACCATTATCAGATTAGTTCCCAGGGCTCCATTGTGCTGGAAGAATTTACTCTTTAATGTCATAAAAAGATATATGGGGTGGGTGGACTGGGAAGCGGGATAACTAACTGTTGATCTAAGTTATTCCCAACCCCAAAACAAGGAGAATATACTCCCAGAAGAGAAGGCTTTGGCAAATACTTATCTGATTTCATAGGGTAGGGGCCTGCAACCTTAAACACTCAAAGAGCCATTTGGACCCGTTTCCCACAGAAAAGAAAACACCGGGAGCCACAAAACCCTTCCCGTGCCTGACTATTTCTTGAGCGGCCACAAAAGTAGCATATATAGTTGAATTAAAGATTCTGTTTTCTTCTGAAAATGTTCTTTCCTTGGATTTATCCATGGTTGGCCTATCGGGGGTTGAAAAGCTCAATAAATCGTATGCTGGTGGGTGTTGCACATTGGCAGTTGTGACACATATTTTGAGTGACAGGGAGCTGCAGCAGAGGGGTGAAAGATCCACATGTGGCTCCAGAGCCATAGGTTGCTGACCCCTGTCATAGGGACTTGACTTTGGAACTTTTCCATTCTTTCTTCTTTTGTGATATGGATACTATATTGTATTACAAGTTTCTGTTATTAGTATTTGGCTCTTTGACACTGATTGACTCAACTGCTTGGCATTATAAGAGGTGAGAGGTGAAATTTGTATGAGAATAGAATAGAATAGAATAGAATAGAATAGAATAGAATAGAATAGAATAGAATAGAATAGAATAGAATAGAATAGAATAGAATAGAATAGAATAGAATTCTTTATTGGCCAAGTGTGATTGGACACACAAGAAATTTGTCTTTGCTGCATATGCTCTCAGTGCACATAAAAAGACAAGATACATTCATCAAGAATCATAAGGTACACCACTTAATGATAGTCATAGGTTACAAATAAGCAATCAGGAAACAATATCAATATAAATCGTAAGGATACCAGCATCAAGGTTACAGTCATACAGTCGTAAGTGGAAGGAGATGGGTGATAGGAATGATGAGAAGATTAATATTAGTGCAGACTTAGTGAATAGTTTGACAGTGTTGAGGGAATTATTTCTTTAGCAGAGTGAAGGCATTTGGGAAAAAACTGTCCTTGTGTCTAGTTGTTCTGGTGTGCAGTGCTCTATAGCGTCGTTTTGAGGGTAGGCGTTGAAAGAGTTTATGTCCAGGATGTGAGGGGTCTGTAGATATTTTCACAGCCCTCTTTTTGACCTGTGCAGTATAGAGGTCTTCTATGGAAGGCAGGTTGGTAGCAATTGTTTTTTCTTCAGTTCTAATTATCCTCTGAAGTCTGTGTCTGTCTTGTTGGGTTGCAGAATATAAAATAATAAAGTTGGGCATAATCTTGGAGGTCTTCTAGTCCAACTCCTTGTTCCAGCAGGAGACCCTATGCCCGTGATGGTGAACCTATGGCACGGGTGCCACAGGTGGCATGTAGAGCCATATCAGTGGGCACGCAAGCTCAGCTCCAGCACACATGCATGCACCAGCCAGCTGATTTTCGGGCCTTCTGAGCCCACCAGAAGTTAGGAAACACACTGTTTCCAGCCTCCAGAGGGACTCTGGGGGAGGTGGGGAAGGTAATTTTTGCCCTCCCCAGGTTCCTAGAAAGGCTCTGGAGCCTGGGGAGAGAAAACAATGGACCTAACGGCCTACCGGGCCATCATGTGCCAAAAGCGGGGGGAGCACAGGGGAGCGGGGCACATAGAATTATGGATGTGGGCACGCATGCGTGTGACCCTACCATGCTCCCCTCACTTTTGGCACACAATGGCAAAAAGGTTAGCCATCACTGCCCTATGCCATTCCAGACAAATCACTGTCTAATCCCTTCTTAAAAACCTCCAGTGTTGGAGCACAAACTTCTAGACGGCAACTCATTCTAGTTATTCATCGTTCTTACCGTCAAGATATTTCTCCTTAATTCTAAGTTGGATCTCTCTTTGATAAGTTTCTATTCATTACTTCTTGTTTTGCCTTCAGATGTTTTGGAGAATAGGTTGCTACCAGGGGTGAAATCCAGCAGGTTCTGACAGGTTCTGGAGAACTGGTAGCGGAAATTTTGAGCAGTTTGGAGAACTGGCAAATACCATATCTGGCTGGCCCAGAGTGGGGTGGGATTGGAGATTTTGCAATATCCTTCCCCCGCCATGCCCACCAAGCCACACTCACCAAGCCACACCAAACCCACTAAACCACATCCACAGAACCGGTAGTAAAAAAATTGGATTTCACCACTGGTTGCTACTCTCTTCTCTGTGACAGTGTCTCAAATATTGGGCTTGTTTGATTTCAGGATCTATATGGCTGCCTATCTCATATAACAACACTAGGTGGCTCACAACAATTCATAAAAACATGGTTAAAAACAAAAATGCCCTTCCTTCCTCAAGCATCAGCCAACATACTCCCAGATGAACCCCCATACCAGCCAAATGATTTTATTTATTTATTTATTTATTATTGCGATTTATATGCCACCATTCTCCCAAGGGACTCAGGGCGGCTTACAAAAACAACAATATTCAATACAAATCACAATAAAATTAAAATCAATAACCCAATTAAAACAGTTTAAAATTATAACAATGTACACCCAAAATGGATCAGTTAAGCTGATGAAAGAGCCACGTCTTCAGCTCGCGATGGAAGAAAAGGAGGTTGGGGGCTGTCCTGAGCTCGGTGGGCAAATCATTCCAGAGGGTCAGGGCTCCCACAGAGAACGCTCTCCTCCTAGGGGTCATCAGCCGACATTGTCTGGCCGATGGCACCCTGAGGAGGCCCACTCTGTGAGAGCACACAGGATGGTGGGAGAGCGGCTGGAGATGGTCCTGCAAGTACCCCGGGCCTAAGCCGTGAAGGGCTTTATAGGTAAGCACCAGCACCTTGAAACGAATCCAGAATGTCACCAGCAGCCAGTGCAGCTCACGCAGGAGAGGTATTACACAGGAGTATCAAGAGTCCCCTGTAATTACCTGCGCGGCTGCATTCTGGACTAGCTGGAGCCCCCGGATGCATCCCAAGGGCAGCCCCATGTAGAGGGTGTTACAGTAGTCCAACCTTGAGGTAACGAGGGCGTTGGGGTTCGGGGGAAACCAGATCTTTACGGTTCTCCAGAAAACTAAAAAGAAGAACATCTCTCAGGTCTCAGGTTGGAGGCTATTCCAAAGAGGTGGGACAACCATCAACAAGGCATGTATCTGAGGTCTCATCAGATGGCAACGTTAAAGAGGAACCTGTTATTTAGAAGGACGGGAAGTTTACATTTTTTGACATGTCACCCATTCATGTGCTTTTTTCAGGCAATAACTGGATTCCTTGTTTTTTCTCTGAAGACGTTTCGCTTCTCATCCAAGAAGCTTCTTCAGCTCTGACTTGGATGGTGAGGAATGGAAGGATTTATACTCCTTAAGGACACAGACAAACCTCCAAGTGGCCTCAATGACTCTTCAAAGGAATGAAATGACTAACTCCCTGCACAGAATATAAATCCTTCCCATTCCTCACCATCCAGTCAGAGTTGAAGAAGCTTCTTGGATGAGAAGCAAAACGTCTTCAAAGAAAAAAAACAAGAAAGTCCAGTTGTCTCCCGAAAAAACATCTTTGGGACAACCACGACCCTGGATGACCGAGAATCTCCGTAGATTTACAGGCATTTATGGATTCTAGACTTTATAGATTTGTAGACCTTGTCTATGTATGTTGTTCCTCATAGAAGTACTTTCGGTATGCTTTTGCATTGAGGTTATCAGAGGATTTTTTTTTATAGTGCCATAGGTGTTTTGGGAAGGACAAAGATGGGGCAAATGATGAAACACTGTGGTCATAGTTCAAACTATATGAAATACATGCTTGTTTCCATTTTTTTTATTAGATTTATATGCCGCCCTTCTCCGGAGACTCAAGGCGGCTTACAATGCGTTAAGCAACAGCCTTCATACTTTTGAATATTTTATACAAAGTCAGCTTATTGCCCCCACAAACTGGGTCCTCAATTTACCTACCTTAGAAAGGATGGAAGGCTGAGTCAACCTTGAGCCTCGAACTTGAAATAATGGCAGACAGCTGAATGTTAAAAACAGGCTATTTAGTCTGTTGAGCTTTCCAGGCTCCAATTAATGAGACTAGAAATTTTGCATAGTTTGAAGAACCAGTAAATACCACCTCTGCCTGGCCCTGCCCCCAATCTATTCACTGCCTCCTGGGTCCCAGTAGAAGGAAAAAATCAGGGCTCACTTGACAAAGAAGAGGGGGAAAAAAACCAAGACAGCTTAGCTTTAAATTGAGAAGCCAAGAAGCCTCCCAACTGATCGGCTAGAACCAATCTGCTCCTTGTAAACCGCTTGGTGGTGGTAGATTGGCAATTGAAGCCAAGCTGCCTGAAAGTGGTTTTCCGATGCTCTCGGTGGTGGCAGAGCGGGAAAAAACTGTTTAAACTCTTGCCATGGTGCTTCAAAGGGCCGCCCTACAGCTGATCAGTGATAAAATGCAGTATGGTGGTAGACCAGTGCTCTCCAAAAACCAACAGATAGACTGGTACGGCTCTGCAAGCAGTTAAAAGCCGGGTAGACCAGTACCTCTGCTAAATCCTAAAGAATTGCTTATCACATGACCATCAAACCACGCCCACAAAATAAGCCACACCCACAGAACCAGTAGTAAAAAGTTTTAGAACCCACCCCTGGTTTACATCGCAGTGTTGCAACCCACTTTTTTACATGTCACATTATGTTGCACAAAAGAAACAAATGTGCAATCATCCTTAAAATCTTATTTTGCTTGCGAGTTGCATGATGAAGGGTGAATTTGTATATTTTGGTCCATTTTTGCTTTGCCTGCTTCCAAAACATTAATTTGTTTCATCTTCTTTCCATGGTGATGCCCAAACTATTTTAAAAAGCCTATGCAAGCATTTATATTTACTTTCCCCTGTATATTATGCATATTTAAATAATAAATATTTCCTAATAACTGCCTGCCTTTGTGTTGTAGATACAAATTTCTCTACCACATGTATTTTTATGTGCATCCTCCTTCTTAAAAAATAATCTAACCCATGAAATTCAGGTGTGGAAAATCATCTGGGACAGAACTGTAAAATCTGAAATGGAATATATTTAGATTTGGGGAAGAAGCATTTCAGAGTTATTTCAGAAGGAAATGAACTGATTTTATTCCAAAAGTATTTTAGCATTTTCTGTTTTCTCTCAAGTAATTTTTTATTGTTTTTCCAAAGTATTTTATTTTATTTTTCAAAAATGTGGTAAAATTACACCTTAACAGATACTATTTTGCAAATGAGAATTATAGATACTGTTCAAAAGAAAGCTTTAACTAATTCTTGTCTTTAAGAATTTCATGGATACTTAGCAACAAATGAATATTCTTCGACAAACAGTAGCCGTTTGTCGAAGATTGGGTGTTTAATCTCATTTTATTTTATTGCTAATCTTATTGAAAAATAATTGCCTCCCTTTTCTTATTGATACTATGGTGAGATA
Organism: Masticophis lateralis; assembly: GCA_030761175.1. Classification (NCBI taxonomy): domain Eukaryota; kingdom Metazoa; phylum Chordata; class Lepidosauria; order Squamata; family Colubridae; genus Masticophis; species Masticophis lateralis. Next base: position 13,347,028 of record JAUDYJ010000012.1, on the reverse strand, counting down.
TGCTATAAAACTATTTTGATAAAGATGAAACAAGGTACGTGTTATTCATAAGAAGAATAAAGGGATTTGCATACTTTCCATTGGGAGAATCTGCTCTTTGGAAATGGCTTGGATCCTAATAGTTTTCCCACTGGCTAAAAAGGACACTTAAACCCTATTGCTGTCATCAGCTCCTTTAAAGCTGCAACTTCTACAAATGAAATCTGTCTGCCCAGTAAACATAGATCCCTGATGGTGAACCTATGGCCCTCTCTGCGGACACGTGAGCCATCGACCCAGCTCAGCTGCACCTCATATACGCATGTGCCTCCTGCCAGCCAGCTGGTTTCCAGGTCTCTATCACGCATGTGCGGGGGCAGGGGTGGGTTCTAATTTTTTTACTACTGGTTCTGTAGGCGTGGCTTATTTTGTGGGTGTGGCTTGATGGTCATGTGACAATTATTTAGGATTTAGCAGAGGTACTGGTCTACCAGGCTTTTAACTGCTTGCAGAGCTGTATCGGTCTATCCATGTATTTTTGCAGGCACTGGTCTACTCATGTATTTTTGCAGGCATCGGTCTATTCATGTATTTTTGCAGGCACTGATCTACCCATTTATTTTTGCAGACACTGGTCTACCCATTTGTTTTCTTTTAACACTGATAAGCTGTAGGGCGGCCCTTTGAAGCCCCATGACAAGAGTTTAAACATTTTTTTTCCCTCTAGCCATCAGCTGGGACTCAGGAGGAAGCAATAGATTTGGTAGGTGCGGCCAAATAAAAGGTAAGAATAATGCAGAGGGTGGGGGCAGGGGGGCGGGGGGAAGAACCGGTTCAATGATGTCATATTGTCACCACTACCAACTCGGCAGAACCATGCGGAACTGGGCGGAACCCACCACTATGCAGGGGGCAGGGTACATGTGGGAGATGCACATGCATGCATGCAGGGAGGTGGGGCCTGTGGAGGGAGTGGGGGGAGGGTGGGGGTCACACATGCATGCATGGGAATGGGGTGCACAGGGGGTTCGCACATGCATTGCATTATGGGTACATGTCGGCAAAAAGGTTAACCATCACTGACATAGATGGGTCAGATTGCCTGAATAGCTAGACTTGGAGGGACTTCTGTTTTTATAACCTTTTATAACCAGTAGAGAACAGAGAATGAGCTGTGATGGCACGTGGTTAAAATGCTGTATTGCAGGCTGCCGACTGCCAGCAGTTCAATCCTCATCAGCTCAAGGTTGACTCAGCCTTCCATTCTTCCGAGGTGGCTAAAATGAGGACCCAGATTATTGGGGGCAAGATGCTGACTCTGTAAACCTCTTACAGAGGGCTGTAAAGCACTGTGAACTGTATGTAAGTAAGTACTATTGCTATTTGTAGCTCAGGGTTCAACTAAGGAATCCTTGGTAGTGTTGTGGCCCGTTAGCAGCCTGTGCACCTAGTAGCTGATTCCAACAGTGAGATTGCTGGTGTGGTGCTGCGCCAGCAGCCTGTGCAGCTGGCACTCAAGTCAGACAATGAGGAGACTGGAGAAGATGTAGTGCTAGAGGCGGGGATTCAGCCAGGGCCTTCAGGACCTCCAGAAGCTCCCATAAGTGAAGAGGAAGAAGAGGAGGAGCCTCTTCTCAATGCACAGGAGCGCAGAGCTGCCAAAAGGGAGGAGTGGCTCCTCAGGAGGAGGTCTCCTCGAGAGTAAGGCTTGGGGCTAATTGGCCACTCTCTTAGCCTATTTAAGGAAGGATGACAACTGAGGCAATTTGCAGGGAACAACTTTGTTCACTCTCCTTCGCGTCTGGATCTTAGTTCTCTTATCAGTTTCCTGCAAATTGCTTCTGGACTTTCTGCCAACCATAGTAAGATTACGATTATTTATTCTTTGGATTCTTGTAGGCTGTTAAGAAAGTTAATTAACAGCCTTTGTTTGAAAAAGACTGATTTAATTTAGTAAACTAAGGTTTGTACAGACTTTGTGTGTGCTGCGTTCTTTGGGGCAGAACAGGTGCTCTCTGAATTTGATGGTTTTCTTGCAGACATTTAATTATCAAACTAGGTATCAGATAGAGTGAAACATCAGAGAGCACCAAGGACCCCGGGGTTATACTCTTTTGTGCATTAAAACCCACTGTTGCACTCCTCCTCCATCACACAGCAAAGAACTCCTTTAAGGAGGATAAAATATACAGCAATTCAATCACTCTTGGTATCAGTCCCAGTCCAGATGTTAAGCCAACAAAGGGCCAGAATTACCATAATAACCAAGAGTCCTCACATCTGGTCCAAAGCCAAACTTTCCAGAGAGGTTGCCCTAGGCTTGAAGTCAACAAGCAAGATCAGGTCATTTCAGTGTTTGAATAACACATACACACACACACAGGTCATTTCAGTGTTTGAATAACACACACACACACACACACAAAGGTCATCAGAATTCCTGTTCTCTGCCCATCTATAGACACTGGTGATCAAACTGAAACTGTAGTTTCTGGATGATTTCAAAGGAGCAACCCAAGTGATCGCAGAGCCATTGCAACAAAGTTTGGGTAAAAGGTCGTCAAAGAAAGATGTTTCTAACAAGATCTCAATGGTAGATCCCAGAATCCTTGGTTAGACCATAGACTCTTTTTTAACCTGGCTTCTGTTCTTCTCTTCCTTCTTGGGAGAGTTCCTAGGCCAGTAGACCATGTTGCCTACCAAGCATATCAATGACCCTTTATTTGGGAGGTTGATCCCAAAACAGTCTCCTTATCTCAAAAAGGGGAGAAAGGGATAGAATCAAGATCACGTGAAGTGTTAATACCACTTTATAATGCCTTGGTAAGGCCACACTTGGAATCCTGCATCCAGTTTTGGTTGCCACGATGTAAAAAAGATGTGGAGACCCTAGAAAGAGTGCAGAGAAGAGCAACAAAGATGATTAGGGGACTGGAGGCTAAAACATATGAAGAATGGTTGCAGGAACTGGGTATGTCTCGTTTAATGAAAATAAGGACTAGGGGAGACATGATAGCAATGTTCCAATATCTCAGAGGCTGCCCCAAAGAAGAGGGAGTCAAGCTATTCTCCAAAGCACCTGAGGGCAGGACAAGAAGCAATGGGTGGAAACTAATCAAGGAGAGAAGCAACTTAGAATTAAGGAGAAATTTCCTGATAGAAATAAAACAATCAGTGGAACGACTTGCCTTCAGAAGTTGTGAATGCTCCAACACTGGAAGTTTTTAAGAAGATGTTGGATAACCATTTGTCTGAAGTGGTGTAGGCTTTGCTGCCTAAGCAGGGGGTTGGACTAGAAGACCTCCAAGGTCCCTTCCAACTCTGTTATTCTATTTCTACTTCTATAACACAGACAGTGCCATGATGTGGAAACACAACATATGAAGGTACTTGTTTCATGCCACTTGCATGCTAGTACAGTGATAGATGTGGCCTTCATTTGACCCTTTGAGCCTTATTCAGCGGCCTCTAGTTGGCCATCTCTAATTAGAGTTTCAGGAATGCCCTTTCTCATCTCTCTCTGTCCCTTTCTCTTTCTCCCTAGGACCTACAAATTCCTCACATCTCTCTTCAGACAAGCACCAGTTAGATTATTAAGGATTGAAGCTGAATTTCTTTTTAAGTCTACCCTTACTCCTTGCTAGCTTGAGAGAATCACGTTTGGTAAGTGTATTCATTTACAGTTCTCTAACTTATTATCCTTAGTTTTGTGTGTGTGTGTGTTGTCTCTGCCTTTTAATAAAGGGGAGGTGTTGTGAAGAGAGACGAAATGAGGAAGGGAGGGTTTTTGAAATGACCCAGGTTAAGTAATAATTGCAAGGAATTGTTTTGATAATATGTTAATGCATGTTAATGCATTATCCCCAATTTAAAGTTAATCACTAAAATTATCCTTGTGGTTCTGGAGGAAGGGAGCCATCCTGTAATGAATAAGATTTGCTGAGGTGTGGCTAATATGGAAATTGAAGTCCCCTAAGTGTTTTGAGTTAACTCTCAGCTTGCTACCAGGTTTTCATTACAATCATAACTAACTTTAAGTTTCAGAATAAAAATCCCCCTCTGCTATGATTTAGGGATATACAAAAATAAATCTGGATTTTTTTTTCATTTCATATTTCAACATGATGTGATTCATCCATGCAAGAACTGTTGTGGCATAAAGAGCAGCTGATAGGGATCTGTTGCCGTCTACAGAGCTTGGTGTAAAAGTTAATTAAAAGCAGGGTACATTTGAGAAAGGAAGTTATATTAAACCAGTGGGAAAAGTTGGCATGAAAATACAGTATCTGGACTAATTAGCTAGCTAACCTAAATGGAAAGGTTGTCTGAAGTTACCTGAATGTTGAATCGTTGCAACTGGACTAATTTTGTTGTGAGTTTGAGAGACGTTTTGCTGCGCACCCAGGCAGCTTCCTCAAAATGAGTCCAGTTTCAATGAGTCAACCTTCACACAACTTCAGACAACTCCACCTCAATCATTCTAATTTAGAATCTTCATCGACATGTAGCTTACCTTAACTGATATCAAAGGAATGGGAGACCATCAGGAACATCAGGATGGTAGAATTCAGAGGTGGTATTCAGCAGGTTCTGACCAGTTCTGGAGAACCAGTAGCGGAAATTTTGAGTAGTTCAGAGAACCAGTAAATACCATCTCTGACTGGCCATGCTCCCATCTATTCTCCGCATCCCGTGTCCCAGCTGATTGGGAGGGAATGGGGATTTTGCAGTATCCTTCCCCTGGAGTGGGGAGGGAATGAAGATTTTACAGTATCCTTTCCCTGCCACACCCACCAAGCCACGCACACCAGGCCACGCCCACAGAATGGATAGCAAAAATATTTGAATCCCAGCACTGATAGAATTGATTTGGAAAATGAGAATTGGGGGTGGGGGAGCATGCTAAAAGAAAGCAATGGTTAATCCTGTCCAAACTGGTGCTCAAAAACAACGACAGATAGATAGATGATAGATGGTAGGTAGGTAAGTAGGTAGGTAGATGTTAGACAGTTAAACAGTTATAGATATAGATGATAGATAGATAGATAGATAGATAGATAGATAGATAGATAGATAGATAGATGATAGATAGATAGATAGATAGATAGATAGATAGATAGATAGATAGAGACAGAGAGACATAAAGACAGAGAGACAGGAGACAGAGAGACATAGATATAGATATAGATGAGAGAGAGAAATATGATAGATGATAGATAGATAGATGGATGGATGGATGGATGGATGGATGGATGGATGGATGGATGGATGGATAGATAGATTATTTAAAAAAATATATGGCTGCCTACTCACTCTCAGTGACTGTTGGGGAAAAAGATGGGGAAAAAGAAGACTACAGAATTGGAATAGAAGAGAGTTATGGTTTAAGATTCTGAAATATTAATTCTTTTCCAGGTTTTTCAAGCTTTCTGAAATGTAGTTACAATGATGGGCGGTATAAATTTTTTTTTTGGAAAGGACACTCAGTTGGAATTTCACTACTGGATTATATTTCTTCCCCTCTGCTAGATCCTTTTGCAAACTTGAAGGTCATCAGTGATTATTGTATGAAATTTTTGGTGTGTTTTTATATAAAAAGCAGAAACAAAGACGTCTTCAAGTCAAAAGATTGCTGGTGAACCCAGGACACATCCATGTCATTTCCTTGGCAATACAGTGAAAATACTTTGTTTTTGATTTCTTTAGGGATGTTTTCCCAGATTTTTTCCCCCTCTGAAGCTTTCCCATCCAAATATTAACCAAGTTCAGTCATACTGACCTTCTGAGCTTGGGCAGGTTGCTCTATGTGCTACCATTTTCTTTGCCTGCCCTGCTTCATCTCATTGTGACCAATTTGACACCTCTAGTAGATCCAATAATATGGTTTATCCCCATCTTGCAGGTGGCTGAAGCTTAGAGCATGGCCAGGGATGAAATCTACTTACCTTCCCTACCGATTCGGAAGCGCACATGCCACACGCAGACCCTCTGGACATGCACAAACCATTCTGTGCATGTCCAGAGGGTAAAAAACAGATTACTTCCTGGTTAAAACCAGGAAGTAACTATGACTGGGTGGGTGGGTGGAGCCTTGCGCTGCCGTTGCTACCAGTTTTCTGAACCACCCGCAGCCATCACTACCAATTTGGCCGAACCGGTCTGAACCGGTAGCATTTCACCACTGAGCATGGCTCACTTGCAAATTTAAAATAAAAAGGAGGTTAAAACTGGGGAAGAAGGACATGGTGGGTCAGTAGCTAAGACGCTGAGGTTGTCGATCGAAAGGTCTGCAGTTCAGCGGTTCGAATCCCTAGTGCCGCGTAACAGGGTGAGCTCCCGTTACTTGTCCCAGCTTCTGCCAACCTAGCGGTTTGAAAGCACATAAAAAAATGCAAGTAGAAAAATAGGGACCACCTTTGGTGGGAAGGTAACAGTGTTCCGTGCGCCTTCGATGTTTAATCATGCTGGCCACATGACCACGGAGATGTCCTCAGACAGTGCTGGCTGTCTTCCGGCTTTGAAACGGAGATGAGCACCGCCCCCTGGAGTCGGGAACGACTAGCACATATGTGCAAGGGGAACTTCTACCTTTATCTTTAAAACTGGGGAACGTCCTGAGGTCTAGCTTTCCGAGACCATTAATTTAACTAAACTGGCCAGTTGTATTTTAAGGCAATCTGTTTCAGGACATCCTTAACTCAAAACACAGTTATCTTTTTTCTTGGTTACACAGCAAAGTGCTGCAGTTGCTTGTTCTTGCCTATTTCATATGCAAAAAAGTCTGCTGGCATTTGCTTATAGCTTACTGACTAGGTGTGTGCAAACAAGTGTGCTCCTATCATTCCTCACTTGGCTCATTCGCACAGTAACTGCAATCAGCTCTGCGCATGAAATACTGTTGTTTTCCAACATAAAGTTAAGGCCGAAGTAGACATAAACCATGGCTTTTCCACTGTACAGCTTTTAGATGGCAATAGCAATCACACTTCCATTTATATACCGCTTCACAGTGCTTTACAGCCCTCTCTAAGCAGTTTACAGAGCCAGCATATTTTCCCCAACAATCTGGGTCTTCATTTTACCCACCTCGGAAGAATGGAAGGCTGACTCAACCTTGAGCCAGGCTAGGATCAAACTGCTGGCAGTCAGCAGAATTAGCCTGCAGTACTACCTTCTAACCGGAAGGAAGGAAGGAAGGAAGGAAGGAAGGAAGGAAGGAAGGAAGGAAGGAAGGAAGGAAGGAAGGAAGGAAGGAAGGAAGGAAGGGCATTTAGACTTCTATACCACTTCACAGTGCTTTACAGCCCTCTCTAAGGAGTTTACAGAGTCAGCATATTGCCCCCAACAATCTGGCTCCTCGTTTTACTTGTAAGGTTGGAAGGCTGAGTCAACCTGCAACCGGTTAGGATCAAACTCCTGGCAGTGGGCAGAGTTAGTCTGCAATACTGCATTCTAACCACTGCACCACCACAACTCAGTAAATATTTCATATTCCATCATCATCCAAATTCCACACCAAAACTACCCTCCCATTCTTCATGTTCTGGTTTTATTAGCAATGTAACATCAGCATATAAAGTTAGGGCGGACAAATTTTTTGAGCCCAGGGGACCAGCAATCTTTTCATTTCTGTTCTCTAAAACTATGCAAATATAGATTGTATTCCCCATTTATTTGTTATAACTTTTGCATCTAAATATCTTACAGACAGTGCTTGACTTGCAACCCCAATGGACCCCAAAATTTGTCTTAATAAGTGAAAACCTATGTTAAGTGAGTTTTGCCTCATTTTATGAACTTTCTTGCCATGGTTATTAAATGAATCACCTCAGATGGTATTGGTATGCAGAGGCAATGGTTCCTTTGAAACACGAGTAGGTTTGTGAAATTTTCTATGTTGTGTTGGAAGAGTGAGTTTCATTTACCAAGAGGATCCATCCTTACCTCTGAAGCACTGAAACCCCCTTCCCTCCACATTTTTTAAAATTTACTTCTGTGGCATTGCTAGGCAGCGTAGCTATGTAATCAGGGTTGCAGTAGATTGTGAATGGCCAGAGAGAAAAGAGTGTGTCTAAAATTAAATTGGTTTTCATTCAATACCAATTCACATTGCAATGATTAATGCTACTTAATGTTGTTGTCCTTCATGAATATCATAATCATCGTCTTCAGTCACAGTAAAAATAGCAATTTGATGATTTTATCTTGGATAGCAATAGCAATAGCACTTAGACTTATATACCACTTTACAGGGCTTTACAGCCCTCTCTAGGGGATGCAGTGGCTCAGTGGCCAAGATGCTAAGCTTGTCAATCAGAAAGGTCAGCAGTTCAGTGGTTCAAATCCCTAGTGCCACGTAACAGGGTGAGTTCCCGTTCCTTGTCCCAGCTTCTGCCAACCTAGCAGTTTGAAAGCATGTTGAAAATGCAAGTAGAAAAATAGGGACCACCTTGGTGGGAAGGGAACAGCACCTTCCCACCAAGTGCGCCTTTGGCATTGAGTAATGCCGGCCACATGACCACAGAGACGTCTTTGGACTGTGCTGGCTCTTCGGCTTTCAAACGGAAATGAGCACCGCTCCCTAGAGTTGGGAACGACTAGCAAACATGTGGGGGGAAACGTTTACCTTTACCTACAGCCCTCTCTAAGTGGTTTACAGAGACAGCCTCTTGCCCCCGACATTTTGGGTCCTCATTTTACCGCAGGATGGAAGGCTGAGTCAACCTTGAGCCTGGTGAGATTCGAACTGCCAAATTGCAGGCAGCCGGCAATCAGCAGAAGTAACCTGCAGTACCACATTTTAACCACTGCACAACCGTGGCTCAGATATCTAGAGAAGCGGTCATGTCCAAAGATCTGAAGGCTGTTTATGGCCCCAGAACCTTTGGTAAGCAGCACCTGGACACTCTATCTAGACTTAAAAGCGAAGAAGAGTTGGCCCTGTTTAATATTGAGCATTGAGTTATATGTGCAAGGCCATTTCCCCCAAACAATTGCAATTCCCTTCTCTTGGATATCAGAAGATCTGGGCATATGACCAGAACTATCTTCCAATTTCTTTTGTCCCTGTTGTCGTTCCATTCAGAGCCTTTGAAATCACACCCACAGAGAAATGTCAAAATGCTTTCCGCCCTTCCTTTTTTTAACAAAAAAAAAAAAATAAATACTTTTTTTTTATTTTTTATTATGCACTGAAGCTCTATGGGCAGCAAGGGAAATCAGCAATCACAGTTCACAGACTTAAGAAAAATTGCTCCAGATTCCACATGTATCCTGCATGGTAATAACAACAGCTGTGTACTAAAACAAAACAGAGTAATTATTTCTCTCTGATTTTTCCCCCCTTGTTTGTTGGAGTGAGAATGAGAGAAAGAGAGAGACTGATCTTTGGTACGCTAGCCTGAGATCAGCTTTGGCTAAAATTCTATGAAGAGAGAATATTTTGAACAGTTGGGGGTGCAAGGCTGAGTTGGTCATGTATTGTTTGATTTGTAAAGACTTCAGGTGGACACATAATGGAGATTTTTCTTGGTGATGGGCTAATTATGCTCATAATTATAGAGTAGAATGGAATTCTTTATTGGCCAAGTGTGATTGGACCCACAAAGAATTTGTCTTTGGTGCATAAGCTCTCAATGTACATAAAAAGGAAAGATACATTCATCAAGAATCATAAGGCGCAACACTTAATGATAGTCATAGGGTACAAATAAGCAATCGAATCATACTAGGAAACAATCAATATAAATCGTAAGGATACAAGCAACAAAGTTACTGTCATGCAGTCATAAGTGGGAGGAGATGGGTGACAGGAACAATGAGACGATTAATAGTAATAGTAATGCAGACTTAGTGGATAGTTTGACAGTGCTGAGGGAATTATTTGTTTATCAGAGTGATGGCATTTGGAAAAAAACCTGTCCTTGTGTCTAGTTGTTCTGGTATGCAGTGCTCTATAGCGTCGTTTTGAGGGTAGGAGTTGAAACAGTTTATGTCCAGGATGCAAGGATGCGATCTTATGCATCGAATGCTCATCTAAAGAGTACTCACAGGACCATAGGTGTACAAGAGATTCAGAAAGCTTCCCTCTCTGTCCTTCACCCAGGGAGAAGAATGCCCTTTATATATATATATAAAACTTCTTGAGCATCCTTGGATAATTAAGAGAAGATGGTAATGTGTCTTTGGTAATGTGTCCTTCATTCATTTGTAAATATATGCACACTTAATCCATTGATCAATAGTACGCAGACCAGAGTTAAGCACACATGCTCTATTCTCTGATAGGTAGAAAAATTGGCTGGAACATTTCTCCAGGAAAAGAAATTCTTGAGGATAGTAACACTATTATGTTGTAACTTTTACATAATAATGTAACTTTTACATTATTATGTAAAAGTTAAAAATTGAAATTGTAATATTATAATCTTCTTTGTTGTTGTTATCTCCAGAGATGGAAAACCTCCATTGTCAGAATATTTCACTTCAAACAGGTCTTATCATGAGAAACTTTTTCTTGATATTTAGAATAGAATTTGTGGTTGTTAGTTGCGAAGTCGTGTCCAACCAATCACAACCCCATGGACAATGTTCCCCCAGGCCTTCCTGTCCTCTAGCATCCTCTGGAGCCCATTTAAGCTCACGCCAATTGCTTCAGTGACTCCATCCAGCCACCTCGTTCTCTGTCATCCCCTTCTTCTTTTGCCCTCAATCTTTCCCAGCATTAGGCTCTTCTCCAGTGAGTCCTTCCTTCTTATTAGGTGGTCAAAGTATTTGAGTTTCATCTTAAGGATCTGGCCTTCTAAAGAGCAGTCAGGGTTGATCTCTTCTAGGACTCACCGGTTTGATCGCCTTGCAATCCAAGGGACTCGCAGGAGTCGTCTCCAACACCAGAGTTCAAAGGCCTCAATTCTTTGGCGCTCAGCCTTCCTTATGGTCCAACTTTCACAGCCATCCATTGCAACTGGGAAAACCATGGCCTTGACTATACATACTTTCATTGGCAGGGTGATGTCTCTGCTTTTTAGTATGCTGTCTAGATTTACCATAGCTTTCCTTCCCAGGAGCAATTATCTTCTACTGTGCTAAAAACAGTTGGAAATCAACATTTTTTTTATTTTTCCCTCTCTACCCCATACTTTGTCTTTTCCCCTGATCTCCTCCCCTTCTTTCCCATTAATTTTATTTTCCTTTGTATTTTATACCCTTATAAAAGTTTGATGGATAAATTTCTCCAGGACAAGACCTCTTAGCAGTGTGTGAAGGAGCATCACCAAGAAAATGTAGAATGTCCTTCGTTGGACAATGTTCTTTTGAGATTGGGCAGAAGTAGAGGAAGTCAAGAAGTAAACCCACCCAAACATACACACACACACAAATATACACGCACACACCCACTGCCATGCCTCACCCTGGAGAATCTCCAAGAATCTCTGAAAATCCCTTCTCTTCTGAAAAACTTTCAAAAATCAATTCTCTTTCATCGCAGCGAATGAGAACTGGCAGAAAAAAATATGTACTAGTTCAGGCAGTTAAAAAAAGGTTTTTTTAGTGACATTGAGCTCTTTAGGGTATTGTACGGGTTAATCCTTTGCTAAAGCTGTTGGGAAATGGACTCTCACAATTCTGTTCCTCCGCTTGCAGGCAGGAAAGTTTATTTAATCAATATAATTAATTCATAATTAATTTAATTTTTGCTTGCATTTTTGCCTTGGTCCTTAGCCAGGAAGAGTCTCTGAGCAAATTCCAGAATATGTTAAAGGCAATACTGCTCCCATTTTGAGACTTAGGAGGTGTAGCACACAAGAAAAAGAAATGAGGGGGCCTACAACAAGAATAAGATGAAAAATGATCAGGAGACACTTTTTCCTAATTTTTCATGGACCGTAGCAGTAACATACAGCAGCTATTTTTGCTGTCATTTTGCTCTCTTGGCAATCTTGATTAGTGTTTTGCCTCTTTCATACAACTACCACCAAGAACTGTGATGGCACAGTGGTTAGAATGCAGTATTGCAGGCTAACTCTGCTCACTGCCAAAAGTTCAATTCCTTAGATCCTGACCAGCTCAAGACTGACTCAGCCTTCCATCCGTGAGTAAAATGACAACCCAGACTGGTGGGGGCAATATGCTGATTCTGTAAACTGCTTAGGGAAGGCTTTAAAGCACTATGAAGTGGTATATGAATCTAAGGGCCATTGCTATTGCTATTACTATTGTGTAGTATCTGGGTTGTATCTGGGTGTGCATGGCGGTCATTAGAACAAAGAAGAAGAGAGAGGAGGAGAGGAAAAGGGAGGAAAGGGAAGTAGAGATGAGGGAAGAGAAGGAGAGAGGGAAGGAGAAGGGAGGAGAGGAAAAGGAAAGAGGAATGGAGAAAGAAGTAGAGGGGAGAAGGGAAGGGAGGGAAGGAGAAGAAAGACGGAAAGAGATGGACTATTGTAAAATTGGGTGAAATATGGTGTATATGAGAAAGGAAAGCAGATGGGTTATTATTATTATTATTATTATTATTATTATTATTATTATTATTATTATTATTTTACTTGATGGTTATATAATCGACACCATAATAGAAGACAATATATGTTATAATATGATGGATATGATTGATATCTGTTTGCATATTGGTTAATGTATATATGACTATAATGACGACAACGTTGATGTTTGTATGTTTGCATGTTAATATCTTGGACACGTAGAGGGCACACTGCTCAACATAGAAAGGAAATGTATGATATAAAATAATATTAATGGAGAACAAAGAAGCTGTTTCCATAAGAAATTGCAACTTCTTCTTCTTCCGTGTCTAGATCAAAATTTAGACTGCCAGAATGAAGCCGCCTTCTATAAAGTCATTGGCCAACAGTAAGTCATTATCAGTACAAGTTTCTGGTAGGAGTTGTCATACCAACAGATAGAATGGGCTCTGCATCTCCCCACATTCACACAGTGTCTTGTTATTGCCAACAGCCTCCACTTGAGCATATTGGTTTTTACACTTAAGCACTCCAACCCTCAACCTATTCAGAATCCTCCAAAAAGGACTTAAAAAGAGTAGATCCAAAAAGAATAGAGTAGAGTAGAGTAGAGTAGAGTAGAGTAGAGTAGAGTAGAGTAGAGAAGAGAAGAGAAGAGAAGAGAAGAGAAGAGAAGAGAAGAGAAGAGAAGAGAAGAGAAGAGAAGAGAAGAGAAGAGAAGAGAATAGAATAGAATTTTTTATTGGCCAAATGTGATTGGACACACAAGGAATTTGTCTTGTTGCATACGCTCTCGGGGTACATAAAAGAAAAGATACGTTGAATTGAATGGTGTTCCAGTAATCTGTGAATTGATTGATCTTAACAGCAGTATCAACAGAAGCACTAGTAAAACTAGTAGCCAAATAATATTACTAGATGTTATCTGATATTTGCAATGCGGATTACATTCATATCCCTCTCATTCTTCTTCTGTTTCTGCCCTTTGTCGGCTTTGCATGGCTGGTGTAAATGGCTGAGATTCAACTCACACAAGGTGCTCTAATTAGACAATTTCTTTGTACTATAATGTAAGAGTCAAGATGACCTTAAAGGGCATTTCTCTATGGCTGGAACATATTGGATCTGTTCTTCAGCAACTGTGGAGGAGCATTTGTTATTTAATGGACCTTTATAAATTACCACAGCCATCCAAGAATCTTCCCATTATTCTGGAAACTTTTCTTTATCTTTTTTTATTTTTATGGGGAGTGGGTGGATGGATATGTGTTTCTTTCAAGTTGCCATGAAAGGTTACTTTCGGAACATTCTTCACCCAATGATGACAGCATATTGGGGACATAACTGTCATCAGTTGTATTTTAGGGTTAGAATCAATCTCTTTGCTTATTTTTCTTCTCTCTGGGAACAGAAAATCTTGTCTTCCGTTTATGCTCAGAACAATTGTCTCAGTGGTGGGATTCATTTTTTTTTACTACCGGTTCTGTGGGTGTGGCTTGGTGGGCATGGCAGGAGAAGGATACCGTAAAATCTCCATTCCCACCCCATTCCTGGGGAAGGTTATTGCAAAATTCAGTAACCTGAATTTTGGTTTAGCCTGATCCCTGTTGAATTTTTTAAAATTTTTAGAGTTCTTAGAGTTGATGTATTTTAATATTTACCTGTTTTAATTCTCAGCCAAATTTATGTGTGTTTTATAATATTTTAACTTTTATGTACTGATTTTTACTCGGCTGTTCACCTCCCTGAGTCCGTAAGGAGTAGGGCGGTATATAAATCAAATAAATAAATAAATAAATAAATAAATAAATAAATAAATAAATAAATAAATAAATAAATAAATAAATAAAATTCCCATTTCCTCCTGATCAGCTGGGACTCAATAGGCAGAGAATAGATGGGGGTGGGGCCAGTCAGAGGTGATATTTGTCGGTTCTCCGAACTACTCAAAATTTCCGCTACCGATTCTCCAGAACTGGTCAGAACCTGCTGAATACCAACTCTGAATTCTACCATCCTGGTGTTCCTGATGGTCTCCCATTCCTTTGAGATCAGTTAAGGTAAGCTACATGTTGATGAAGATTCTAAATCATAGAATGATTGAATGATTGAGGTGGAGTTGTCTGAAGTTGTGCGAAGGTTGACTCACGCTCCCATAGAGAGGGGCTCCTCAGGGTGCCGTCGGCCAAACAATGTCAACTGGCGGCCCCCAGGGGGAGGGCCTTCTCTGTGGGGGCACCTGCCATCTGGAACGAGCTCCCCCCAGAGATACGCAGGATCCCAGACTTATGCACTTTCCACCGCGCCCTAAAAACGTTTTTATTCCAACAGGCTGGTCTGGCCTAACTCTCCCTTTTAAATGGGTTTTAAGTTTTATGTAAATTAGGGATTTTAACTGTTTTTGAGCCTAATATTATTTAATATTTTTTAAATAATTTTTAACTTTTGTATGATTTATTTTAACTGGAGGCTGTACACTGCCCTGAGTCCTTCGGGAGTAGGACGGTATAGAAATCTAATAAAATAAAATAAAATAAAATAATTGCAACTGGATTTATTTTGAGGAAGCTGCAGCAAAACGTCTCTCAAACTTACAACAAAATTAGTCCAGTTGCAACAATTCAACCTTCAAGTAGAACCTATGATTTCCTTGGACGGTTGGTAGCTCAGATTTTTATACAGAGCTTAAGTTTGCAATAAATATTTATACTTATTTGACCTGCCTGAATCTCCTGATTTTCCCGGCGCTTGACAAGGATGACTTAATTTGTCTTTAAACATGCAGAAATTGTTCAGTTAATATATTAGTCTCTGCCTTATGAGGTAGTCCAGACAAGGAGCACACCCAGATGATCTAATTCTCATTCTATTGTAATATTAAATTAATAGAATCATGTAAGTTTGAAAGTACACTTATCCCCTGTTGCTTTTCACACCCCAAGAAACTAGGGAGGGTTCCTTTTGAAACTTTGACATGCCCACATTCTTGCTGTGGGCTAAGTTGCCTCTTATTTGACCATTCCCATGGGTGCAACTCTCCCGTCACTACTCTGGTCTAATTCAGACATAATAACTGATCATAGTCAGAATTCATGAATTTAAGAACATCTTCAAAATAATGAGAAAATGTCAGTAATGATAAAATGTCAGTGGTGGTGTGATTTTTGCTTCAGACTTCAATAGTCTTACGATAGTTACAAGATATCTCGCCACCACTATTTATTCATTTTTCCCCTATTTCTCTGGAAATAGGAAAGGACATGATTTAAACAGCTGGGATTATCCATAAAACTGCTTGGTCAACAAACAAGGAGAATATTCCACAGCAAAGAAGATAGAAAGGAGAGAGGAGTAGAGGGTAGGAAGAGGAGAGGGAGGGAGAGGAATGGAAGAAAGGGAAAAGGAGAGGAAGGAAGGGTAAGGGACAGGAGTAGGAGAGAAGGTGAGAAGTGGGAAAAGAAGAGAGGAGTGGGGGAAAAGAAGGGGAAGTAGGATGAGGCAGGAGAGGAGGAAGGAGAAAGTAGGAAATGAGATGAGAGGAGGGAGGGAGGGAAGGGTAAGAGGAGAAGAAGAAGGGTTGTTGTGAAATGAGGGAAGAAAGGGTAGAGGAGCAACTCCGAATGTAAATTAAAATGCCTTATTTTAATGCTTTCTTTAAGAAAACATGTATATGTACAATTAATTATGTATAACAAAATTTCTTATGTGTATACGAAATAAAACTGAAAAACTGTTTTCTCCACAATGGTTAACCACAGATGGGGAGTTGAACGGAAGGAGGTGACAAGTTTGTGGAACGTGTGAACCATTCACACTTGCTTAACACGGGTGGCCATTGTATAAATATGTTAAATAGTTAAATTTGTGTAAAAGAATCCAGGGTAAATGCCTGAAGCCATATTTTTCATGACAGGGAAAAGCAAATTTCACTGGAAAACAAAGTTTTCAGAAAAAGCAACTAAATACACATGCTGTACAAATCTTGGCTCTTCAGCAAAGTTTCGGAATGTTGCAATTCTGAAACAGATGAAATTCCATTCTGATTATTAAAGGAAAGTAGTACCAAATATAATGTCTATTAGCTCAGTGGGATAGATTAGAATGTATTAAATCTCAGCAGTTAATAACCCGACTCTCTTCATCTTGCTATTTTCATTTCAGAGACTTATAATGATTACAAATGACACCCTAGATATATCAGCGACTGCTTTCTTGATGAACAATATGTTAGTAAGGCTAGTCCATGCCTTCACACCTCACTTAATAGAGGCTTAATAAAATTATGAATCATGTGGAATGGGTGGGGGGAGAGAGGCTTTTCTCATCCCCGTCATTAACAATAAAACTAGGCAGCCTGAAAAGTTTAATAAAGAGCAGGCACATAAAGAAAAACAAACAAATCATACTTGCAATTGGTTTTTTTTTTTTTTTTATTAACCTGCTGGCTATATTTGGGAGATGGGTGTGCTTCAGTTCCCCTAAATTACACATTGTCATCTTGTAGGACTAAGGGAACAGGCCTTCTCTGTCACTACCCCCATTTTCTGGAACAGCTACCTCTCAGAAATACTGAATGTGTCAAACACAGGATATCGGGAATCCGGGTAGTTCAAATGAATGTAGGTTTATTGCATGCTAGTGTTCTCTACAAGAAGCTGAACTCTACAAGAAGCTTTAAAGCAAATTGGTTTAAAAGTTTAAAGCAAAAAGGGATGCGGTGGCTCAGCGGCTAAGACGCTGAGCTTGTCTATTGAAAGATTGGCAATTCAGCGGTTCGAGACCCTAGTGCTGTATAATGGGGTGAGCTCCCGTTACTTAGCCCAGCTTCTGCCAATCTAGCAGTTCGAAAGCACATAAAAAATGCAAGTAGAAAAATAGGGACCACTTTGGTGGGAAGGGAACAGCGTTCTGTGCACCTTTGGCATTTAGTCATGCCAGCCATATGACCACGGAGACGTCTTTGGACAGCATTGGCTCTTCGGCTTTGAAACGGAGATGAGCACCGCCCCCTAGAGTCGGAAATGACTAGCACAAATGTGCGAGGGGAACCTTTACCTTTTAAGAGTCAACAGAATTCAAGGTGGACTGGACTTAGTTCTCCTATGGGCACAAAGGGACTCGAGACTGATGATATGTTTGACCCCTCCCTTGAGCTCAGCCTGGTCACCCCCTAAAATAAGGATTGTGACCATTCTTGTGGCCTAAGACCTGACACTCTTCTCAAGCCTGGGCTTAGTTTGTTTATGGAGCCCTTTGGGTATTTATAGTTATAGTTATTTTAGTCTGGATTTACTTTAGATTTCATGTTTTAAATTGTTATCATTGTTCATTTGGATATTGCAAACCACCCACCAGCCAGTCTATTGGAGTTGGCAGCCATAATAAATTTAATAGGTTAAATAAATAAATAAATAAATAAACAAACAAACAAACAAACAAATAAATAAAATAATAATTTGCATACATATAAACCAATCGATTAACAGCAAACATATTTATTATTGACAGAAGGTGGCAAACTAGTAGCCTTCCAGATGTTCTGAATTACAAATCTTAAGATCTCCCAATGCCAGTGACCACATGGGCTGATCTTAGCATTCAGTTACATCTGGAGAACCATAGATTATCCCCCACACCATGATAACAAGAGACCGGAAGTTAGTCTCATAATATTCATGATCTGCACTGATTGATTCATTGATTGTTGTTGTTAGTTGCGATGGGTTGTGTCCAACCCATCGCTATCCCATGGACAATGTTCCTCCAGGCCTTCCTGTCCACTACCATCCTCTGGAGTCCATTTAAGCTCACGCCGACTGCTTCAGTGACTCCATCCAGCCACCTCGTTCTCTGTCATCCCCTTTTTCTTTTGCCATCAGTCTTTCCCAGCATTAGGCTCTTCTTCCAGTGAGTCCTTCCTTCTCATTATGTGGCCAAAGTATTTGACTTTCTTCTTCAGGATCTGGCCTTCTAAAGAGCAGTCAGGATTGATCTCCTCTAGAACTGACCGGTTTGATCGCCTTGCAGTCCAAGGGACTCGCAGGAGTCTTCTCCAGCACCATAGTTCAAAGGCCTCAGTTCTTTGGTGCTCAGCCTTCCTTATGGTCCAACTTTCACAGCCATCCATTGCAACTGGGAAAACCATAGCCATCCATTCATTTTCAGCTCGTAGCAACCACACAGATTTTCTCCATGGTGATCTATCCTTAACCTGGTCTTTCACGTCATCTAATAGTGCCCTCATCACCACTTTAATTGAGTCCATCCACCTCTTAAGGCCTTTCAATTGTTGAATGTAGCTATAGTGGCTTCAACTGTGCACTTCAGGGCTGAGTCAGAGTTGTGGTATGCTGTTTTCCTTGGGAAAAGGATATTTCTGAGAGCTTATTCAACATTCGAAATACATTGAAGACCTTTTCCTAAATCATTATGTCAAAAGTCTTTTGTCCCAGAATGCACTATACAGACAAATCAAAGAACTGTCTAAAACCCCAACTCAGATGTAGTAATATCACAGTGCTTGTTCACTGCTACCTAGCAAAACTTGTATTTCCTGACTTAATTGACTCCCATGTGCTTCCATATCCACTTTCAACCAGAAGCTGAAGAAAAATGTTCCTTTGCAGCAGAGGTGGGTTTCAGCAGGTTCTGACCAGTTCTGGAGAACCAGTAGTGGAAATTTTGAGTAGTTTGGAGAACCGGTAGTAAAAATTCTGACTGGCCCCACCCCCATCTATTCTCTGCTTCCCAAGTCCCAGCTGATCAGAAGGAAATTGGGATTTTGCAGTATCCTTCCCCTGGAGTGGGGTGGGAATGGAAATTTTACAGTATCTTTCCCCTGCCACGCTCACCAAGCTACGCCCACCAAGCTACGCCCACCAAGCCATGTCCCGCCCATCAAGCCACACCCACAGAACCGGTAGTAAAAATTTTTTGAAACCCATCACTGCTTTTCCATTTTAACTTCGTGTGGAGACCATGTGCTTCAAAACAATCTTGATTTCTGGTGGCTGGATTGGAGAAGACTCCTGAAAATACCATGGACAGGCAAGAAAATTAACAAAGGATCAATGAACAAATCAACCCAGAATTCTCACTCAAGTCACAAATGACCAGGTTTAAATTATCCTACTTTGAGCACATTATGCATCATTCTCTCTTTTAAAGAAACAAGATTCTTACATTTCTCTTTTGTAAACATCTGTTTACAAATGTATGGAGCTTGGCATCCATTCTCTGTGGCTTGCCCAGTCGTTGGCGTACTTGAGTTTAGTGTGATAAAACATATAAAATGATAATATAAATGCAAAAACATATAGATGTAAGTCACATGGATATCCACTTAAAGAAATTTATATGTTTGATTAACTCACATTAAAATTAATGGGACTTTAAAATATTTAGCTTTTGTCTCTTTCCCACTGTCCCCAAGGTCTTGAGAAAGGGAGGGGCACTTTGAAAGAAATACAATTTAAAGTTAATATTCATTAACAAAGCTGCTAGTTCTGGGTAATTGGTTCTCAGCTCCAGATGTTCCCATTTTAACTAAATGCTATAGAGAAATGTTTAATTTATTGGCATCTTGATCATTTAAAAAATGTTTTGTCCTATGATCATAAAATCCAAAACAGACAAGCGGAAAGGATTTTCTCTTATTTCCATGCTAACTTTATTTTACTGCTCTTTTCAAAATAAATTTTAAAGAAGTCTACATTCAGCAAAGTGGCATTCATGGGGAACTTTAATTCTCTAATGTCGCTTTTGCACTACATGTAGGTGATATTTAAACAACGTTATAGTCATTGGGTAAAATACATGCCACTACTTCTTGGGCTCATTTAAAGGTAGACTTCAAACTAGGGGTGCTATTCAGCAGATTCTGACAGGTTCTGAATAACCAGTAGCGGAAATTTTGAGTAGTTCAGAGAACCGGCAAATACCACCTCAGGCCGGCCCCAGGAGTGGGGTGGGAATGGAGATTTTGCAATATCCTTCCCCTGAAGTGGGCTGGGAATGGAGATACTGCAATTTAGAACCAACCTGAATTCAACAAGTTCCTTGTGGAATGTCTGTAACATAATTGTCTCCTGACCATTTCCTAGTCCGTTCTTGTTGGAATATTTCAACTGTGGTCTGCATTTCTGGTTAATTTTTATCATTAAAAAAAAATGAAATTAAGCTGTCGTCCAGGACAACCTTAGATAAAAATAGGATTTTCAGAGAATTGCGCTGTAGATCCTTCTGGAAGACAAATTGAGATATGTGTGGTTAGATCAATTGGTAGGTGTGAATGATACACAAGTGTATGGTCAGCTATTGTTTATGGTGAGATATTTGTGCTGGGAAGGAAGGAAGGAAGGAAGATAGCCATCACATTGTAGATTAAAAAAATGGTGAGAAAGCCAAATGAATTATTTTATCTGTCTTTAGATGTTAATACCAGCATGTGGGTTTTTAAAAAGTGTAGGATGTTTCCCCCCAAAAAAACTTTTCTTGGAACGGCTGACTGTGCTTGTATGGTCACATAACCATTCCAGGAAGTACTAAGAAAAAAAATCTATAATCTTTTAAAAGCCCCATGTGGTGTAAAGCTTGCTGAACCCTTTGAAAAATTAAACGTATATAGCAAATCTTCCTTCCTTCCTTCCTTCCTTCCTTCCTTCCTTCCTTCCTTCCTTCCTTCCTTCCTTCCTTCCTCCCTCCCTCCCTCCCTCCCCTTTCCTTCCTTCCTTTATTTATTGTATTTATTTATTGGTTCAATTTATATGCCGCCCTTCTCCAGAGACTCAGGGCAGCTTACAATGCGTTAAGCAATAGCCTTCATACCTTTGTATATACCTGCTTAGTAGGGCTTTTGCCCCCCCCCCCCAAACGGTGTTCTTTTTTATACAAAGTCAGCTTATTGCCCCCACAATCTGGGTCCTCATTTTACCTACCTCGAAAGGATGGAAGGCTGAGTCAACCTTGAGCCTGGTGAGATTTGAACTCGCAGTAATTGCAGGCAGCTGGCAGCTAAGTGCTACTTAACAGCACTTTAATCCACTGCGCCACCAAGGCTCTTTTTTCCTTCCTCCCCTCTTCTTCCTTCCTTCCTTCCTTTCCTTTCCTCCCTCCCTCCCTCCCTTCCTTCCTCTCCTTCCTTCCTTCCCCCCTCCCCTCCCCTCCCCTCCCCTTCCCTCCCCTCCTCCTTCCTTCCTTCCTTCCTTCCTTCCTTCCTTCCTTCCTTCCTTCCTTCCTTCCTTCCTTCCTTCCTTCCTTCCTCCCTTCTTTCCCCCTTCCCTTCCTCCCTCTCTCCCTTACACACATCCTACAACAGGTTGATCATTCATACTTGGGAAAATCAAAGTGGTCTTCTTCACTTAATGCTGGACGACTACGGTGTCTGTAGCAGCACGTCCCTCTAGGAAAGACATTCTTCAACTGGCAGGGGCTATCACTGGTGAAGCCCTTTCCTTGTTAGATCTCCATGGCTTTCTTTTGGAGACCCACACGGAAAAATATATTTAGGTGACGCTTTTAAAATCTGAAGCACGTAAATGTAGGAAAAGAAATTTCTTCAGGAAAGAAGAACTCCCGAGTTGTTTTAAAAGGTTAACGTTGCTGCAGAAATGAACGAAAGCTTGAAAGACAACTCGTAGCATGTAATCATACTGGTTAATACCAGAAAGTTATGCAGCTTGTCTTATTTGCAGTCACTCCGATATATCTTTCGGGGGGCCTGAGCTGTTATAATCCTGCTTCAGACTCTGTCATAAAACAAGGCTGAAGAAAAAGCTCGGCTTTGCAGGGAACAACAATGTTCTGCTCTGATAAGCATTGACTGTAGCGAGGTAGATGCTCCCTCCAGTGCGCATCCTTCATAGGTTCCAGACAGTCCAAGAAGCATCATCTGCCAGCATATGTTCCAAGAATAACTAATTGTTCAATGTAACAGCAGGTTCCTTATTACAGAAATTGATTTCACAGTTTGGTTACGGTGCTGCGCGTGTGCGTAGGCCTCCCACCAACATCCATGGAGATGTTTCATCTTTGTTTAACCAAACAGAAGCCTATTTAGCTTGCCTTGTCAAATGCTGGAACAGAAGCTTGGAAGAGGTGGGGGGGCTCGCCTGTGGCAAAACATTTTATTGTTCTGCAAATATATACAGGAGGAGCTGTGGTTCCCGCTAGTCCTTGAAGAAATTTTAAGCCTGACGTGCGGATTTCTAATTTCCTGGTTCAGAAGGAAATCACAGGTAGGCATAAGGGAGGTTTTTTTTAAAATTTGACTTCATTTTTTTTAAAGCTTAATTTGAACTTCCTGGAATAATACATTGTAGATGGAAGAAGAATTCCTCTTTTGAATGCCTGTCCCCACCCCACCCCCACTTAACTTTACGATATAGCTGACAATGTAAAAATTGCATATAAAGAAAAAGTTGCATGCAGAAATAATATAATACTGTGTACAAAATATGTCTTAGGGAATGCAGAAAACATTGGTCTGCATTTTGTAAAAAAAAAAAAAAATGCAGGTTGATGTGGAAATTGCTTATGTCTCTTTATGTGAATATGAATACAGATCAAAGGGACATGATGCCCTAGAAAGAAATTCATTGATTCATTATTTTTGCTTTCTCCAGTCTACAACTAGATCTCCACATATCGGGCCAATTAACCAACCCTACATATTTGAGATTTTCACTTGTGCTAACTTTCCCCCCGATTTAATTGCATGTGTTTTGCTTCCTTCAACATCCATGTTTTGCCCACACAGGGAATGTCAACTTTGGACTCCTCTTCAGTCAGCTAAGCAGGGCCTGATCCAGTTACTATTTAAAAGGGAGATAACCACGGCATCTCACAGTTATGGTTTACAATGAGAAGTTGGAAAAAATACCCCAGAATGCAGCTTTCAGACAATTTTACCTGGATGGTTGAGAATCTTCATCAACATATTGCAAGACATATTGTGGAAGAAACACCTGAGGTTGGTTTCGGAGGGGTTGATAACAGTGGTGAAATCCTATTTTTTTACTACCGGTTCTGTGGGCGTGGCTTGGTGGGTGTGGCAGGAGAAGGATACTGCGAAATCTCTATTCCCACCCACTCCAGGGGAAGGATATTGAAAAATCTCCATTCCCACCTCATTCTGGGGCCAGCCAGAGGTGGTATTTGCTGGTTCTCCGAACTGCTCAAAATTTCCGCTACCGGTTCTCAAGAACCTGTCAGAACCTGCTGGATTTCACCCCTGGTTGATACGTTCCAATGACTCTGTGCTTAACTAACTTGCTCTAACTGATGTAGCTGCTTCGATGAGCAGCAAAATGTCTCAAACCAACAAGACAATAAGTCCAATTGCCATGACTCAACTTTCAGACAATCCCTTGGTTGACTGAGAATCTTCATCTACATAACCCAGAATGCAGTGTTGATATCATTACTAGGAAAACACCATAGATAAATATGTCCATGTAGCCACTAGGTTTCAAATTGACAGAGGCTGAAAATGGGATGCTGACCAGCAGTTAAATGTATAGCAGGCTCCAGTATCATCATTATTTCCAGTAATGTATCCATAGGTATCATAGGCCCCCAAAACAATTCTTAGAAAATAGGAATACAAGTGCCTGCAATGCTGGATTTTATTTAGAAACATGAAGTTCTGAAACTTCCATAGTTTTGGACAGAAATGACGACAGCACCATCGTGCTGTGCCTCTTTCAGGCATGCATGCCATAACATGATGCATGTGCAAAAAAAGGGGTTGGACTTGTAATTTGATGCTGCTTTGGTCAGAGTTATCTATTTAACAGAATAACAGAGTTGGACGGGCGGGACTTTTTTTTTTTTAATTAGATTTATATACCGCCCTTCTCTGGAGACTCAGGGCGACTTACAATGCGCTAAGCAATAGCCTTCATACTTTTGTATATTTTATACAAAGTCAGCTTATTGCCGCCACAAACTGGGTCCTCAATTTACCTATCTTAGAAAGGATGGAAGGCTGAGTCGAGCCTGGTGAGATTCGAACTTACAGTAATTGCAGACAGCTGAATGTTAATAAAAGGCTTTTAGTCTGTTGAGCTATCCAGGCTCATTTGAAGGACTTCTAGGACTTCCTGCTCAGGCAGGAAACCATTCCTGACAAATGGTTGTCCAATCTCTTCTTTAAAACCTTAAAAAACAGTGTTGGAGCATCCACAGCTTCTGGAGGAAAATTGTTCATTGATTAATTGTTCTAATTAGACCTGCCCTGTGGATGTCACTAATTTGGAAGAAAGTCCAAGGAAAAAGACAGTGGGAAGATGGAGTAGATGAGAACATCCTGTTGGTATCCTCACTAGTTTGTCTTCTCATACATGGCAACCTTACAGATTGACAAGAGTTGGAAGGGACCTTGTAAGTCATCTACTCCAACCCCCCACCCAAGCAGGAGACCCTACACCATTTCTGACAGATGGCAGTCCAGTCTCTTCATGAAAGCTTCCAAGGATGAAGCTCCCACAACTTCCAAAGGCAACTTCTGGTCCATGGGTTGATTGCTCTCACTGTCAGAAAATTTCTCCTTATTTCCAGGTTGAATCTCTCCTTGGTCAGTTTCCATCCATTATTCCTTGCCTGGCCTTCAGGTGCTTTGGAAAAAAGCTTGACCCCCCCTCTTCTCTGTGGCAGCCCCTCAAACACCAGGGCAATCGATTCTCCTCACTGCAGGTTGATCTCGAATTACAACCATTTGTTAGCAATCGTTTGATGTTACAATGGCCCTAAGAAAGTGACTGGGGAGTTGTCCTCACACTTACTACTCTGGTGATCAAAATTTGGGTTCTTGGCCACTGGCATGCATTTACGAGAGTTGCACCAGGCATGGATCAGCTGCTCCAGATTTGCAGCTGACAACCAACGTCAACAGGGGGTTTGCTTAACAACGGCAGTCATTCTCTCAACAACCACAGCGCTAAAGTTCGTAAAATGGGTTGTAATTCATTTAACAACCACCTTGCTTAGCAGAGGAAGCATTGGCTGCAATTGTGGTGGTAGGTCGAGAACCCAGGACCGCCAAAGAGGCAAGCTTTCCCCTAGACAAGCAATGCTTCCATCTTGCCAAAATACCCACAAGGGTTAACTTTTCCTTGTAACACAAGATTTGATGAATTGGAATGGAGAGGCCTGGAATAATGGCAAGGATGAGTGTGATTCCGTTGCCAAGAAAACAAGCAAACCGAAAATATGGGGTGAAATGTCAACACTTTTGGAATGAGAACAAGGTCTCTGCGATGCCTCATGCAAACCAAGTGGCTTTTCTCTTTCTGTTATGGCTGGTTTGTTTGTATTTATTGAGCAGTATTTTAATGAGAAGACAACAATCTGAGCAAAGAGGCTGATAGCTTTTTTCCCTCACCACCACCCCTCCCTTCTTTCCTCCCCTCCTTTCCCCTGAAAAAGAAGAAGGTCTTGCTTTGTAGAACACAGCTTGGCATTATTTACATCATTGTGGAAGCAGATTAAATTTCATCTCCTTTGCAGTTTTTTTTTTAAGATGCAGATGGTGAACACGTTTAGATTATCATTGAAGCAGCCATTAATTATGGTGAGATAGTCCATCGTCTGCCTCCATTAAGCCTAATGGGATCTGAATCAAGTTGAAGACATTGTGCACTGCCATAGCACATGGGATGCCAAAAGCCACACGTCTATCCTCAGGGAGCTCCCCCCCCCCGTGTGTGTGTGTGTGTGTGTGTGTGTGTGTGTGTCTTGATAAAAAAGAGGAATATATAAACGTTCTCTACTTCCAGCCTCCAGATTTTGCTCTGCTGTTAGCTGGAAGTTTGGGGGAGGTGAATGATGTGTGCTTTGGCAACAACAGAAGAGGGCTGAGCCAAAAGATTTTGTGGTGACATCTTGGTTTTTTTTTTTTTCCTTTTCTTCTTATTTTAATTCAGAAAATGCATCCAGTGGCCTTCTACTCTATGATATCATCATTGGAGGCTGTAGAATAGTTGCATTCATTATAGGTAGGAGTGGTGTTTGCCAGCCGTGCATCTTGGGGTCTGTAAACTGAAGATTTTATGGAGTGAGTATGCAACCATCTACTCTAAGGCTATACTAGAGTGTCTTTACAAAGTTGGTAGCTGGGCAGTGCAGTGGTGTCACTCCAGAAGTCCATAAGACAATACTCTTGATATCAAATCTATTCTCTGTTTAGAACATAAAGCATAGAATAATAAGAGTTGGAAGGGACCTCAGAGTTCTTCTAGTCCAACCCTCTGCTCGAGCTGGAGACTCTATATCTGTTTTGACCCAGCTCCCCAAACATGACAAGCCCTCTGATATGAACTCAAAATATTCCTTTATTAAGAATGCCGGCAGTCCTGGCAAAGTTTCTTTTGCAGGCTAACAAGTCCATCTGGCTGGAAGATGAATAGTTGTCTGCCACACCTATTCATCTCCGCCCCCTGCCTTTTATCCCCAGAGCAGTGGTGGGTTTTATTTACCTTTGCTACTGGTTCGCTCACATGTGCACGGTCGCTTCGCTCGCGCACCGCTTCTGCACATGCGTAGAAGCGTATTTGACGACTTCCGGGCCAGTTGGCTTAGCCTCCCACTGCCACTACTACTGGTTCTCCTGAACTGGTGCGAACCGAGAACAACCCACCACTGCCCCAGAGCTAGGGTGGGGTTTCGCTAGCAGTGGTGGTTCTTCCTTCCCAAGGATCGGCTGATGGATTTCCACTGCTCTCCTCTCCTCTGCCTTCTGCGCATCCATGCATCAGGCACTGAACCCAGCTGTTCCTCCTCTTCCTCATTAGCCGCCTCCAGTCCTGGGGGCTGTTGACTCTCCATCTGAAGGCTGACAGACAGCCTAGGCTCCACCTCTGTCTCCCTCTCTCTGACAGCTCCATTCCCTCTTCCCCCTCAGAGTTCCCAGGTTGCCCTAATGCTGACCCTGACTCCCATGCCTCCTCCTCCTCTGATTTGGCTGCTAAAGATGCTGGCAGCTGACACATATGTTTGTGCATGCACACATTCTCGCTTGACTCAATGGTTAAATGTATAGCTAGATAGGGAGGAAGGGAGGGAGGGAGGGAGGGAGGGAAAGAGAGAGAGAGAGAGAGAGAGAGAGAGAGAGAGAGATGATGGATGGATGGATAGATTAGATAGATGATGGACAGATGGATGGATGGATGGATAGATAGATAGATAGATAGATAGATAGATAGATAGATAGATAGATAGATAGATAGATGATGGATGGTTAGTTAGGTAGAGAGGAAGAAAGAAAGAAAGAAAGAAAGAAAGAAAGAAAGAAAGAAGGAAGGAAGGAAGGAAGGAAGGAAGGAAGGAAGGAAGGAAGGAAGGAAGGAAGGAAGGAAGGAAGGAAGGTATATAGATGATGTATGGTTAGATAGGTAGAAAGAAAGAAAGGAAAGAAAAAGATAGATGATGATAGATAGATAGATAGATAGATAGATAGATAGATAGATAGATAGATAGATAGATAGATAGATAGATGATAGATAGATATTATATTATTAGTTAGAGCCATGCCTAGCTAGATGAAAGCTCTGTGCCAAATTGTTGCTTATTGAAAATATTGATCAGTCCTCAGTTTGACCAGCTGATGGGAAGCACTGATTACACAATGCTAATAAGTCTTTAGCCCTAACATCTCCTTTGCTAAAAGAAGCAGAAGTCATATTTAGTAAAAATGGCAGTTTGAAGCCAAATCAATGGCTCATATTCCCTCTGGCCTCAGACAGAAACATTTTAAAACAGAACGAGAGAAACGCACGTGATAATTGATGATGCTGACTTGAGAATGTAGCTCTTTATCTAACATTCAGCCACAGTTAAATAAATGAATTCTTCTGGACTTGAAGGATGCCCCTCGTTGTAATGAAAATGGTTCAGGAAGTCCCAAATACTCTGTGACCATGTTATGGATAAGCTTTATTGGTTTTAAATCCCATTCTTTAATGAGATCATTTTATCCATCACTGCCCTCTACCACAGAAAATGCTCTTTGTGGCCAAAATAAAAGCACCAAGGCTATTCTAATTTGGGTGACAGCTGTCCCAAATTTAAGTGTAACTATAATTATGACTCAGTGCCCCCAAATTAAACTATAGTGGTGACATTCAGAGGAAACCGAAATGGCACTTGGGTCACTGATTAGAATTCTTGCTTGAGGTGTTTCTCCAAGAGCAAGATTGGATAGATCTCATCAAAGCAAGGAGGAGGAAAATACGGATGTCATACCTGGAAGCCATCTTTTACATTTGGGCCTTCAGGCCTGCTACATTTACTGCTGTGGGAAATTGGGAGGGCGGATTGTATGGGGCATGGGTGATACGTAGTCATAATAACATTCCTTTCTCAGAGAGTCAAGGCCATCTTGCCCTGCACCTGGACAGTTAGAATTGGGAGGCATCTTCAGTTGGGACAGTCCTTTGATTGGATTATGTGATGGACTTGTGGGGGTTGGGCAGGGACTTGAACTTTTCTTAGAGCGGGGAAAACCTGGAATCTATGGATGCAGAAGACAGCCATAAGTCCTCCTTACCTTTACAACCCAAGAACAGAACAGACAGACCAAAACAGAACTGGATGCGACTTTCAGGGTCTTCTAGTCCAATACTTTGCTCAGGCAGAAAGCCCTATACCAGAAGTTGTGAATGCTCCAGTACTGGAAGTTTTTAAGAAGTGATTGGACAACCATTTGTCTGAAATGGTATAGGGTTTCCTGCCCGAGCAAGGGGGTTGGACTAGATGACCTCCAAGGTCCCTTCCAATTCTGTTATTCTGTTCTGTTCTGTTATTCACAACTTCTAGAGGCATGTTGTTCCACTGATTAAATGTTCTGTCAGCAAGTTTCCCCTTAATTCTAGGTTGCTTCTCTCCTTGATTAGTTTCCATCCATTGCTTCTTGTGCTACTTTCAGCAGTGTGGTGCGTTGGCCTAAGAGGTGGAGCTCTCGCCTCACAATCAGGAGGCTGTGGGTTCGATCCTAGGTAGAGGCAGATATTTCTCTCTCTCGGCACAATGAGAAGATATCTGACGAACAAAGCTCTGCATTGGCGACAGAAAGGGCATCCGGCCATTAAACACACTGCTAGCTCCATTCAGTTGCCCAGACTCCCCACCACCAAGGGATTATGGGGTCGTTCAATGGTGCTACCTTCAGGTATTTTGGATAATAGGCTGACCCCCTCTTTTTTGTGGCAACCCCTTAACCCAGAAAGAGACTCTTCTGACACATTTACCATACCCCTCCCCCTCCTTTTTGTGAGCTCAGCTGTCTCTTATCTGTTGCCTGGTCTGTGGCTCTTTCTCCTGTTTCCCAAAGCAATTCCCACATACCATTACAAAATGCTTGTAGATATTAGCAGATCGATGTTCTTCTATATGCTATTTAAGGAGTATGCCAACGCACCTATATATACTCACCTGGAGAGTGCTACAAAAGAGGAATTCGTGTGCCTCTGTGTGTTTGTATTAGGTTCTCTTTTCTATTTATTCTATCAGTCTCCATCCATTTTATTTGATAACATCTTTTATTATTAGGCTTATTCTTCGGGTCTGACGGGGAAAAAAACAACACATGTCTTTGAAGATTTTGAACTTCCACTCAATACTTCTAATCCAATTTCTTACAGTTCTGTGCTGCTCTTGAAGATGTTTTCTTATTGCTGAAATGGTATAATATTTCCCCCTGCTTTATAGCAAACTGAACTGCGAATGAATTGAAAATGTGTCCGTAATGACACTCTGCTGATCCCAGACCTCCTAGGCCTTGAACAAAATGCAAGCTTTCACTCAAGATTATAACGTACTCGCAAAAACCACTTAAGATTTCCAATAAGGCTTTTTATGTTATTATGTACCATAAAGATTGTTCTGTTCCTCTTTCTGCCTTTGTGTTTGTTTCTATTTTAGCTGACCTTATGTACAATTTGCCCTAATATATGTACTTGTATGCACATATATATAATTGTGTAGATAGATGCTAGATTAGATGATAGGTAGATAGGTAGATAGATTACTGTAGATAGATTAGATAGGTAGGAAGAGAGAGAGAGAGAGAGAGAGAGAGAGAGAGAGAGAGATGGACAGATGGTCGGACGGACGGATGGATGATTAGGAAGGGATAGATATAGATAGATAGATGATAGATAGATAGATAGATAGATAGATAGATAGATAGATAGATAGATAGACAGACAGACAGACAGACAGACGGATGGACAGATGGTCGGATGGTTGGATGGTCGGATGGACGGATGGATGATAGGTAGGAAGATAGATAGATAGATAGATAGATAGATAGATAGATAGATAGACAGACAGAGGGACAGATGGTCGGATGGACGGATGGATCGATGATAGGTAGGAAGGGATAGATGATAGATAGATAGATAGATAGATAGATAGATAGATAGATAGATAGATAGATAGATAGATAGATAGATAGACAGACGGATGGACAGATGGTCGGATGGTTGGATGGTCGGATGGACGGATGGATGATAGGTAGGAAGATAGATAGATAGATAGATAGATAGATAGATAGATAGATAGATAGATAGATAGATAGATAGATAGATGATAGAAGATAGAGGAGTGGGGGAAGTTACAGAATATCTTTGGGAGCACTCCAAACAAAAACAAAACAAAAGAAATGTTTTTAAAAAAAGAACTCAGAAGCTCTTTTAAGAAATTAAATTAAATTAAGAAATGTGCAGTAAAACCTATATGTGCTTTAAGTTGGAAGACTTGAATGAATCGCAGTTCTATTCTTCTCTCCATCTGTCATAAGGCAGTTCCGATTGTGAGCTTTCAAAGGAAAGGTGATCATTCTCTCTTGCAAATGAAAGAAATTTATCTTCACAAAGCATGTTTTCACCAGGATTGGTTATAATGACCAAGTAACTGGATTTGCACAAAATGTTTGGCTTAGTTAGGGTTTGTTTGATTTTTTAAAATTTTATTTATTTATTTATTGTGGCTTACCGTGCTGTGTGAATCAATGCTAGGATGCTTTGGTTCCTTGTGATATATTGTACTGCATTTTGCTAAATAAGAACCTGTCTGGTCTGATGATTGAGGTGTTGGAGTCAACCTCTGATCCTCCCCTACAGGCAGAAGCCAGCTCAATGACACAAGACCAATTATTCCCTCTCATTTTACCTCAGAATTAGGCTGTGCGAAAAACTGGTTCAAAAACAAATCTTCCTTGCGTCATCTTATTGATTAAATTTTTGCTATAAGAATTAGACAAACACAAGGCAGAATAAGCAGATTAATAAGCAATTAAGTAAACAAATGCTAAGAAAAAGTGCACTGTGTAACCACAACCATTGAATTAAATAACACAAATGCTAAGAAGAACTGTATTGCACAACCACAACTATACAGCTGTGGACTTGGGAGAGACTATAAGGATCATTTATCACAACCCTTTGCAAGGCACACTAAAACTAATTCAGCTATTCATGAAAGTTGGCTATTTAGGCTCCTCTTCAAAATCTCCAGAGATGGAAAACCTCCATTGTCAGACTATTTCACTTTGAACAGGTCTTACCATGAAAAACTTTTTCTTGATATTTAAAATAAGAATAGGAGTAGGAGTAGGAGTAGGAGTAAGAGTAAGAGTAAGAGTAAGAGTAAGAGTAGGAGTAGGAGTAGGAGTAGGAGTAGGAGTAGGAGTAGGAGTAGGAGTAGGAATAGGAATAGGAATAGGAATAGGAATAGGAATAGGAATAGGAATAGGAATAGGAATAGGAATAGGAATAGGAATAGGAATAGGAGTAGAGTAGGGTAGAGTAGAGTGGGAATAGGAATAGGAATAGGAATAGGAATAGAATAGAATAGAATAGAATAGAATAGAATAGAATAGAATAGAATAGAATAGAATAGAATAGAATAGAATAGAATAGAATAAACAAGGAATTTGTCTTTGGTGCATATGCTTTTAGTGTACATAAAAAATACATTCACCTAGAATCAAAAGATACAACCCCTAGTGCAGAGGTGGTATTTAATAATAATAATAATTTAGCAGGTTCTGACCATATCCCCAATAGTGGATATTTTGAGTTGTTCGGAGAAATACCACCTCTGGCTGGCCTCGCCCCATCTATTCTCTGCCTCCCCAGTCCCAGCTGATCTGAAGGAAATGGGGATTTTGCAGTAACCTTCCCCTGGAGTGGGGTGGGAATGGAGATTTTACAGTATCCTTCCCCTTCTACACCCACCAAGCCATGCCACGCCACGCCACACCAATCAAGCCACGCCTACAGAACCATTAGTAAAAATTTTTGAATCCCACCACTGACTTAGTGATACTCATAGGATACTAAATAAGCAAGTTTAAAATGAAATCTATGGAGCTGCAACTTATCCCCATTATTTCAGATCATAGTTTTTGTAAAAAGCTGAGCAACCAACCTGCACACGACATTTTCAGGAAAGGATTCTGCAACGTTTTCTCTTTTTTTCCCTCTCTCTCCATTGGAAACCAGGCCAAATTTGCTATATGAACCTACCAGACCCCTTCCATGTGGAAGATAAAGCTTAATAAATGAAATTTACTTTTTTTTTTTTTGGAATAAGATTGTTCTAAGAAAAAAATACTGTGCTAAAAGCTTTGTCCAGGATGCAGTAAATGGCACTGAAATGATTTTACATTAAAAAAAGAAAAGAAAAGAAAAGGCAAACAAATCCTGAACTGGGTCAAGGAATGGGTACTTAATATCTTAAATTGCTGAACAGTTACATATAACTTCAACAAGTTTAGTTCCCACACGGAAGTTGGTAATGGCCTCACTTGATTGATATGTCTTTTGCGTTGTTGTTGTTTTTTAGAAACCATAATAGTCTCTGCATTTTGTAAGTTACAGAGCAAGGAGCGAGATGATAATATAAACTTTAAAATGTTGGCTTTCCATATATGGATTTTTTTTAAAATACAGAGCTACAAAACTTAGCTAGTGTAGAAGAATGTCCTAAATGGTCATTAGCTGGAGTGGGTTTCTAAAATTTTAGCAAAGGGTTATCTGCCTGGTTGCTGGGTGGGCGTGGCCATGGTGGGTGTGGCCTAGTCGGCCTCTTGCACAACGGCAGCAGGGCAGCGTTTGCCCTCCCCAGGTTCCGGAGGCTTTCCTTGAGTCTCCGAGAGGGCAAAAACATCCTCCCCAGGCTCCGGAGGCCCTCTGGAGGTCTTCCTGAACTTCCAGTAGGCCAGGCCTGTTCCCACCCCCCCCCCCCCCCCGAGCCTCCGTGTACCCTGCACTTACCTGCATCCAAATTGGGTTGCATGGGGACTCCTGGGAGGGGTGGGGTGGGAGGGAGTGGGAAGGGTCAGCCAGGAGTGAGATTTGGGGGTCCTCCAAACTGCACAGAATCTTAGCTAGAGGTTCTCCCAAACCCCCAGCCGTCCACCCCTGGTCATTAGTCTTTTGCAGAAATGAATTGAGATGAACTTTCATGATGGACCTTATTAGCTCCTCTAGGAATTAAACAGTCCAATCTACAGTAAGGGAAACAGTTCACTGAATTCTCTTTTCCATCCTCATTTGATACCATAGCAGCCCTAGAAGATAGGTTAGCAAGTCCCACATCCTATTGTCTTCGGTATCTTCGATGCATCGGAGAACATCTTTGAAACATGGAAGTTAACAGATAGTTCATTCTCGTTCTCAGGCAGAGAAGATAGACTCCGTTTGCATCAGAATTGTCAACGCTGAATTCCTCAAGCATCCATGATTTTTTTTTATTTACTTTAAAAAAAAAAACCAAGAAGAATGAAGACAGCTGGGAAGGATTTTACGAGGAGTCTCAGATACTGTGATAGAAGGCTCTGCTGATAGCTTTTGAAAATCCATGTGGATCAGGGCTAACTGGAGGTCATCGCTCAATTAATTTTGCCCTTTAGAAAGCAACAATCTCTGTGAAATCAGACTTACAGAGCTCAGTTTCTAGCTTCTGCGGAAGCTCTGTGGGGGATGAAACCAATGGGGAGTGGTTCCCCCGTCTCCTTCTGCAGGCTTGCTAGGATTGTAAAATATTTCTAGCCTACAATTGCCCCCCCCCCCAACACATATTCAGCATCTTCCTGGCTGCATCTCCCTTGACACCGCCACAGCTGCTGGTGCAGTGGATTGTTTCTTGCAATCTTACATCTTTTTCACATAGTAAACTTGTTCCTGATGTAATTACCATGATAAAGCTCTATGACATGACAGATCTTCCTGAACCGTGTGGCTGCCATGAATGGGAGACAAGAGGATATTTCATCCGATGCCTCTCTGGGAGGTACCAATAAACAAAATTTGAGGAGGTGTTGGGATGGGGGAAAATGAATGAATTCTCCTTTTGTAGCCCCCTTGGACTTGCAAAAGCCAATCCTATGCTTGCTTGCTCATCAGCCCATCTTTTCCTAAACAAAGGTCTCTCCTGAGCATTCTAAGACTGATAATCCAGGACCTGGTTTATGGCAGTGATCATCTACCTTATAGGGAAGCACAGCTTTGTTCCAGTCAAGGATGCATTGAAGCGATGTGCTGGAGGACTGTGTTCTGCAAGTGTGTGAGAGCAGGACATCCAAGGAAGAGAAGAAGAGAGGTAGATAAGCATTGATTTTCTTTTTGACTTTATTACTTTTATGTGAGAGGGTCTAATGTTGACTCCTGATGACTGCATGACTGGGCATGTTCCTGCAGCTTTCTTGGTAATATTTCAGAACTGGTTTTCCATTGCCTTCTTCCGAGGGATGAGAGAGACTGGTCCAAAGTTATCCAGCTGGCTTCATCCCTAAAGTGAGACTAGAAAGCACAGTCTCTTGGTTTCTAGACTGGTGTCAGGTGCAAAGAATAAGTTCCGGTTAAGATTATTTATTGATCATGCTTATTCACAAGAATATAGTCAACTAATGGCCAGCACTAAACTGGTGCTGGATAAGACTCAACCAAATTAAAGAGGGGTTGGATTTAGATCATTTATGGGAACGTAATAACTCTAGGCTGATTACTTGCTTGACTCCACCCCCAGGCTCTGCCTGCTCTTCTATATCTGGGGCCTTTAACCACTACATTAAACTGTCTCTTTGTTATAGCTTTTATTTTAACTAACTGATTATACTCAATAAAGCTATTCACAACAAAATTTAATATTTGTTCTGATCATATCACAATGTATATTTTAAGAAGAGATTGGATAACCATTTGTTTGAAATGGTATAGGGTTTCCTGCCTGAGCAGGGGGTTGGTCTAGAAGACCTCCCAGGTCCCTTCCAACCCTGTTATTCTATTCTATTCTATTCTATTCTATTCTATTCTATTCTATTCTATTCTATTCTATTCTATTCTATTCTATTCTATTCTATTCTTTATTCATCTATGCTATGCTATGCTATGCTATGCTACATTCATCTATTCTATGCTATTCTGTGCTATGCTATGCTACATTCATCTATTCTATTCTTCATTCATCTATGCTATGCTATGCTATGCTATGCTATATCCATCTATTCTATTCTATTCTATTCTATTCTATTCTATTCTATTCTATTCTATTCTATTCTATTCTATTCTATTCTATTCTTCATTCATCTATGCTATGCTATGCTATGCTATTCTATTCTATTCTATTCTATTCTATTCTATTCTATTCTATTCTATTCTATTCTATTCTATTCTATTCTATTCTATTCTATTCTATTCTATTCCTATTCCTATTCCTATTCCTATTCCTATTCCTATTCCATATTCTATTTAGGCAGTATTCTAT
This sequence comes from Masticophis lateralis, assembly GCA_030761175.1. Taxonomy (NCBI): domain Eukaryota; kingdom Metazoa; phylum Chordata; class Lepidosauria; order Squamata; family Colubridae; genus Masticophis; species Masticophis lateralis. The sequence goes on along the minus strand of JAUDYJ010000012.1, from coordinate 13,310,801 downwards.
TCTATGCAGTATTCTACTCTACTCTACTCTACTCTACTCTACTCTACTCTACTCTACTCTACTCTACTCTACTCTACTCTACTCTACTCTATTCTACTCTATATTGTAATATGGTGATAGTTTAAGGAAGGGTTGTAAGGACTCCCCTACCTGGTATAAAGCCCTAGGATTGTAGGTTGTGCCCCTTGTCTTTCACTAAAGAATGTGTATTTCGGAGGGAAGTTTGAATGTCAACGAGTTATTGAAATACTAAGGTCCAGATTGGTTGAATCCCTCCTACTCTCTGATTCTTTCCTTATGCACTTCCATTTCTCTGATAAAAATCTAAGGGTCCAATAGATCCAAGCATAATATTTGGTAAACGTATGTCCAAAGCTTTACCTGAAATCAAGGTCCAAAGTTTCAATTTAAAATAATGAATGTTTTATCTTGAAAAAAGAGTTTTGCTAAGGCTAGTTGCATTTCTCTAATGCAGAGGTCAGCTACTGACTTGTGTTTGCCTGCCTGAAATGCTTTCCATCAATCCATCCACAACTATTTGTTGCCTCCCTAAATCAGATTCCTGATCTGATTAGTGTAATGCATAGGCTGGCTGACTGCTTATTCTGCAGGATTTTGTGCAAAAAAACAGGGACTAGACAAGGCACAAATACAAGACAGCCTGTTTCCATACCAATGGTTTGACACTCTGTGAAACCTGGCTGGTAATTTCCCAAGTGTCCCTGTTTTTTTTTTTTTTCATGGGTTTTGCCATTTTTAATCTCCAGCTGAGTCTACTTGGCAAGAGAGCAGGAAGACCTGGGGAGGAGAAGAAGAATGGATGCATTGAACAAAACATTTCTGCATAATGATAACAAAGTTTGCATACTGAATGGCTGGCATTAGGGAGAATGCTAATGTGTTTTGGGTGACTCTGTACTGATATTCTGATGATTGAATCAGTAGTAGCTTCTGAATGGACAATGAGTCCCGTATGAACGAATCAAGGAGAGAAGCAACCTAGAACTAAGGAGATACGTGCAGCGGCAGCCAAAAAAGCCAAGGCAATCCTAAATTCCATTAACAGAGGGATACAATCAAGATCAAGTGAGGTACTACTACCACTCTATAAAGCCCTAGTAAGACCACACTTAGAGTACTGCATCCAGCTTTGGTCACCACACTATAAAAAAAATGTTGAGACTCTAGAAAAAGTGCAGAGAAGAACAACCAAGGATGATTAGGGGACTGGAGGCTAAAACATATGATGAACGGTTGCAGGAAATGGCTAGTCTAGTGAAGAGAAGGACCGGGGAGACACGATAGCCATCTTCCAATATTTGAAGGGCTGCCACAGAGAGGAGGGGGTCAAGCTATATTCCAAAGCACGTCAGGGCCAGACAAGGAATAATGGATGGAAACTGAACAAGGAGAGATTCAACCTAGAAATAAGGAGAAATTTCCTGACAGTTAGAACAATTAATCTGTGGAACAACTTGCCTCCAGAAGTTGTGAATGCTCCAACACTGGAAGTTTTTAAGAAGATGTTGGATAATCACTTGTAGGGTTTCCTGCCTAAGCAGGAGGTTGGACTAGAAGACCTCCAAGGTCCCTTCCAACTCTTGTCTTGTCTTGTCTTGTCTTGTCTACTCTACTCTACTCTACTCTACTCTACTCTACTCTACTCTACTCTACTCTACTCTACTCTACTCTACTCTAGTATGCCCACAATAAGTTTTTAGAGCAATTCAGGGAGAAAGAGTGGTTGAAAAAGAATTTAGGATGGAGAGGCTAATTGTTTCCTCTGCTTTGCCCCCCCCCCCCACACTTCTTCTTATGCTCTTCCCACTAGGGACTTCCCCCAAAAGAAGGAAATAAACAATGCTTTCACCAGAGATGGCAGAGCATTTGACCATTTCAGAAATATTTGCAAGTGTCTGTAGAACCCAGGGCATCATTCTCTTGCTTCTGAATTCACTTTTGTCTTGTTTTCTCTGCCATTTGACCTGAGATGATGGGAAAAGCAGGGGTGAGAAAACTTCTCTGAAAAGGACTTTGGTTATATTGTGGAGCAAATTTTCCTCTCTGGCACCTTCAGAGCAGCTAGGATTTCTTCTGTGTATTCATTCCAACATTCTTTAATCAAATGTCTTTTCTTATCAGAGTTTTCAGCCTTCTTGACACCACTTCACTTCTACCCAATTTGCTGGAATGCTTGAAGAATACCATGTTTTCGAAATTCTGCTGGAGTACATGCAGGGATGGAATTACCCATTGATGCAGGCTATAGATCAGTGGTTCTCAACCTAGGGGTCGTGACCCCTTTGGGGGTCGAATGACCCTTTCAAAGGGGTCGCCTAAGACCATAGGAAAACACATATTTTCAATGGTTTAGGAATAATTTTATGGTTGGGAGTCACCACAACATGAGGAACTGTATTAAAGGGTCGTGGCATTAGGAAGGTTGAGAACCACTGCTATAGATTGAAGCAGTAAGGTTCCCTTGCACGTATGTGCTAGTCGTTCCCGACTCTAGGGGATGGTGCTCATCTCTGTTTCATAGCCAAAGAGCCAGCGCTGTCCGAAGATGGCATGACTCAACGCCAAAGATACATGGAACGCTGTTACCTTCCCACCAAAGGTGGTCCCTATTTTTGTACTTGCATTTTTTACATTCGAACTGCTAGGTTGGCAGAAGCTGGTACTAGTAACGGGAGCTCACCCCATTACGTGGCACTAGGGATTCGACCCGCCGAACTGCCGACCTTTCGATCAACAACCTCGCCATCTTAGCCACTGAGCCACCGCATCTCATTCATTGAAGCAGTAGAAGTCCCTTGAAGAGTGAAGGCAGCGTTTGTCCTTCCTTTACTTTTCTGTATCATTTGGGTCCCAGCTTGGCTGAGATGGAAGACTATCCAAAAAAATGTTCTTGATGGCTCTTTCAGAGGATGAGAGCTCTTCTGAATGAAAGGGAAAATAATTGGATGTGAGGGCCAAAAGAAGGAATCATTCTATAAATCCCAAAAGAGCGAACAGGAAATTTCAGAAGCAAGAGCCACCTTAACAAGAACAGCCTCACTTAATCTTATCTTTCCCAGACAGTTACTGTGTTCCTGATGTAATTATAGTGATAAAACAATGTGACAAAACTGCGGGCTTCTATCACAGTATCATTGCTGTTGACTTAGTTGACAGGGTAATCATTTTCTAAGAGACCTTTTATTTTTCTTTCCCTCCCCCCACCTTGTGAGGCAGTACATGTGTTCAAACACAGGGATATCTTCATGATAAATTGCAGAATACACTTCCTTGTTGCACCCCTTATATTTTATCAGTCTTATGCATGAACTGCTCTTCAGGTAGGGATTTTTTTTAGGGATTAAGAGTGTTAATGCCACTTTATAATGCCTTGGTAAGGCCACACTTGGAATATTGCACTCAGTTTTGGTTGCCATGATGTAAAAAAGATGTTGAGACCCTAGAAGGAGTGCAGAAAAGAGCAACCAAGATGATTAGGGAGCTAAAACATATGAAGAACGGTTGCAGGAGATAAGTATGTCTAGTTTAATGAAGAGAAGGACTAGGGGAGACATGAGAGCAGTGTTCCAATATCTCAGGGGCTGCCCCAAAGAAGAGGGAGTCAAGCTATTCTCCAAAGCACCTGAGGGTAGAACAAGAAGCAATGGGTGGAAACTTATCAAGGAGAGAAGCAACTTAGAACTAAGGAGAAATTTCCTGACTGTTAGAACAATTAATCAGTGGAACAACTTGCCTCCAGAAGTTGTGAATGCTCCAACACTGGAAGTTTTTAAGATGTTGGATAACCATTTGTCTGAAGTGGTGTAGGGTTTCCTGCCTAAGCAGGGGGATGGACTAGAAGACCTCCAAGGTCCCTTCCAACTCTGTTATTCTATTCTATTCTATTTTCACTGCCAATCTGTGGTGGAAATGGCCACAGATTGGTGGAATACTGGGTCAGGAAGCATGGGGAGGGTGTGGGGGAGAGAGGAAAGACACCCACTCATTTTAAGAAAGTGGTCTCGCACTACCAGATCTGCTCAAGAAACCTGGGTATATGTAGCAGCTGGGGGAAAGAAATGAAATCTGATGTAATTCATAGAGTGAACTGCCAGAAGAGATAAGGTAAACACTCAGAGCTTGAAATATGAGCGTTGTGAAATATAGAATTCCTCTTTGGAGGAGCTGTTTACATGTCGGTGTCCCATATTGATTTCTGAAATATTTTAAAACACTCCACACTATCTATTGCCTTGTTCAGAAAGGATGCCTGGCACTTAACAATACCAACAAAAAAAATAAAATAATAAAAAAAACAAGCCCAACAGTGAACATAAAACAGAATAACACAGTTGGAAGGGACCTTGGAGATCTTCTAGTCCAACCCCTTGCTCGAGCAGGAGACCCTGTATCATTTCAGGTGAATGGCTGCCCAGTCTTTTTTTAAAACCCTCCAGTGATGGAGTACCCACTACTTCTCACTCCAAGCCTGATTTGTTCTCACCATTAGGAAACTTCACATAGGAAGGAAAGAGGTACATACTACCACCAATGGTGGACGTGCCCGAAAGCAATGGAATTTTGGGGGATGATAAAAAGATGGTTAAATGAAATTCTAGACACCAAAATTGAGTGGCGCCCAGAGACATGCCTGCTCGGATTTAGGCCAGAGAAAATGGGAAAGGATATATGGTATCTTGCTCTGCATGTGATCATAGCAGCGAGACTGTCATATGCACAATAGCCCACCAGGGGAAGTCATTATTCAGAAGATTTTAGAATGCGCAGAGGCGGATAAATTAACTAAAAAGCTGAAAGACAAAGATCAAACGCGAATATGTTTATCATGGGAAAAACTTTATAGCTGGATCGAGAAAAAGAAAGCAATGGTAAAATAGATGAGGAAATATATATCCTATTAGGAATATAACATAGAATATGTAAAATAATACAATATATAGTATATGTATGTAATAAAGTAGAAAAGATTAGATTGATGTATGAAGGGATGTAAGTTGTTCTGTCTCCTCCGGATTATAATACCAACCAAAAATATAGAATATTTGGGTAAGGGGGTATAGGGGTGTATAGGGTTATTCTTATACACATTGTTTTTTGTATTGTATTGTATTGTATGATGTTTGTCTGTCTGATCATTGTTTGTTTTTAATTGAAAATGTAAATAAAGTTTATTTAAAAAAAAACATTAGGAAACTTCTCCTTAATTTTAGGTTGCTTCTCTCTCCTGGTTTAGTTTCCGTCCATTGTTTCTTGCTTTGGGTTCTGGTGCTTTGAAAAATAGGTTGACTCTCTCTTCTTTGTGGCAGCCCCTCAAATATTGAAACACTGCTATCATGTCTCCCCTAGTCCTTCTTTTTCAGTAGACTAGCCATTCTCAATTCTTGCAACCGTTCTTCATATGTTTTAGCCTCTAGTCCCCTAATCGTTTTTGTTACTCTTCTCTGCACTCTTTCCAGAATCTCAATATCCTTTTTTATATTGTGGTAACCAGGGGTGGATTATACTTACCATTACTACCGCTTCGCAATGGGAGCGCTCGTGAGTGCGCTTCTGCACATGCACAGATCATCTATGATGATTTCTGGGCGGGCGGGTGGAGCCTCCCACTGTTTTTACTACTGGTTCACAAGAACTGGACCGAACCGGGAGCAACCAACCACTGGTGGTAACCAAAGCTGGATGCGATGTTCCAAGTGTGATCTTACTAAGGCTTTATAAAGTGGTACTAATACTTCATGTGATCTTGATTCTAGTCCTCTATTAATTCAACCTAGGATTATGGAGAAACAATGCTTATGGATTCCTTTCCCCACTTTTCCCATGAGAAAACTGGATAGGTCAATTCTATTGGCAAGAGATGGTTCTGAAAATACCTGGGAACCAAATCATATAAAGCATGAAAGGTTAAAACTAGCACTTTGAACTGTACCCAGAAACCAGCTGCAAGCTAGTTTCTCTTTAAATTGCTCAACTCCCTTACTGTATTCCAAAGGTACAACAAGATGGTTGCCTTGATTTCTGGAGCCCGTTCAAAGTGCTAACATAATCCATATAATTTAGGGAACTATCTTTCCAAATTATGCTTTCTAGATTCCTTTTTTTTTCTGTCCAAAGAAAAAGCATGGACAATATGGCTGTCTCAGCATCTGACTTGTGATTTATTGCGGCATGTCAACAATGTCTCCATGCCAGAAATGAAATGAATCATTTTTAAGGACTGCTATTTTTCCACTAACTTAACTTTTGTTTACTATCTGCCACTTTCAATTTTGTATTCAGGTGACATTCTTGTGACAAGAGAACCTGCTGATATCTTCTTTACTGGTACAATACTCTGGAAGCCCAGTGAGATAGCATCCTACAATGTATTTAGAAATTTAGGGTCTTCTCCTAACTAGTAGGACTAATTAGTAGTAGTAGGAGGACTAATTAGGGGATGCTGTGGTTCAGTGGCTAAGGTGCTAAGCTTGTCAATCGAAAGTTCTGCGGTTCGAATCTCTAGTGCCACATAACGGGGTGAGCTCCCATTACTTGTTCCAGCTTCTGCCAACCTAGCAGTCCGAAAGCACGTAAAAAGAAATGCAAGTAGAAAAATAGAGACCACCTTTGATGGGAAGGTAACAGGGTTCTGTGCACCTTTGGCCTTTAGTCATGCCGGCCAAATGACCACAGAACTGTCTTTGGACAGCACTGATTCTTCGGCTTTGAAGCGGAGATGAGCACCACCCCTTAGAGTCGGGAACGACTAGCACGCATGTGCAAGGGGAACCTTTACCTTTACCTTTACCTAACTAGTACAATACTTATAAATCATCTATTTCCTGGCTGAAGTAATGTAATATTTTTTTTCTGATAGGGAGGACCTAAATCTAAATGAAGAAAGCATAATTTCCTGCTATCTTTATTAGAAATTTATGATCTTTTTGGCCATGTCCCTTTTATATTTTAGTTTTAGCTTTGATACTTCTGATGAATGACAGTTTGGTGTAGTGGTTATATACAAAGCCAGCTGGGTGACCTTGGGCCAGTCACTTTCTCTCAGACCTGGGAAGCAGACAATGGCAAACCATTTTTGAAAAACTTTGCCAAGAAAACTGCAGGGACTTGCCCAGGCAGTCTCTGAGAATCAGACACAATAGATATGAGTGAGTGAGTGAGTGAGTGAGAGAGAGAGAGAGAGAAAGAGAGAGAGAGAGAGAGAGAGAGAGAGAGAGAGAGAGAGAGAGAGAGAGAGAGCCTAATGATGACTTTTTGAAATGTGGTTAGTTTGATCATATAGATTTTTCATTCTTCAAAGTCCAGACTTTCCCCAAGGGAAATGTAATGACTCTACAAGGGTGAACAGATGCAATTCAAATAGAGTTCCACATTTGTATCTCACCTTTCCAGGAAAAATCTCATTTTCCAATAGAAAAATGTTTACTGCCAGTCTCATATTCCCCAGTATTCACATGCTTTATATTTTAAATTATTTCCATCCTATTTGTGAAGGGTTTCTTCACTTTTAACAGATGTTTCAGTTGTTGTTGAGTTATTGCATAAACAGCCAAAGAAAATGTTTATGTTTCAATACCTTTGTCCTTGAATTGTTCCTGACTGTTTGTGGAGACATGAGGTTGATTTCAAAGCTACATATATATTTTTTTTGTCAAAATGTTATTTGCATGCATTGTTTTATGTTCCCCTCTGCTTGGGTTACTTTTTGTGATCCAACGAAGTGCTGAGAACTTTATAAAGCATGTGGTTAGTTAGAGATCTGTTAGATCTGATAGAGATGACAGATCTGACAGATCAGTTAGATCTGTTCTTTAAGTGACAGCTAACTATATAATTATCCTTTCTTGTTAGCAGGGTTAAGCAATAGATTGGATTTGTTTTTACTAGATGCATTTTAAAAATATTTTACAAGCCATGATGGGCTTGTGAAGAAAAACCCAACAGGCATTTGAGAATATTGGTTTATGTCCGTGATGGCGAACCTATGGCACGAGTGCCACAGGTGGCACATGGAGCCATATCTGTGGGCACACGAGCATTGCTCTAGCTCATGTCCAATGTGCATGGGCATGCCGGCCAGCTGATTTTCGGGCCTTCCAGGCCCACTGGAAGTTGGGAAATGGGCCGTTTCCAGCCTCCTGAGGGTCTCCGGGGTGGTGGGGAGGCTGTTTTCACCCTCCCCAGGCTCCAAGAAAACCTCTGGAGCCTGGGGAGGGGGAAATACGGGCCTTCTGGGCCCACCAGTAACTTTTTTGCCATTGTGTGCCAAAAGCAGGAAGAGCATGGGGGGGGTTGCGTGTGCATGCGCGAGGGGTGGGTGGGGCATGGGGGGCATAGAATTATGGGTGTGGGCACACATACACTTGACCTCATCACTGGTTTATGTAATGGAGTGACCCCATCACTGGTTTATGTAGTGGAGTGCGGAATGTGGCTTATTTAAACTATCAAGCAGCCAAGCATTTCCACCATAGGCTTAAATAGCAAACCAATTAAGCAAGCCATTAGTTTGTTTTAAATTAACTATACGTTCTTTTTATTGCAGTTGATTTTGAATCTTTTCTTGCAATGTCTCTTTTCTTAAAAAAAAATCTCTTCGCCCTTTCTTAAGATATCCGCTGCTTCTTTCAGTTGATGCTCCTGGATCATAGATTTCTCTCTTGCATATTTTTTTTTACATACTTGTTTGTTTTAAAATGTTATACCGCCTTTCTGTTTAAAAGAGAGGGGTGAGGGGAAATCATACTAACGAAGCAGAATTTAAAACACGTCAAAACATTGAATGTTACTAAATAGGAAAGGGCATATATCATTTAAGATAAAGGAGTGAGACCTTTGCAAAAAAAACTTCAAATGCGGTAGATGTATGAAGAGTTGTCATGTATGATGCCTTGCACATTCTTAAGCATGAGGAAATAGAAAGAAGTGGGATGTCCAAGCCACCTGATGATCAGAGAGAAGACAGGTAATCCAAATCAGAATGTTTCTTCCCTTTGGTGTGAAGGGAAACAATATATGCAGGGGTGGGCTTCTGGGAGTTCGCAGGGGTTCGGGAGAACCTCTAGCTAAGATTCTGTGCAGTTTGGAGAACCCCCAAATCCCACTCCTGGCTGGCTCCGCCTGCCCCTCCCCTCCCAGGAGTCCCCATGCAGCCCATTTTGGATGCAGATAAGTGCAGGGCGCACACGGAGGCTTGGGGAGGGTGAAAAACGGGCCTTCCAGAAGTAGTTTGCCCCCAGATTGCCTCCAGAGTCTGGGGAGGCTGTTTTTGCCCTCCTGGAGTCTCAAAGAAGGCCTCTGGAGCCCGGGGGGAGGGGGGCAAAAACGTCCCCCTGCCATGCTGCAGATGGCCACGCCCACCATGGCCACACCCACCCAGCAACAGGGAAGAGAACCCCTTGCTAAATTGTTTGCCGCCCACCCCTGAATATATGGGCACAATAAATGGTATTGTTTCTCAACAAGGGTCAGTTAGAGACCTGTTTAAAAGGGGGGGGGGGGAACCTGTAGAAATGCTGAAGTAGCCATGAGGTAATTCCATAATATCAAATGTTACATCCAGCTGTAAAAGTATGGAATGTAAAGTATTAATATGGGTAGAAGAGAATATTGGTACCTCAAGATTGACTTGAGAGGTCCTTGGCACACTCTGAGCTCAGCTGTTTTCTTCCAGACATTTTATTACCCAACTAGGTAACATCATCAGTGTTAGAAGGGAGCAGGTTTGCTCTTTTTTATATATACCAGTGGCTTGACCTGTTAGTGTTAGTGGGAGTATTCTTGGCGGTTCTTTAATTAGGCTGTTGTTTAATGTTAGCTTGTTTGTCTGCATTGGTAATTTAGTAGCATGATTTCTACTGCTTTCTTTATCATTCCGATCTAACATTTTTGGGCAGGTATACAGGTAGTCTTTGTTTAGTAACTGCCTTGGGCAGTGACCGTTCACACGGCGATGAAAAGGTAACTTTGTGACCAACCCTTTCATATCTGTAAAGCAAAGGAAAGCTGAAATAAGATCATAAAGCAGAGTAGTGGCTTCACTTAGAAATTGCTTCACTTAACAATCAAGTTATAAGTCTCAATTGTGATTGCTAAATGACAATTACCTATATAACCCATAACTTTATCTGGTTTGGACTTTTTTTTTTTTTGGCATGGTTTTAGCAGAGAGCCCAGAGATTACTGTATTTGTGCATGCCAATCCCAACAACAACAACAACAACAAACTGTTTTGTTGCATCTATTTCCAAATAAGGAACTTTTCTGATTGAAATTGATATTTTGCCCCACAGTAGCTTGGTGTAATCCTCCAGCAGATGGCAGCCATGAGTCACTGTACTTCTTTATGCATCTCTTGGCTGCCATCTAATGATCAGCTGGACTTCTGCAGTCCAGATATGGAGAGACAGGGGAGGAGAGAGGGGAGGAGAGAGAGAGAGGGGGGGGGAGGGAAGGATAGAAGGGGAGAGAGGAAGAGAGGAAGAGAGAGAAAAGAATACACAGGCATACAGAACAATACAAAAATGCATTTGTTTTTTTTTAAAAAAACAGACAGAACAAGGTGATATTACAAAAGGAAATAAAATAAAAAAATCAATAACATGTAAAGATTAAATAAAACAAATCTAAAATGCATGTTCTCAGCTGTAACTCTGTTACTTCAAATCATAAAAAGCCTTTGCATGTTGACAATGAAGTTTCATTCTTCATAGGCACAGCTATAATTTAAATCAACCTTAGATGATCTGCCAACTAAGAATTCTAGAAACTATATTCACTTATACTGAAGACACAAAATTAGAGGTTATTTTTTTTTAAAAAAAATTATATGGGTTAAGAATCTGTGACCCTGAAAGATTTGGGGAGAATCCTCAAGGCAATTCTAGAAATTGCTACTGCCAATATTTAATGGCATAAAATTATTAAATACGAGGTGAGTAATAATAACATTGAGCAAAAATTGATTAAATTTAACAACTATCCAGAGGAGCCTGGATAGCTCAGCAGACTAAAAAAGCATTGTGATTAACACCAGCTGTCTGCAATTACTGTAAGTTCGAATCTCACCAGGCTCAAGATTGACTCAGTCTTCCATCCTTTCTAAGGTAGGTAAATTGAGGACCCAGTTTGTGGGGGCAATAAGTTGACTTTGTATAAATATACAAAAGTATGAAGGCTATTGCTTAACGCATTGTAAGCCGCCCTGAGTCTCTGGAGAAGGGCAGCATATAAATTAAATTTAAAAAAAACTAATTAGTTGCAGTTCTTGTTCTAGTCTCAGTCGTTTTGGAGAATGCTTCCCACCACAGGCTGCCAGTTAAAAGGTCGTGGGATCCTGATCTTGAAAATAATAAAGGGCCTCTGGTTCACATTACTAAGTTGCATTAACAGAGGGATACAATCAAGATCAAGGGACTAATGCACTAATGTACTAATACCACTGTACAAAGCCTTAGTAAGACCACACCTAGAATATTGCACATGGTTTTGGTCACCATACTAAAAAAAGATGTTGGGACTGTAGAAAAAGTGCATAAAAGAGCAACCAAGATGATTAGAGGACTGGAGGCTAAAACGTATGATGAACAGTTGCAGGAACTGGGCATGGCTAGTTTGATGAAAAGAAGGACATGATAGCAGTGTTCCAATATCTCAGGGGCTACCAAGAAGATGGAGTCAAACTATTCTCCAAAGCACCTGAGGGTAGAACAAGAAGTAATGGGTGGAAAATAATCAAGGAGAGAAGCAACTTAGAACTAAGGAGAAATTTTCTTACAGTTAGAACAATTAATCAGTGGAACAACTTGAATCCAGAATCTGTGAATGCTCCAACACTGGAAGTTTTTAAGAAGATGTTGGATAACCATTTGTCTGAAGTGATGTAGGGTTTCCTGCCTAAGCAGGGGGTTGGACTGGAAGACCTCCAAGGTCCCTTCCAATTCTGTTATTCTCTTCTCTTCTCTTCTCTTCTCTTCTCTTCTCTTCTCTTCTTCAACAAAGATGTTGAGACTCTAGAAAAAGTGCAGAGGAGAGCTACTAGGATGATTAGGGGACTGGAGGCTAAAACATATGAAGAACGGTTGCAAGAACTGGGCATGGCTAGTCTAGTGAAGAGAAGGACCAGGGGAGACATGATAGTGGTCTTCCAATATTTGAGGGACTGCCACAAAGAAGAGGGGGTCAAGTTATTCTCCAAAGCACCTGAAGGCCAGGCAAGGAATAATGAATGGAAGCTGACCAAGGAAGGATTCAACCTGGAAATAAAGAGAAATTTTCTGACTGGGAGAACAATCAACCCATGGAACAGAAGTTGCCTTCGGAAGTGGGAGCTTCATCACTGGAAGCTTTCAAGAAGAGACTGGACTGCCATCTGTCAGAAATGGTGTAGGGTCTCCTGCTTGGGTGGGGGGGTTTGACTTGATAACCTACAAGGTCCCTTCCAACTCTGTTAATCTGTATAATCTGTATATTAAGAACAGTTCCTGTAGTCTGGAGAAGGACAAGAAAGAAGGGACAATTCAGATCTTATTCGTACCGAACTACAGAGCTAAGCAGAGCCATGAAACCAGTAGTTTGAAATCTCAACAGCTCTTTGCCACAGAAAAGGGCAAACATCTTGAACAAGCCTCCTTTTTAAATCAGTTCTTCTAATTTGCATTTCCCAAATTAAGATGCTGATCAGAACAGAGTTATGTTTTGGATTGCAACTTCAGAACTTTTTAGTGCATTTGGGATTTCTGGATAGGTTTTTTTGCCCAGAAAACCAATATAAAAGCGGGTGCTGTATGAATATTAAGGGACATTTTGAAACCCAGATAAATGTAAATTTCTTTGGGTTTTTTTAAATAAAAAGTCTAATTCAGAAATGGGAAGGGGTGGATTTAAGGCTGAAGATGTGTAAAATTGATTCGAAGTGGACACAAGCTGATTTATTTTATCGCAAGTTGTTTTACAGCAAGACTTGACCAATAGTTCATCTTGTTTAATATGATTTCTCCAGACTAGTAGCAGTTTGCAAACAAAACAAACAAACAAACAAAAAAAGCCCAAAGCTCTAATTGGAGATGCTGGAGGTTGAATCTAGAAGATTGTCTCAAAATGCTTCCCCCCACCCCTCACACACACACATTTCGCCGCTCCTTCACGTTTATTTCTGTGATACAATGGAAAAAAGGAACCTTAAATAAATGAAAGAGATTGAACATACCAGTGATTAATGAGCGGCGTTCTATATGAATTTCACAGACAAAAAAATTAACAAGGCATTCCTTTGTAAAGCATTGGTTCCCCCCTCAGGAGTATTAGATTAAATAAAGACAAGGTTGAATGGATGTTTCAGTCTAACCTCCTCAGAGCATCATTACGTAGGTGTTTGAATTAAGGCTTTACCGAAACCTGCCTCGTAATTTCTCTACAGATTTCCTTCCCTGTGAAGGGGGTTTCTGTTTTTCCACCTTAATTTCAGGAGGTGGGTGAGGCTACTGAAATTCTTGGGAGTTTCCTTTGATGGTGTTTTGAGTTTATTTTGCAGTGAGAGGTGAGCAAGGGTGCTCCTTGTTGTTTTCCATAAAGTACCGTATTTTCCAGCGTATAAGACGACTGGGCATATAAGACGACCCTCCTCAGAGCCATTTAAGGCTCGTCAGAGCCTTAAGGGCTGGTCTACCTGGTTACAGGAGAATGAGACCCGGCGTATAAGACGACCCCTGACTTTTGAGAAGATTTTTGTATGTTAGAAAGTAGTCTTATACGCAGGAAAATACAGTATCTTATCATCATATCAGTGCCTCTTCCTAGTACAGCATCCTTTTTCCTCTGCCGACCGGAAATCTTGTTCCCCCACCATAAAGTCTCCTCCTAGAGAGGAGGGTTTTTTTCTTCTACCTGTCCTAACCGAAAGCCCTATCAATTCTGGAGCCGACCAGCAACAGGGAGCTGCAGCAGAGGGATAACAGAGCCACATACAGCTCCAGAGCCGCGGGTTGCCAACTCCTGCTCTAACTATTAAGCCACTGGGGGGGGGGAGTCCTGCCTCTCTTGTCTGATTGTTTCCTAGGCAGCATCCCTTCCCCTCATCCTCCAAGATCATCCACCTATTCCATTACAAGCTCCACAGGAGAAGTTGTCTTCTGAGTCCTGAATGGAAACATAAGAAGCTAAGGACTCTGCAGACGGTGGTACCTCTACAGTCACAAGCACCTCTTATTAGATACTCCATTTGTAAATATATGCAAGGACATTCTACTGTACCCAAGAAAAATGTCATTGAAATTATTTTCTCTGTTGAAAGAAGTTACAAGCAGCACATTTCATTTCCAACGAAACTGAGTTCGAAGAAAATGTAAAGGAATTTGGCTGTCCATCACTTATCAACAGTAACTTCAGAACAAGCATTTTACTCTTCGAAAAGTTGTCCAGGTTAATGAACTTCCATACCATGGTGATAAGCATTTTTTTATATAACAGATCGAATTGCATGACCTAAAGTTTTCATTGCCTCCATCAAACCTGTGCCAGATTTGAGGAACAAACAGACGGAATCAGAACGAAAGAAGAAAAACTGGAAGGCAACACCTAGGGCAGATTGCATCAGGAGCTAGTAGTTTCTTGCCTTGCTGGATATGTTTAAACTAGGTCAGGTAGCTGTCAGACAATCTTTAGGATCCTGCCATGGGCAAGGAGTTAAACGAAGTTCATCTCGAACTGGTGATTCTGTGGTTTGTGTGAGACCGATTGTGTGGCTCTTCAAAGCAAAATGTAACACCAGGATAATATTCAAGATGAAGGATGGAGTGGAGGACATTACCATGCAGAGCATCAAGGCATGCTGTCTTTTGCATGGCCTGTAATCCCATTAGCAGGATTAGTCTGTTGTCCTAGGCTATCTGATTGTGTTAAGTGCTCATTTAGGTCAGCAGTTAGGAAATTCTCTCTCGTTCCCATTCTTCCTCCCTGCCTCCCTTTCTTTCTCATTCTCATTGTCTGTCTCTCTCTCTCTCTTTCTCTCTCTCTCTCTTCTGCCCCCACTCTCTTTTTTCTTCCTCCTTTCTCTCTCTCTATGTGTATGTGTGTGTTGAGACACACACACCACACACACACTCAGAGAGAGAGAGAGAGACAGACAGAGAGAGACCGAGACAGAGAGAGACAGAGACAGAGAGAGACAGACAAAGACACAGAGAGAGACACAGAGAGACACACACAGAGAGACACACACACAGAGACAGACACACACACACAGAGAGAGACGAGAGACAGAGACAGACAGACAGAGACAGACACACACAGAGAAAGAGACAGAGATGCAGAGACAGAGACAGAGAGAGACACACAGAGAGAAACAGAGACAGACAGACAGACACACACACAGAGAGAGAGAGAGAGAGAGAGAGAGGCAGAGACACACAGAGAGAGACAGAGACAGACAGACACACACAGAGAAAGAGACAGAGATGCAGAGACAGAGACAGAGAGAGAGACAGAGAGAGACAGACACACACAGAGAGACAGAGATAGACACACAGAGAAACAGACAGACAGACAGACAGACAGACAGAGACAGACAGACAGAGACAGAGAGAGAGAATGGGGGTAGAGACTCTTAAGCCCATGGAAAGAATAAGCTATTTGCTGCATTTCAGAAGGATAGAGGATCTCTTTTCCGGCAGCCTGTAATCTTGCATTCATGAAGCTGAACTCTCATGAAAAGTGGCTCACTTCCCTTTCCCCCCTCCCACCTCCCCCACCCCCTTTGAAAACTGCAGATGTCTGAGAGCCAGAGCTGGAACGCCACCCTGAGTGTTTCCGGACCTTGAAAGCCTTAGAATTTTAAACGGCATTGAAATGCATGGCTTTGATTTTGACTAAACGGGGTGGGGAGGGGAGGAGAGGAGGAAGGGAGGGTAGTTGCAGGAAGGGAGGCGGGAAGGGGAAAAAAGAGAAAGACGAGAAGGACTCCATCCTTGGGAAAGAAGAGGTGATGGTTGAGCACATAATGAAAACTCAAGCAGGCCTGGCGGAACCCCAATCAGTTTAATCTCTCGGTCTGTTGATGATCAGCAATGTTTTAATTTAATTGGAAGCTGGTTGTCCTTGGAAGGTCATCGGAATGCGCAGAGAAATGGATCTGTTCAAAGATAGTCAATCCATTGCTTGGGTTAGGATGGCTGATTCCTTAATTTCTTTAGGCAGAGTTAATGAACGTTCCTTTAGGGACCATTCAAAGTTGCAAAGCACTGTAAAAAGTGGCTTACGACCGTTTTTCACACTTACGACCATTGACTGTGGTCATGTGATCAAAATTCAGGCGCTTGGGAACAGCTTCATATTTCAGAATCAGAATAGAACTGGAAGGGACCTTGGAGGTCTACTCATCCAGCCCCTGCTCAAGCAGGAGACCCCATACCATTTCAGACAAGTGTCTGTCCAGTCTCTTCTTAAAAAACCTCCAGTGATGGAGCACTCACAACTTCTGAAGGCAACTTCTGTTCCACTGGTTAATTGTCCTCACTGTTGGGAAGTTTCTCCTCAATTCCAGCTTGCCTCTCTCCTTGCTTAGTTTCCATCTGTTGTTTCTTGTCTTGCCTTTTGGTGCTTGTTGTAGCCCATCAGCGGCCTGTGCAGATTGTAACTGATTCCGACAATGAGGAGGCTGGTTGGTGCTGCGCCAGCAGCCTGTGCAGCTGATGCTTGAGTCAGACAGTGAGGAGGCTGGAGAAGATGTGGTGCCAGAGGCGGGGATTCAGCCAGGGCCTTCAGAACCTCCAGAAGCTCCTTTAAGTGAAGAGGATGAAGAGGAGGAGCCTCTTCTCAATGCACGGGCTCACAGAGCTGCCAAAAGGCAGGAGTGACTCCTCAGGAGGACGTCTCCTTGAGAGTAAGTCTTGGGGCTAATTGGCCACTCCCTTAGCCTATTTAAGGAGGAACACCACTTGCAGCAATCTGTAGGGAACAACTTTAGTTCAATCTCCTTCGCGTCTGGATTCTCTGCAAAATTGCTTCTGGGCTTTCTGCCAATTCTAGTAAGACTGTGATTACCTTATCTTAGAATTCTGGTAGGCTGTTAAGATAGTTTATTAACAGACTTTGGTTGATAAAGATGAAGTTATTTGAGTAAAATAAGCTTTGTATAGAGTTTGTGTGTGCTGCGTTCTTTGAGATCCGTAGCTGGAGCAGAACAGTACTTTGGAAAATAAGTTGAACCCCTCCTCTTTGTGACAGCCCAGCAAATATTGCAAGGTCATGTTATTACTTTTTGGAACTTTCTGACAAGCAAAGTCAATGGGGATTCCAGATTCACTTAGCCACTTTGTCACTAATGTAACAACTGCCCAGATTCACTTAATAACTGTGGCAAGAAACATGGGGCAAAACTCACCTAAAACTGTCTTGCTTAGCAATGGGAATTTGGGGCTTAATTGTGGTTGTAAATTGATGTCTAGTGGGATACGGTGGCTCAGTGGGCTAAGACGCTGAACTTCTCGATCTAAAAGGTTGGCAGTTCAGCGGTTCGAATCCCTAGTGCTGAGTAACGGGGTGAGCTCCCGTTACTTGTCCCAGCTTCTGCCAACCTAGCAATGCAAGTAGAAAAAATAGCGACCATCTTTGGTGGGAAGATAACAGCATTCCATGCGCCTTTGGCGTTGAATTATGCTGCCCACATGACCACGGAGATGTCTTCAGACAGTGCTGGCTCTTCGGCTTTGAAACGGAGATGAGCTAGTCGTTCCCTAGAGTCGGGAATGACTAGCACATATGTGCAAGGGGAACCTTTACCTTTACATAATGTGACTGAAGGAAAATTCTGCTTGCATTCCATGGTTTAAATCAGGGGTATCAACTGATGTCTACCTGTACTGAGATTTCTTTCTTGTTGGGGATCACACAGAGGTTACTGTAGGTGCTGATGCTTTGTACGACCTGCCTTTCTGATTCTGATTCCTCCCTCTCCTCATGTCTTAGTCTACAACACCCCCATGGAAGCAGATTCCTTATGAGATTTAATTGCTGTGTTGAAAGCCAAGGTGGCTGGAGGCTGCTGTAGAGAAGGCTGGGCAATGAAGGATGGGCGCTTCCCCCAATGACGTTGCAAAGCTTCAATTTGGAATGGTGATCCTAAAGTAACTCAACTGACTTTTCTGAACTGATGTGATGATTTTTTTTTTTTTAAAAAAAGAGATCAATTGAAACGACTTTTCAAATGGAATTGACCCGAGTCTATTGTCTAATAATCGGAAGGACTAAAACAAATCAATTTGATTTTATGAACCACATCAATGTGAATCTGATCAAAGCCAATTCATGCACTCCTAATGCACATGTACGCTTGGAATGCCATTGTGAGAAGTACATCAACATTTTCTTCTGCTTTGAAATAAATTGCCATGAAAATGTGATACATATTTTTTCCCGCAAGGCATTATCTAGTTCTATGGGCAGATGTCCCAAGAACTGCATAACTCCTTGGATATGTTCAGTTTTCTGAAGAGCAAATTTTTACCTCCACCCTTTACTAACCTAAACACAACCATTTTGTTGGGCTTATTAGTAAATCCTATTCAACAACCTTCCTTAAGGAATGGAAATCTGTAATTACCTGATGCCAGCAAGCAATTGGTCAAGCTCTAAAGATTATGGAGTTTTTAAAATGTGTGTGTGCACACTTTGGGGGCAGGGGGTATGCATTCTAATGCAATATATTGGAGGGAAAAGACCAAGGTATGCAATTTACATGTGGGCTGGATTCATACAACATGCCTCTCCAAATCTTTTACGATGTAAAAAAAGATGAGGAGACTCTCGAAAGAGTGCAGAGAAGAACAACAAAGATGATTAGGGGACTGGAGGCTAAAACATATGAAGAACTGGTGCAGGAATTGGGTATGTCTAGTTTAATGAAAAGAAAGGACTAGGGGAGACATGATAGCAGTGTTCTAGTATCTCAGGGGCTGCCACAAAGAAGAGGGAGTCAAGCTATTCTCCAAAGCACCTGAGGGTAGGACAAGTAGCAATGGGTGGAAGCTCATCAAGGAGAGAAGCAATTTAGAACTAAGGAGAAATTTCCCGACAGTTAGAACAATTAATCAGTGGAACAACTTGCCTCTAGAAGTTGTGGGTGCTCCAACACTGGAAGTTTTTATGAAGATTTTGAATAACCATTTATCTGAAGTGGTGTAGGGTTTCCTGCCTAAGCAGGGGGTTGGACGAGAAGACCTCCAAGGTCCCTTCCAACTCTATTATTCTATTCTATTCTTTACCTTGAGTCTGCATTCAATTTTTTTCCTGTGAAGTAGCATGTTTTGCAAAGCTGCTTGAGTTGCTCTATCTGTGAATTCATGGCTTCATTCATTAACCAAGTTAAGGCTACTGTGTGAATACAACTGTTGAGAAAACTGTTGGGGCCAAATTTCTAGGGATTGCAATTTTAAAAGTCGATCTTGCTTTGCAAGTTTCGATTGGCATCTTATATGGGGCAGAAATGAATGTTGACATTCTTCATTCCATTTCTGAGAAAACAATGTTGCATTTTGTGGATTAAATTTGATGATAATCCATTTACTGATTTTAGTTACTTCAACACACACACACACACACACACACACACACACACACGGGGAAGACTTATCTCCTAATGTTCTCTGTTGGGATTGAATGAAAGATTAGAAAGCTAATTATTGATTATAAAACATAGACTGCTGGCTATTGGATTAGTAAAGCAGAAGGCAAGATATTTACACCTACTCCTTAGCCGCCTCTTAACACAACTTAACTTAACATAAAATGATTCATACAAGAACAACATGCTTAAAGCCTGAGACTTTCATTGAAATTCTTTCCTTCTGCGAAAGACATTTTGAACCCCAAATGTCTTTTATCAGATTGAACGAGAACTGATGGGGAAAAAAATATACAAGACAATGCTTTCTTTCTAGCGTTGTGGCTATTGTAGTCAAACAAGGAAAGGCACCACCAATTTCCTTAAAATCTATAGTTCCTGCTAAGAAAAAGTCAACCGGTCATTCTGGATGATTGATAAATTCAGGGAAAAGCTGTAGCAAGTTCTGTACACTGAACTTAATCTACTTTATCCTCACAGAGAGCACATGTGATACCTTCAAAGAGATTCCGTTGATACTCAGCCTGCACACCCAGGGATTAAAAATTTGTGTGAGGGTGGGGGAGTGAGGGCATCTAAAACCCAGAGCTAGCTTACCAAGCTTCTCCAAAAAACAAAAATGTGCATTGATACAGCAGAGTTCCTAATCATAGGGACGTTTCCAATACCCTTCAAACAAATAGGAATACAACTTTCTATGCAAATTTTATTATTTAGGATCTTAGTTCTTCAGAACTGAAGAAGCTTCTTGGGTGAGAAGTGAAACATCTTCAAGGAAATACAAAAGTCTAGTCGCGTTTTGAAAAAGCACCTTTGGGACAACCATGACCTGGATGACTGAGAATCTCCATAGATATCTCTCAATTAATATCACCATTATTTGGCTTTGACATCATAATGGCATTTGCTCGGCTGACCCAAAGTAGAAGACATGCAATTTTAGCTCCATAGTACAAAACGAAACAAAACGACTGTAGACAAATATGCCCCATTTATAGAGCAATTATAATTGTGTGAATTGTATGGGGAATAGGAATGCTTAGACTACTGTAAATGATTCCTTCTCGCCTTATCTGACCTTATCTTATTAATTCTTAGTGAACTGTGTAGAGTTTTTAACCACTTATATTCCCCTCAGTCACTCACTAATTCTGAGAAAAGCTGTGCACGTAAAAAAAGTGAATGGAAAAGTTGCCTTTTGATTTAAAAGTTACAAGACTTTAGTGAACTCTCTCTCGCCCCTCTCTTGCTGTCTTTTGAATATCTGCAGTGCTTGCAGATCTTCGTGTGTTTCTACTAGGTTTCCTGCCAGTAGAAGACAAATGGTTGTGGTTTTGTATGGTAATATGCAGGTGTCACATGGGTCTATTGACTTTGCGTAGCCGTTTCAATGATTTATATTAGCTGTTTATAAAGTTGGTACAATCCCAAATTACATAATTTCTACAGTCTAAGATTTGAGAATGGCAGCAATGTTTCTCCGTCAGCAATTCGGGAATGCAGACAGCCAATGCTGGTTTAAAGCAGTAAAGTTTAGATTGATTTGCTCTAAAACTAGAAAATAGAACCCCAGGACTGTTTCTTTCTTATGAAAGATTAACTTGCACCCTGCCCTGAGAACACCTGGACTGCTGGCATTGTAATTTATCCCACCTTTGCACACACATTTTTTTTAAAAAAAAACTATGACTATAGGCCTCTCTAGAGTGCATCTTTGTGCTTTCCTGAGGTAAAAATGGCTCAAAATGTTTAGCCTTTCTTCATTGTTCTGATCTCCTGATAGGTTTTTTTTTTTTTTTTGGCATGTTTCTGCAATTTTCTCATCGCTGTGACATTCTTTTTGTGATAGATGCAAGCGACAGACCAAACTTAATCTAATTTCTCCCTTATTTCATCTCTCAAATTCCCCAAACTGTGGGTGACTTCTGTGCACTTGGCTATAGATCGAGATTGATGTAAGAGTGTTACGGAATATCTCCATGGGTTTTTTTTTTTTCTCCTTTCAGACCAAATACGTATTTTTCAAGGCCTTTTCTTCTTTCTCCAGAAACTTGACATTTTTCACTAGGGTTGATTTAGATAGATAGATTAACAGAGTTGGAAGGGATCTTGTAGGTCATCTAGTCCAACCTCCCACCCACACCATTTCTGACAGATGGCAGTCCAGTCTCTTCTTGAAAGCTTCCAGTGGTGAAGCTCTAACAACTTCCGATGGCAACTTCTGTTCTATGGATTGATTGTTCTCACTGTCAGAAAATTCCTCTTTATTTCCAGGTTGAATCTCTCCTTGATGAGTTTCCATCCATTATTATTTCTTGCCTGGCCTTCAGGTGCTTTGGAAAATAGCTTGACCCCCTCCTCTCTGTGGCAGCCCCTCAAATATTGGAAGACTGCTATCATGTCTCCCCCGGTCCTTCTCTCCACTAGCCATGCCCAGTTCCTGCAATACACACAGGATACACACAGAGAGACATACATATTAAAAGCTTAAAGGATCTTTTGTGGAACATTCAAGAATGGCAACTGCTTGCAAAATGATGCACAATGGCTTCTGAAGGACCTGGCCGATGGGGAGGGGGCCCAAGGCCTGTGGGACCCTGTAGGCCCTGTGGCCAGTTGAAGATGCCTCTGGACCTTCCCCACACCTTAAGAATCCTGCTCTCCGTTTAACAACTATAGGTGGAAGCTCCATAATAGTAGTCATTGAGCAAGGCAATCACAGGGGCACCTTGCTTAATGACTGCAATGACGGATGACCAAAATTACAGGTTCAGTTGTGGTTGTAAATTGAGGACTATTGTACCTAAGCAGGCTGATTTATATAGATTATATATAAAACACTCCAACCAACAACTAAAGAGCCACACAAAACTGGGCATCATGTAAACACCACACACAGAACAGCCCAAAGCACACACTCTGCTAGAGAGGAGTTCCCTGAGGATGGGGTCCCGCATGTCCGAAAGACTAAACCTCTGGTCCCAGTGACTGACCTAGATTGGATCCTGCAACATTATCCTGGGTCATGTATATTCT
Organism: Masticophis lateralis; assembly: GCA_030761175.1. Classification (NCBI taxonomy): domain Eukaryota; kingdom Metazoa; phylum Chordata; class Lepidosauria; order Squamata; family Colubridae; genus Masticophis; species Masticophis lateralis. The sequence continues at coordinate 13,288,132 of JAUDYJ010000012.1, read as the reverse complement.
CCTTAAAATGGTGCAGTGGCTTAGAGATGGAGCTCTCGCCTCACAATCAGGAGGCTGTGAGTTCAATCCTAGGTAGAGGCAGATATTTCTCTCTCTGGACACAATGAGAATATATCGGCTGAACAAAACTCTGCATTGACAACAGGAAGGGCATCCGGCCAGTAAAAAAACACTCGGCTCCATTCAGTTTTCCAGACTCCATCCTGCAAAGGATTTTGGGGGCATTAAAAAAAGATGCAAAGATTGCCTTTGTTTCCATAAGCTGGATGGTGCAGTCCATGGAAGCCCAACAGATTCAGTGATGAATGAACTTTCTTGGGCTTCTAACTTTTATCATCCCACTGGTGAACACTGTCTTTATCCTTCTGATTGTCAGCTTATTTTATTTATTTTATTTTATTTTATTTTATTTTATTTTATTTTATTTTATTTTATTTTATTTTATTTTATTTTATTTTATTTTATTTTATTTTATTTTATTATTTTATTTTATTTTATTTTATTTTATTTTATTTTATTTTATTTTATTTTATTTTATTATTTTATTTTATTTTATTTTATTTATTTATATTTTTATTTTTTTTATTTTTTATTTTATTTTATTTGTCAAGAACATATTAGGTAATATATATAAGTATAAGCATGAATTGAATACACAAAATAAATACAAATAGAGGAAACATTAGGACAGGGATGGTAGACACGCTGGTGTGCTTATGCATGCCCCTTACAGACCTCTTAGGAATGGGGTGAGGTCAACAGTAGACAGTCTAAGGTTAAAATTTTGGGGGTTTTGGGATGAAATCACAGAGTCAGGTAGTGCATTCCAGGCATTGACCACTCTGTTGCTGAAGTCATATTTTCTGCAATCGAGTTTGGAGCGGTTCACTTTAAGTTTGTATCTATTGTGTGCTCGTGTATTGTTGTGGTTGAAGCTGAAGTAGTCATTGACAGGTAGGACATTGTGGCAGATAATATTATGTACTATACTTAGGTCATACCAAAGGTGGCATAGTTCTAAGTTTTCTAGGCCTAGAATTTCAAGTCTGGTGGCATAAGGTATTTTGTTGCGAGCAGAGGAGTGAAGGGCTCTTCTTGTGAAATATTTCTGGACACGTTCAATTGTATTCATATCCGATATGCAGTGCGAGTTCCAGACAGATGAACTGTATTCGAGAATTGGTCTAGCAAAGGTTTTGTATGCTCTGGTTAGTAGTACAATATTACCAGAGAATAAGTTATGCAAGATTAGGTTTACAACTCTTAATGCCTTTTTGGCAATGTTGTTACAGTGGGCTTTGGCACTTAGATCATTACAGATGAGTACTCCAAGGTCCTTGACAGAGTGAGGGTCATCTATTGTACAAGGTTGTGTGTTTCAAGATAGAGGACTCTGCTCTCCAAAGAAAAGATCTGCTTTTCTTTCCAAGCCACCAGGCAAAACAGAAAAGGATGTCCGCTCCATCCCAGCACATCACCCCTTTTAATTACCTAGCCAGGACGCGTCTTTCCAAGTGAGCCGTTCATTTCGCTTTACCCAGGCTTGTTATAAGTGGTGGTAAATGAAAGAAGGAAGAAAGAATCTCATAAACAATTCAGGGCCGACATAAAAAGACTCAATCAAAATAAATAAAGCTGAGCGAAATGGCTAAGGGGAAACAATTTTGTGTTGCTGCAGATTTAGAAACCAAAGACTTATTTTAAATTAAACCAAAGCCTGCCCAAGGGCAGAGAGTAGAATAAGGTTAACATCCTTTTGTTGCAAAGGTTCACCCTGGCTATGAAGAAGACAGTTTCTGCTGTTCTGGTAGAAATGCCCCAGGTCTTTAGTGGAACAAAGGCTTCATTTAAGAATGAGTTACTAAAGACGTAGATGTTTTGGCATGCAATTCTTTATTATTTCAATAGGTCTTTGTAGTGTAGAAAAGTGCCTTGTCTTATCATACTTCCCTCACTGACATGAATACGTAATGTAAGTTTATACTGAGCTGGACTTTTTCATACATTGGGGAAAATGTGCACAGAGATTTACATATGCATTTTTACAGCTAGGCTTTCCGGAGAGCAGATTTGGAAATTAATGCAGAGAGGCTAGAAGTTGGGGGTGCTGGGAAAGGAAATTATAAGAGTTAGATCTGGCTAGCAGGGTTATCAATCCTGGTTACTGGTTGAGATGGGGATGTGCTCTAATTAACCTACTATCACTATCTATCTTTCCATCTATCATCTGTCTGCCTGTCTGTCTGTCTCTCTCTCCATACACACACACAAACGCACAGTTATGGATAGACAGATGTAGATATAAAAGGTAAAGGTTCCCCTCGCACATATGTGCTAGTCGCTCCTGACTCTAGGGGGCGGCGCTCATCTCTGTTTCAAAGCCAAAGAGCCAGCACTGTCTGAAGATGTCTTTGTGGTCATGTGGCCAGCTAAACACCAAAGACACATGGAATGTGTTACTTTCCCACCAAGGTGGTCCTTATTTTTCTACTTGCATGTTTTACGTGCTTTCGAACTGCTAGGTTGGCAGAAGCTGGGACAAGTAACAGGAGCTCAACCTGTTATGTGGCACTAGGGATTTGAACTGCTGAACTGCCGACTTTTCAATCAACAAGCTCAACTTCTTAGCCACTGAGCCACCACATCCCTGATATAGATATAGATAGATACATAATCTATCTATATCTATATCTGTTTATCCATGTCTGTTTGCCTGCCTGCCTATCATCCATCCATCCATCCATCCATTCATTTATCCCATTTCCTCAAAAATAAGACATCCCCTGATAATAACCCCAATCGGACTTTTGAGTGCATGCACTAAATAAGCCACCCTGAAAATAAGCCCTCCCAAAAAATATTTAAATGCGTGCACAGCTGGTCGTGCCATTTCCTCTGGTTTCCTCCACGTGCCCCAAAATAATAAGACCTCCCTGAAAATAAGGCCAAGTGCTTATTTTGGGGTTCAAAAAAATATAAAACAGGGTCTTATTTTTGGAAAAACACAGTATCTATCTATCTATCTATCTATCTATCTATCTATCTATCTATCTATCTATCTATCTATCATCTATCTATCTATCTATCATCTATCTATCTATCTATCTATCTATCTATCTATCTATCTATCTATCTATCTATCTATCTATCTATCTATCATCCATATCTATGAAGCAAATACATTATTGGGATTTTTTTCCTGCCAGTTTTCTTTCAGTTTGATTAAAAAATATTTGTTTTAGAAATTATTGCAGAAGAGAAGGGGAATTCAGAGAAATTGTCAAGATGAAGTATTGTTCATTGCTTTACATGGTGACCCATCTTTCATTGGTGGAGTCAAAACTACATGGTCAGAAGCTTCTATGGTTTCTATTAAATCCTGTGGGGGGAGGGAGGAGGATATAATCATGGGAATTCTCCTTGGATAGTCCCATTGACATTTGGAGGTTAATATTGATCACTTTTGCAAACAATGATTTTTCATTTTTAATATATATGTTTATTAAAAGTTTTTAAAAAGGAAGATAAAAAGTAATTCAAACTAATACAAAATAGTAAAAAGAAAAGAACAGGGAGGGAGGGAAGGAAGGAAGGGAAGGAGGGAGGGAGAGGGGAGGGGGAGAGGAGGGGAGGGGAGGGGAGGGGAGGAGAGGGAAGGGAAGGGAAGGGAAGGGAAGGAGGAAGAATTCACCTCTTCCAAAGTCAGAAAATCAAGAGGAGATGGTGATCCATGCTGGATCTCCAGCAGAAAAGTATTCAGGAGATGTCGGAAGCTTATATAAGAATCAGCCTGGTTTCCTTTATTTTATTCGTTTGATTTCTAAGCCTGTCTTAAGTCTTCAGAGGGCATCCAAGGTGACTTCTCCGAGTGAAAGGAATGGACTGGATCCTTTAATCTAAGCTTACCTCTTTTCCAAGCTCCAATGCTTAGTCACTTCTGAACTGGAGGGAGGGGCACTCATGTGAATGGAACCATGGCATCATTTCAAGTTAAAAGGATACAGCAAGTCCTGCGTTTCATGAGGCACATGTGTTTTTTTTTTCCCTCCTTCAGACACCATCGTTCTTATTTATTCATGGGTCTTTGCAGTTTTGTAAGCTTCAGCATCCAGTTAACAGAGGCTGCCAGATCACCAGCGAGCATACTTCCTCCAAATTAATGCACTGTTGCTCTCAAAGTCCCCAAGCTCATTTAACTTTCTAAGTCTTTCTGTCGAGGGGATTGTTGTTGGTGTTGGAGAATTCTAACCATCAGGACAGTGAGTAGATGAGAGAGGAGGAGGAAAAAAAAAAAAACCCAAACACCACACTGTTTGCAAAAGAGAAGACTATCCTGCCCACAAATTATTGTCCTTCCCAATTATTTTTGGCAACTTGATATGCCTGCATAAATTCTTCCCTTTAAAAAAAAGGAAAAAGGGAAAAAATTGTTGGGCTTTGATTGTTATGCATGCATAAAGACTTCCTGGCTTGGGTATGAAATATCTAGACCTGTGATGGTGAACCTAGGGCACGCGAGCCACAGGTGGCACACGGAGCCGTAACTATGGGCACATGAGCATTTTCCTAGCTCAGCTCCAGCTGATCTTTGGGCCTTCTGGGCCCACCGGAAGTTGGGAAATGGGCTGTTTCCAGCATTTGGAGGGCCTCCAAGGGGTTGTGGAAGGCAGTTTTCGCCCTCCCCAGGCTCTAAGAAAGCCTCTGGAGCCTGGGGAGGGCGAAAAACAGGCCTATGGGGCCCACCGGACCATCACATGCCAAAAGCGGAGGTTACATGGGGGAGGGTCATGTGTGTATGTGCGGGGGCAGAGCGCATTTAATTACGGGTGTGGGCACACACATGCAACCCAGCTGTGCTTCCCCCGCTTTTGGCACGCAACAGCAAAAAGGTTAACTATCACTGGTATAGACCGAGTAAACAGGAGTGTCAAATAAAACGTACCAATTATCATTTTACTCTACTTATTTGTTTAGGAGCAGAATGTCCTCATTGGCTTCGTTTCCTACTCAACCCAACCTATGCAAGGGATGAAGATACTGTACAGGTAGTCCTCGACTAACGACTGCAATCGAGCCCAAAATTTATGTTGCTAAGGGAGAACTTCATTAAGTGAGTTTTACCCCATGTTAGGATTTTTTTCTTGCTACCTTTGTTAAGTGAATCACTTCAGTTGTTCAATTAGTAACCCAGTTGTTAAGTGAATCTGGCTTCCCCATTGACTTGGCTCGTCCGAAGGTCGCAAAAGGGGATCACATGAACCTGGGACATTGCAATAAATAAATATGAACCACATGTTAAGCGTCCGAATGTAAACCACGTGACTATGGGTAGTCTCCAACGGTCCTAAATGTGAAAAATGGACAGAAGTCACTTAAAAAGAAGGACTAGGGGAGACGTGATAGCAGTCTTCCAATATCTCAGGGGTTGCCACAAAGAAGAGGGAGTCAAGCTATTCTCCAAAGCACCTGAAGGCAGGACAAGAAGTGATGGGTGGAAACTAATCAAGGAGAGAAGCAACCTAGAACTAAGGAGAAATTTCCTGACAGTGAGAACAATTAATCAGTGGAACAACTTGCCTCCAGAAGTTGTGAATGCTCCAACACTGGAAATTTTTAAGAAGAGGTTGGATAACCATTTGTCTGAAGTGGTGTAGGATTTCCTGCCTAAGCAGGGGGTTGGACTAGAAGACCTCCAAGGTCCTTTTCTTCTCTTCTCTTCTCTTCTCTTCTCTTCTCTTCTCTTCTCTTCTCTTCTCTTCTCTTCTCTTCTCTTCTCTTCTCTTCTCTTCCCTTGCATTCCATTCCATTCCATTCCATTCCATTCCATTCCATTCCATTCCATTCTATGCCATTGTAACTTCGAAAGGCCACTAAACAGACTGTTAATTTAAGGACTACCTGTATATTCTTGGATTATGAATGGAAATAGTGCATCTCCAGAGCTTACTTTTCCAGCAGGAGTAGCCCCAGATCAAGGGTAGATTTAGTGATCCCCCACTCTTCTTGATCATCGGCGAGCACACAAGTGAGAGAGCAGCAGAAAAAAAAATCCCTTGCAAGGTTGGAGTAACAATCCTTCCCGGCTGGAGCAATTGCTGGCTCACATTCAACGACTCAGTCTTGTTTGCATAATCGTTTGATTGAGCTCCATGTTTTGCCCATTGACCTTTCTGGATATTTTCCTGTTTCTCCTCCTGTGGGGGTACTTCAGTGCTAAAGTGGCATCTTTGGCTGCCACAACACTGGCAATATGTCAAGTGCATGTGTTTGGGGATATATTTACGCTCGTCAACTCTAGTCCTCTACAAGCATTGGTGCTGACTTCTGGTCTATGAAAAATGATTTCACGAACAGGATCTGCTAAGTTATTAGTATGGGTGGGTGGGTGGCCGGGCTGGGTTCAGAACCACAAAAGGTCTGGTTGAGATGATATCCAAACTAATAAAATGCTAACCGGAAAAGGCAATGTATACAACACTGCCAAATCCTGTTGGATTTCCTGAGCAAAGCTGAATTTTCTATCGGGAACTTTACATTTTCAAGCTTGCAAAGATAGAAGGGGCAAAAAATCTGCTTATTTAGAATCAGAATAGAGCTGAAAGGGACCTTGGAGGTCTTCGAGTCCAGCCCTCTGTTAAAGCAGGAGACCCTAAATCACTTCAGACAAATGATTATCCAACATCTTCTTAAAAACTTCCAGTGTTGGAGCCTTCACAACTTCTGGAGGCAAGTTGATTAATTGTTCTAACTGTCAGGAAATTTCTCCTTGGTTCTAAGTTGCTTCTCTCCTTGATGAGTTTCCACCCATTGCTTCTTGTCCTGCCTTCACATGCTTTGGAGAATAGCTTGATTTCTTCTTCTTTGTGGCAGCCCCTGAAATATTGGAACATTGCTATCATCTCTCCCCTAGTCCTTCTTTTCATTAAATTAGACATACCCAGTTCCTGCAACCGTTCTTCATACGTTTTAGCCTCCAGTCCCCTAATCCTCTTTGTTGCTCTTTTCTGCACTCTTTCTAGGGTCTCAACATATTTTTTACATCGTGGTGACCACAACTGAATGCAGTATTCCTAGCGTGGCCTTACCAAGGCATTATAGAGTGGTATTAACACTTCATGTGATCTAGATTCTATCCCTCTGTTTATGCAGCCTAGAACTGTGTTGGCTTTTTTGGCAGCTGCTGCACATGGCAGGCTCATATTTAAATGGTTGCCCACTAGGACTTGTGTTCTTGTGTTCCCTGAAGAATCTGTAGCCTCCTTGGCTTCTCACGTTTCCATCTAATCTTAAGGGATAACCTCAGTGGTGGGATTCAAATAATTTAACAACTGGTTCTCGGCCCTAATGATTTCTTCCAACAACCAGTTCACCAAACTGCTCAGAAAGTTAATAACCGGTCCTCCCGAAGTGGTGCGAACTGGCTGAATCCCACCACTGGATAACCTCCAAAAAAAAAGCCTTTTCCAAGGTGACTCTGGTTCCCCTTTAGCAAAATGATACCTTTGAGAAATGACTGAAGGATTTTGTTGTTCGCCGGAACAATGATTCATTGGTCTTCTGATATATATATATGTTTTCTTATGTATGTATGTATGTATGTATGTATGTATGTATGTATGTATGTATGTATGTATGTAAGAGGTTTTATGTGTATTTCTCTTTAGCCAGGTTCTTCCTATGTAAACCAAGATTTTATGCAGCCCTAGTTCAGTGAAATCACAATCCACTAGAGTCTAGGGTTTTTTTTTTTTTTCTTCTGGCAGCCAGCAGATCCTTTGCTACCCATTGAGAGACTAAGATAAATCTATTTCGGCCTTATAAGGCCTCATCAGTTAGTCACACCCTCATCTCATGTATCCTCCCTGTAAAGGTACAGTATTTGTTTTCTTTCTTTTTCATAGGTTTTATGTGTATTTCTCTTTAGCCAGGTTCTTCCTACGTAAACCAAGATTTTATGCAGCCCTAGTTCAGTGAAATCATAATCCACTAGTTTCTAGGCTTTTTTTCTTTTGGCAGCCAGCAGACCCTTTGTTGCCCATTGGGAGACTAAGATAAATCTATCTCGGCCTTATAACGCCTCATCAGTTAGTCACACCCTCATCTCATGTATCCTCCCTGTAAAGGTACAGTATTTGTTTTCTTTCTTTTTCGTAGGTTTTATGTGTATTTCTCTTTAGCCAAGTTCTTCCTACGTAAACCAAGATTTTATGCAGCCCTAGTTCAGTGAAATCACAATCCACTAGTTTCTAGGCTTTTTTTTTTCTTCTAGCAGCCAGCAGACCCTTTGCTACCCATTGGGAGACTAAGATAAATCTATCTTGGCCTTATAAGGCCTCATCAGTTAGCCACACCCTCATCTCATGTATCCTCCCTGTAAAGGTACAGTATTTGTTTTCTTTCTTTTTCGTAGGTTTTATGTGTATTTCTCTTTAGCCAGGTTCTTCCTACATAAACCAAGATTTTATGCAGCCCTAGTTCAGTGAAATCATAATCCACTAGTTTCTAGGCTTTTTTTTCTTTTGGCAGCCAGTGGACCCTTTGCTGCCCATTGGAAGATTAAGATAGAAGTGAAGGCTCTAAACAATATAATTGACAATGACTATTAATCTCATTAAGAAAACTTTAATTATGACACCAAGATCGCACAAACACATTACATTTCTATTTCCACTGATAATTCATTCTTGGCTAGCAGAGCCTTTGATTGATTTGTGGGTGGTTTGAAGCCTGCTAGATGGGTCTTTTGTTAGTATATTTGATTGCACTCTTGCAGATTATTTATTCATGGTTTTTAATAGACTCCACTGTTTTCCTGGGTTTTAAAATGCTTTTTGTGGCTAGGATTTTGGTTACGTTTTTGTATTGCTTTTGCGTTACATTGTAAACTGCTTAGCGTCACATTTGTGAGATCGCTAGCTATATAAATGGAACAAATACAGCAAGTCCTCAACTTGCGACCACAATTGAGCCCAAAATTTCTTTTGCTAAGCGAAACATTTTGTTCGATGAATTTTGCCCCATTTTACGGCCATTCTTGGCACAGTTCTTAAACGAATCACTGCAGTTAAATCAGTAACGAGGTTGTTAAGTGAATCTAACTCCTTCATGGACTTTGCTTGTCAGAAGGTTGCAAAAGGCGATTACGTGACCCTGGGACATCACAACCGTCATAAATATGAGTTAGTTGCTGAGCATCTGAATGTTGATCATGTGACCATGGGGATGCTGCAATGGTTGTAAGGGAGAAAAATGGTCATGAGTCACTTTTTTTCAGTGCTGTTAGAACTTCAAACCAGGGGTGGGTTCTAAAAATTTTTACTACCGGTTCTGTGGCTGTGGCTTGATGGTCATGTGACAATTCTTTAGGATTTAGCAGAGGTACTGGTCTACCAGGCTTTTAACTGCTTGCAAAGCTGTACCGGTCTACCCATTTATTTTTGCAGGCACTGATCTACTCATGTATTTTTGCAGGCACTGGTCTACCCATTTATTTTTGCAGGCACTGATCTACTCATGTATTTTTGCAGGCACTGGTCTACCCATTTATTTTTGCAGGCACTAGTCTACTCATGTATTTTTGCAGGCACTGGTCTACCCATTTATTTTTGCAGGCACTGATCTACTCATGTATTTTTGCAGGCACTGGTCTACTCATGTATTTTTGCAGGCACTGGTCTACCCATTTATTTTTGCAGGCACTGGTCTACTCATGTATTTTTGCAGGCACTGATCTACTCATGTATTTTTGCAGGCACTGGTCTATCCATTTATTTTTGCAGGCACTGGTCTATCCATTTATTTTTGCAGGCACCAACCTACCCATTTATTTTTGCAGGCACTGATCTACTCATGTATTTTTGCAGGCACTGATCTACTCATGTATTTTTGCAGGCACTGGTCTACTCACGTATTTTTTGCAGGCACTGATCTACTCATGTATTTTTGCAGGCACTGGTCTACCCATTTATTTTTGCAGGCACTGGTCTACTCATGTATTTTTGCAGGCACTGATCTACTCATGTATTTTTTGCAGGCACTGGTCTACCCATTTATTTTTGCAGGCACTGGTCTACTCATGTATTTTTGCAGGCACTGGTCTACCCATTTATTTTTGCAGGCTCCGGTCTACTCATTTGTTTTTGGAGGCACCGGTCTACCACCAAACTGCCTTTTACCATTGATCAGCTGTAGGGCGGCCCTTTGAAGCCCTGTGGCAAGAGTTTAAACAGTTTTTCCTTATAGCCCATCAGCTGGGACTCAGGAGGCAGCAATAGATTGGGGGTGGGGCCAAATAAAAGGTAAGAATAACGTGGGGGGGGCGGGGGGGCAGAACCAGTTCGGTGACATCATATCATCACCGCTACCGGCTCAGTGGAACCAGGCTGAACCAGGAGAAACCCACCACTGCTTCAAACGGTCACTAAACAAACAGATATAAGTCGACCTATAGGTGAATTTGATAAAGGACAAGTCTTTTAGATGTTTAACCTTATCCATTGTTTTCAGACTTGTTTGGAGGCCCCACAAAAGTCAAAGAGCTTTGACAAAAAAAAAAAAAAAACCCAAGGAGGCTGTCGGGTCTGGATATCTTTTTCATTGGATCTTCAGGCCTGCCACATTTATTATTGTGGGAAACTGGGCAGGGGGATTGTATGGAGCCAGGGGGATATATAGTCATAATAACATTCCTTTCTCAGAGAATCAAGGACATCTTGCCCTGCACTTGGAGGGGTGTGACTGGGAGGATCTCCAGTTGGGACAGTGCTTGGATTGGACGTGGGGTGCTATTCAGCAGGTTCTGACAGGTTCTGGAGAACCGGTAGCAGAAATTTTGAGTAGTTCGGAGAACTGGCAAATACCACCTCTGGCTGGCCCCAGAGTGGGGTGGGAATGGAGATTTTGTAGTATCTTTCCCCTGCCACACCCACCAAACCGGTAGCCACAGAACCAGTATGAAAAAAATTCCACCACTGGATTGGACCATGGGATGGATATGTGAGTATTGAGCAAGGACTTAAACTTTTCTTTGGGTGGGGAAAACCTGGAAGCTTTCAGATTTGGGTTTTCCTAGATGAGCCAATATGGCATCTCTAATAATTTATTTATTTATTTATTATTTAAATTTTTATACCGCCCTTCTCCCGAGGGACTCAGGGCAGTGCACAGCCACAGTAAAACAACATATATCACAATATTTACAAACCGATTAAAACATATTAAATAATTTGGCCCTATATTAAAAACTCAAAAACTAAAACACCCATTAAAATTCATTATTTAGCCAGTCTAGCCTGTTGAAACAGTAAGGTCTTAAGGGCACGGCGAAAGGTACGTAGGTCGGGGATCATACGTATCTCCAGGGGCAATTCATTCCAGAGGGCGGGTGCCCCCACAGAGAAGGCTCTCCCCCTGGGGGTTGCTAGTTGACATTGTTTGACCGATGGCACCCTGAGGAGTCCCTCTCTGTGGGAGCGTATTGGCCGGTGGGAGGCCATCAGTGGCTGAAGGCGGTCTTGTAAGTATCGGAACTTTGAGGAAACTCAAGCCTTGGAGTTTCCTTTCATTGGGGGTGTTACTTGGAACCCTGACAGAGACTTTCTGATCCCACGAAACCTGAGGTGCTTTTTGAAAATCATTTTCGAAGCAGGCATAATCCTACTCAAAAGCCATTTCCTAATGCTGCACAAATCACCTCCAGACTGATTGGAAATCACCGCTTTGATTCAAACTATTGTTTTTGGTTTAATATGAAACACAGTTCTGATTCAAAATGTCAAAACTATTTTCTCTGTACGATGTGCAAAACCGAGTTCATGTATAGGGCGATAGTGAAAATCTAGATGAACCTGTATTTCTTGATAGAAGGTTTACTGAAAATAAGAAAGGAATATGAAGGTGTGTGGATGGCACCCTAGAAAGGCATAAGGTAGTGAGCGGTATGTAGCCTGCTGGGAGTGGATACTTCTTGAAAGAAGAAGAAAAATAACTGTGTGAAGGTGCACTTTTCCCTAATGTTTTTATATGGAATCGACAGTTTGTACGGCAGGAGAAACAGTAAAGTAAGCTGAAGACAATAGAAATGTGGTACTTCAGAAGTACTTAAATAAAGCAAAAAGATATGAAGAGAAGAGAAGAGAAGAGAAGAGAAGAGAAGAGAAGAGAAGAGAAGAGAAGAGAAGAGAAGAGAAGAGAAGAGAAGAGAAGAGAAGAGCCTGGTGGAGCAGTGGACTAAAGCGCTGTTAAATAGCACTTAGCTGCCAGCTGCCTGCAATTACTGCAAGTTCGAATCTCATCAGGCTCAAGGTTGACTCAGCCTTCCATCCTTTCGAGGTAGGTAAAGTGAGGACCCGGATTGTGGGGGCCATAAGCTGACTTTGTATAAAAAAGAACACCGCTTAGGTGGGACCAAAAGCCCTACTAAGCAGGTATATACCAAAGTATGAAGGCTATTGCTTAATGCATTGTAAGCTGGCCTGTGTCTCCGGAGAAGGGCGGCATATAAATCGAACCAATAAAATAAAAATAAATACAATAAAAGAGAAGAGAATAGCAGAGTTGGAAGGGACCTTGGAGGTCTTCTAGTCCAACCCCCTACTAGCAGGAAACCCTACACCACTTCAGACAAATGGTTATCCAACATCTTCTTAAAAACTTCCAGTGTTGGAGCATTCACAACTTCTGGAGGCAAGTTGTACCACCTGTTAATTGTTCTCACTGTCAGGAAATTTGTCCTTAGTTCTAAGTTGCTTCTCATCTTGATTAGTTTCCATCCATTGCTTCTTGTCCTACCCTCATTTGGAGAATAGCTTGACTCCCTCTTCTTTGTGATAACCCCTGAAATATTGGAACACTGCTCTCATGTCTCCCCTGGTTCTTCTTTTCCTTAAACTAGACCATGAGATCAAGAACAAATGGATATACATGAACATAACGTTGAATACCAAAATGAGGGACCTGTATGAGAGAAGGACATTAAAGTGACTTGGTGAAATAGTCAGGATCAAATTGCAAAAGTAGGATATGAAGGAAAGATGCATAATGGAGGGGAAATAGAAGAATGCATTGATTGGATGAAGCTGATGAGGTTCTGAGAAAAAGACAAATCAGAGAAGAACAAAAAGTAATGGTATGTGGGAATGACTTTGAGAAATGGGAGAAACAGCCATGGACTAGACAAGCATCACACAAAAGGTATCTCAGCTCACAAAAGGAAAAGGGAGATAGAAATTGTGTCAGAATAACAGAAGAACAGAGTTGGAAGAGACCTTGGAAGTCTTCTAGTCACAGCTGCTTGCACAAGTAGGAGACCCTATATTATTCCGGACAAATGGTTGTCCAGTCTCTTCTTCTGAAAAACCTCCAGGGAAGGAGCAGCCCCAACTTCTGGAGGCAAGCTGTTCCACTGGTTAATTGTTCTTACTGTCAGAAATATTCTCCTTAGTTCTAGGTTGGTTCTGTCCTTGATTAGTTTCCATCCATTGCTTCTTGTCTTCTGCCTTTTGGTTTGGAGAATAGGTCTTCTTTGTGGCAGCACTTCAAATATTGGAACACTGCTATCATGTCACCCTAATCCGGGAGTCAGCAACCTGTGGCTCTGGAGCTGCATGCGGCTCTTTGGGACCTCTGCTATGGCTCCCTGTAGGGTGATCCCATCACTGGCTGTCCCCATCCCTTGCCTTCCCCTCCTAGTCATTCCTCGCTTGGCCTGAGAAGTAAGGGCACTGATGTGGGATGGAGAAGCGTCTGGGGCAGAGACAGAGAGATACAGAGAGAGGGAGAGCCAGAGAGCCAGAGAGCCAGAGAAAGATACAGAGAAAGGGGGGAAGGAGAAAGATCAAAAGGGTTTTGTGGTTCCCGGTGTTTTTTAACAACCAGTTCTCTGCCCTAATGCTGGGTGAGCATGGCTGGGAGGGGGGGAGGGTCATGTGACTGGTGGAAATGGGTGATGTTGAGTTGGCCATGCCCACCCAGGTTTTGTGGCTCTCGGTATTTTCTTTTCTGTGAGAAAAGGGTCCAAATGGCTCTTTGAGTGTTTAAGGTTGCAGACCCCTGCCCTAGTCCTTCTTTTTAGAAGATGCCTTCCCTAGTTTTCTGGAAAGTAAAAGTAAAGGAAGGGAGAATGCTTTCAGATGTACAATATTATGTTAATATAACCTTACAATATGGGTAGGGTTATTACTCCTGGGGTATGCAATTTGTCTGGACTACCTTGAAGGGTTGACACATGAGGCAGTTTAAAGTTCAATTAAGATATAGTGAATGATATTGTATAGAATAGATGCAATTCTCCATCTTTTTTTCTTAACTCCTGTTTCATTAACTTTGTCGTACTCATAGCTCACTCTGCACATGGTGTGTATATCCAAATGGGATCATGTCATGGATAACATATGTATAAAGAAGAAAAAAAGCAATGTGCCTCTAGATCCCCATTCTAATACATACTCAATACTGTGTAGCTTTACAAATTTAAGTTCTTCGGGACATTTACCAGTTACATATAGCAGGAAAACTATCATTGTCATGGCTGACAATCTTTAAAAGCTTATTCTCCTTTCTCCAGAGCATCTCAAAAGCTTGGTCTTGGTTCATGTTAAATGTTAAATAAGGATCTTTAGGGTTTTTTTTTTAAGAGTTGCAATTGTTGCATGCATTCCCGAATGAAATCTCTGAACCAAGAACTAAGGAGAAAAATTCAGAGGGCAATATGGAATTAAAGAATGGAACACTTTAGAAGCATCTGAAAGATCATCTAGTCTCTAAACCAGTGATGGAGATGACAACTATGTCATGATCATGGCATCTGAAGGGTAACTCAGAAAGAGCACCACAAACTTCGAGTTCAACCCTGAGCTACAGGTTCTCTTCTGTACAAAGAGGGGGCAACCTATTTTTCAAAGCACTAGAAGGCAAGACAAGATAGAAAATAATAAAGGAGAGAAAGCAACCTAGAACTAAGGAAAACAATGAGAACAATTAACCATTAGAATGGCTTGCCTTCAGAGATAGTGGGTGCTCCAACACTGGAGATTTTTAAGAAGAGACTGGGCAACCATTTGTCTTTTTGTGTAGGCGGTTGGACTCAAGGTCCCTTCTGACTCTGTTATTCTGTTCTGTTCTAATGGAGTATGAGTTACATCTAATTTCTAATCTAATTTCATCTCAAGGGCTGTGTCTTTCCATTGATGATTGTTTTAAGCAGGAAGTCATGTGTCCTCCAGAACATTTCATTCTACCCCAGCTTCCTTGATTTCCTTTCCTTTTCCCCGTATCCCTAATAATGTTATTTTATCTAAAACATGGACTTCTCTGACACCTACAGTCAGCTTTGATTTTCAGCTATGTTTGGACCAAGCCTAAGGAGCCTATCGGAGGCACACATTCATTAGATCTTGCAACATCTGAACTGGTATTATACCTACATTGCATTGTCTTTCTACTCAAATATCTATGTTTTGTTCTCCCTTCATTTATATTGCATTACAGCCTCGAGGTCTACCACTGGGGGGAGGGGAAGGGAGTAGAAATACAATTTTCGTATGGCGCAAGCATTCCATTCCTAGATGGTGTATTAAATTTATTCCTATTTGAAGTGGCTTCTGCCAGTATAAATCATTTAAGTTGGCATGTTTGCTGCACCTGTTGCTGTAGCAACTGTTTGGCTAATTGAATTCCAAAGCATCTCCCTTGATTTTGGAGCAGTGATAAAGGGCAGATCCATCCTACCATGGCAAGAATCATGTCTGAGACATTTGTACAGAGTATTTGCAGAAATATATTAGAGGGATGACTTCTCTCTTCAGTGATCTCTTGAAAAGAAGATCTGTCATCTTTTGCATCCTCTTGGGGCCTTCCAGAAATCATTACTGATGCCACTTTCTCCTCTTTTGATGGCCAAGAGATACTGTTTGGGTGTGAGGCCTGCACTATCTTTCATGCTTGAACCATTTCTCCAGTAGCTGAAGTTTCAGCTTGTTCTCAGGACACCCTAAGGAATACTACAAATAAGAAAGGCACTTTCTCAGGGAAGAACAACTACAGAGAAATTGCAGGCAGATGTTGATGTACCACAGGTTACAGCACTCAGTTGACCTTGATTGATCTTGGAAAAAAAACAACATCAACAAAGGAATCAGACTTGGCTAGTCCTTGAATCGGAAGTCACCAGGAAATCCCAGGGTTGGAGTCTGGACTGCAAAGTTGAAGGAGAAAAAAAAAAACACCAGAAATGAATAATAAACCATTTCCATATTGCATGGAGTCAAGTTCGACTCAAGAGAATTAGCAAAGCGAAAAAGGTACACACATATAATCCCACGCAAACACACACTCACATACAAATATATTCATAGAGTGCCCTTGACTATAGAATTCAAATGTAAACATTTTGGGCTGCACCAATTAAAAATAAAATCTCTTGGCTCTCTTAGTTCTTTTTTTATATATGTAAAATTTGTAATTTTATTATAATATACATATGACATTCACATAACATACAACATATACATATCTTATCTCTTTTAAACATTGTTTCTTCATGGTCTTCTTTCTGTTATTTTATTTTTCCTCCCCTATATCTTCATCTCTTTCTTTTTTCTTTTTTTTCCCCCATTGTCCTCCCCCCACCTAAAAATATGTTTTTTAGCTTTAACAATCTTAACTTTATACATTTCTCTACAATTATTATACACATAATTTCATTATAACTTTAATGTTATACATTTCTATATTCTTGTTGCATCAATACATTTTTATTCCGCTCCATACATTTATGTATATATATTTATACTTCTAATTTTCTCCCCTGATATTTATTATTCTTTATTTCTCACCTTAAGCCATTTATACCATTTATTCCATATTGTATAATAATCTGTCTCTTCTTTTTCTTTAATTTCTTTAGTTAATCTCTCATTTCTAATCAAACTTGTATTAAGGAACCGTCAACTTGCATTCCATTGTTTTCTCCATGGCTGACTTTTACTGTTCAGCAGATTTTATGATCTGAAGGTTTGCCGCCATTTTGGAAATTGGGGGCTAACCAACTGTTCTGTTCTTCACACTGTTCCCGGATGGCATCTTAATCTTTCAGAAATAGGAAAGCTGAGTTGTGACTCTCGACTCACTATCCCTTGATTCAGTGGAAGCAGAATCTCTCAGCAGATACTAACCATAGGGATTTAAGTCGCAATTTTGCTCCAGAGCTCAAGGAAACCTATAGAGCATTGCAACCTCCAATTTTATTTCCACAGGTAGGTACTTTGAATTGGGATAATGCTTCCCAATGAACTTCCACAACTCAAGATGAGCCAGCAATATGCAGCAGCTGACAAAAAAGCCAACACAGTTTTAGGCTGCATAAACAGAGGGATAGAATCAAGATCACGTGAAGTGTTAATACCAATTTATAATGCCTTGGTAAGGCCACACTTGGAATATTGCATTCAGTTTTGGTCACCGCGATGTAAAAAATATGTTGAGACCCTAGAAAGAGTGTAGAGAAGAACAACAAAGACGATTAGGGGACTGGAGGCTAAAACATATGAAGAAAGGGTGCAGGAACTGAGTATGTTTAGTTTAATGAAAAGAAGGACTAAGTGAGACATGATAGTACCTTCCAAAGAAGAGGGAGTCAAGCTATTCTCCAAAGCACCTGAGGGCAGGACAAGAAGCAATGGGTGGAAACTAATCGAGGAGAGAAGCAACTTAGAACTAAGGAGAAATTTCCTGACAGTTAGAACAATTAATAAGCGGAAGAACTTGCCTCCAGAAGTTGTGAATGCTCCAACACTGGAAGTTTTTAAGAAGATGTTGGATAACCATTTGTCTGAAGTGGTGTAGGGTTTCCTGCCTAAGCAGGGGGTTGGACTAGATGACTTCCAAGGTCCCTTCCAAATCTATTATTCTATTCTATTCTATTCTATTCTATTCTATTCTATTCTATTCTATTCTATTCTATTCTATTCTATTCTATTCTAGTCTAGTCTAGTCTAGTCTAGTCTAGTCTAGTCTAGTCTAGTCTATGTACTGTAATCAGCTGTGTTGTTTTTGTACAGCCAATGACACAGATGCCTTTAACTTGAGAGATCCAGTCACAAGTGAGGAACTGTGCTGCTGACTTTTGTTAAACTATATGGTTGTATTCAGCTTAAATTTCTGTTCCTCTTTTATTAAGAGCTGAGGTGGCACAGTGGTTAGAAGGCAGTACTGCAGGCATTCTGCTGACTGCCAGCTACCAGCAATTTGGCAGTTCGAATTGCACCCAGCTCAAGGTTGACTCAGCCTTCCATCCTTCCAAAGTTGGTAAAATGCAGCTCTAGTTTGTTGGGAGCAATATGCTTGATGTTGTAGAATAAAAAAAAGTTTATTTTTATTGAACCATTTTCTTCATTTTACATCACAGTTTCCATCTTTACCACACTCCTGTACCGGTATGCATCCACAGGTTTTTTCCCCCTTCTATATAATATTGTATATACAATATGTAGTTGTTGTTCTGAATATTTTTTTTTTTACATTTTACATTTTATAACATCATTCTAGTTCGTTAATCATCTTTTTCCTGTTAACGTCCTAATCTTGGCATCTACTAACCAGTTGTACCATACATTCCAAATCAAATAATATTCTGTAATGTTGATGCTGTAAAACCACTTTGAGAGGGCTGTAAAGCACTGTGAAGCAGTATACTAAGTCTAAGTGCTATTGCTATTATATGTATATTTCTTTTTTTTAAAAAAAACCTCTACATTCTGAGCTGAACAGGCAAGAATGTATTGACAGCTTCAGTTTGTTGCATTGATGCTCAGTGGACATTTCTTGAACATAGAAAATAAATTCAGTCGGACTTTTGCTTCGGCTACCAAAAAAAAAAAAACACCCCAGGAGTTGACATCAGTCATTTTTCAAGCCATAATCTGGAGAAGGTCATGCAGGTGTGCGCACCCATGTTTGAAAGGATCAATCAGAAGTTAACAGGCTATGGTTGGATCATCTAGGCTCTGAGGATCCATTTTTGTTCCACCTGGAAATCCTGGCTGCGGTTTATTTCTTGGCGCTTTAAGGACCAGCCTCATTAGATGCTCCTTCAGCTGCTGACTCATCTGTTACTGGCAAAGTGAAATATCAAGGAGATGCAAAGGGAGCCTGAAGGCAAATAACAAAGTCGTCCAACAGAACTGTGCTTTCTGTGTTGCACATCCAAAAGGGCTTTGTTTATTTTTATTTGAAACAAGGCTTTCAGGTTCAGAACATGGTTAAAAGATCCAAACAGCAATTATTTTTAAGAAATGCAGCATGGAAAATGACCTCTTTAGGAGAGAGAGAGAGAGAGTAAAGTAAAATAAATCCTCTCATTAATAATAATAATAAGTCATGGGAACATAAAGTGGGAAAAGTTATCGAAAATGAGATGGTGAAGATCTTGTGGGGCTTTCGAATACAGAGAGATTGTCACTTGGAACACAACACACCAGATATCACAGTTGTCAAAAACTGAAATGTGCAATTTATTGACACTGTGGTACCAGGAGATGCCAGAGTTGAAGAAAAAGAACTGGAAAAAAATCACAAAGTATCACGACCTGGCCATTGAAACTACACGGCTATGGATGAAACATGCCACAGTGATACCCATTGTCATCGGGACACTTGGTCCAAGAATTTTATAAGATACATCAGCAAATTGCAGCTTCCTGCAATAACACCAGAGGAACTGCAAAAAACTGTGCTGCTTGGAACATCGTACATCTTAAGAAGGTACTTAAATAACTAAATAAATAAAATCATTCCTCATTTCTAAATGTAGGCTGAGGAGTCATACTCGGTGCAATTCAAAAATGAGAACGAACCAAGAGAGAAACCAATGAAGACTGTGCAAAACTTTCAAAGGGATTCTGCTCTTTGAAGTTTCATTTGAAGCATCTCTTCAAAGATGGCTTGCAAACTAACATGCCTGTACTTCTAAAACTGAAGCAAAGTGACTATATTGCTTCATTTCATACTACCCTGAGGCTTCATCCAGCACTTCCAGTCATCGAAAGGGGCCTTCTGGCAAGTGGAGCCTCTTCTGCTCCTGGAATTGCATATCTCCATACATCCATGCATGTATATATTTGTTGTTAGTTGCGAAGTCATGTCCGAACCATCGCAACCCCATGGACAACATTCAAATCCTGGATCTTGGAAGTGAGTCCCTTTCATAGGCAGATGGTCTGCTCATGATCAGCCCTCAAGGCAGATAGTAGATGAAAAAAAGGAATAAGGAAGCATACAAAAAATTTTGTTCAGCTCCCAATATTAGTTGTTGTTGTTGTTGGTTGCAAAGTCGTGTCCAACCCATCACGACCCCATGGATTTCTGTCCTCTATCATCCTCTGAAGTCCATTTAAGCTCACACCAATTGCTTCAGTGACTCCATCCAGCCACCTCGTTCTCTGTCGTCTCCTTCTTCTTTTGCCCTCAATCTTTCCCAGCATTAGGCTCTTCTCCAGTGAGTCCTTCCTTCTCATTAGTTGGCCAAAGTATTTGAGTTTCATCTTCAGGATCTGGCCTTCTAAAGAGCAATCAGGGTTGATCTCCTCTAGGACTGACCACTTGGATCGCCTTGCAGTCCAAGGGACTTGCAGGACCATCTTCTCCAGCACCATAGTTCAAAGGCCTCAATTCTTTGGCGCTCAGCCTTCCTTATGGTCCAACTTTCACAGCCATATATTGCAACTGGGAAAACCATAGCCTCAGGGGTGAAATGTAAAATTTGTTACTACCGGTTCTGTGGGCATGGCTTGGTGGTGGTGGTGGGGTAATGTGACTGGGTGGGCATGGCCAACTTTTTTTTTTAAACTTTTCAAAGCATTTTTTCTGCAAATGCAAAAAAATGCTTTGAAAAGCCTCTGCCGATCAGGAACACAGCTAGGATCGTCAGAAAGCATTTAAAGCATTTTTTTCTGCAACCTGCATGTCACTGTAAGATAATTATGAGTCACTTTGGTCTAGTGATTAAGACCTCTGGCTAGGAGCCAGGAGACTGTGAGTTCTAGATCCACCTTCGGCACAAAACCAAGTGGGTGACTTTGGGTCAGTCGCTTTTTCTGAGCACTATGAAGGAGGCAATGGCAAATCACTTCTGAAAAGCCTTGCCAAGGAAACTGCAGGGAGTTGGCCAGACAGTCACCAACCATTCTCTTGTGTCCAGAGAGAATTGGACACAAGTGAATGGTAGGAAATGTGTACATATTGAGAAAATGTTTGATGTTTGAGCGTACAAAAATTGTTAAGTTCTTCTAGGGTATTGATGAAGTAGAGATAAGCTACAGCGGTTAGGAATAGCTGTATGGATGCTACAGTAAATTAGCACATGTTGGATTGTTTCATTAACCTTGGTCCTGCAGGGCTAAATGTATTTCTCACATGAAATCATGGAATATCTACCCTGTAAGAATAATGAGGGCAAAATAAATATACCTAGCTAAAAAGGGCTTTTCTTAATTTGGAAAATAAACTACTGGAACTGCTAGATGAGATCTCAGAGCGATATCAAATGTCTCATGATGACAATTTGAGACGTGATGCAAACTTATATTATTATGGCGAAGAACAATGAGTTTGCACAAGCCTAAGAAGATAATAAAACATTCAGTTGTGGGGGAAAAAACCCTGAAAAGATAAACATATTGATATTCTTTATATTATAACAACTCCCCATCCTCCAATATATATATATTGTGTCAGGGTATGAAAAGTTAATAGCTGTAAGCTGATGAGAGGTTTGTAAGCGGAGGCAACCAGAAATGGATGCAATGGAATGAGGCAGCAGGGTTACTGCCACTTTAAGAAGCTGGGTTAGAAGCTGCCTATAATAACGTGTTTCCTTCTCCTCATGCCTTCTACTTCATGTTCTCTTGTCATGTATATCATTGCTCTGTGTGTATCGGTAGCTGTATGATAAAGGTATTTAACCACATATAAATCTGTAAATATTTAACTGTAGCTAAAACCACTGTTATTTATCTAAAACACACTGTGTGCTGTGTTTTGCTCCTGGGTTTATCTCATAATACTAATTACACTGCCTAAACTCTGATTGCCAGTCAAAACTGAAGAACATATAATGGTGACGTTCCTGGCTGAAACATGGGCTAAATTCTAATTCCATCTAATTTTGGGCTTCCCAAATAACAAACACATCTAATCTTTGTTCCTTTGTCTGGTTTGTTAGGAAGCTCAAGGCAGCATACTTCACATTCCCTCCTCCCATTAATTATCCTCATAGCCATCTCCTTGTGAATTTGGTTGAGAGGAAAGCAAGTGACAAGTTCCAAGTCACCCAGTGAGATTCAATGCCTGTCAGGTCCCAAGAACCAAGACAGACACGTACAGTAGTGGTTCAAAATTGTGGAAACCTTTTGGGGAAAGTGTATTTTGTAAAACTAGCTAATAACACCACTTCTGTTTGGAGTAGTACCATAAAATTATTCATCAATGGAAAGATAATTTAATCAAGAATGTAATGCAATAACTTTTATGAACTGCTATTAGAATGGCAGTTACAGTATAAAGAAGAAAAGTGAAACACATAGAAAAAAATGAGATATACAAAAATTATCACCATGTCAGTTAATCCAGAACAATTAAAACTCAGACGTTTTCTGAATAGTTTTTATCCCAGAGCTATAATTTACAATGAACTAAAGGGCCACCATTAGTGAGCTTCTGGACAGCATTACTTGGTCTCTTGTGTGAATGTTTGGGTGGTTTAGGGGTGGGAAATTTGTGGTTGGGTGGGAATGTATTTGGGGATTGACAATAAAGTTATGATGATGATTATTATTATTAATACTTAGTTGGGTAACCTTTAGCATGAATTACAACCTTACAACATCTTCCCATGGAGTGAACCAAGTCTTTTAGTTTTGCAGCTGTTCTAATGTGAAACCAAGATTGAATGATGGCTTCTATTAACTGGGTTTTATTGCTGGGTTGCTTCTGACTAACAAGTTTCTTTAGTCGGCTCCATAGATTTTCAGTTGGGTTAAGGTCTGGGCTATTCCCAGGCCATTCCAGAGTGGAATATGATTATCTTTAAATGCCAAAAAAAAAAAAAAAAAAAAGGGTGTTATTAGCCATCAAACCTCAAAAATACACTTTTCCCAAAAGGTTTCTACAATTTTGGCCACTCAGATATACTTCTGAGAGTTTCCTTTATTGTTCCATACCTATAGATAGAATTCTTGCCAAACTAAAATAACTACATCATCATTAAAGATATACTCTGAGAACTTCTAAAGAGGAGCCATCTTAACTCTCTTTCTCCCAATCAAAGTATCTAAACTTCACCATCTCTTGGACATCTGGAATGCAGCCCACTCTCCTGGGAATCCAGGCTACATTTTACCACAACAGTGGACTTGAACCTGGGTTTCAATCCTAATCCAGCACCTTCATGACTACAACAAAGTGAGTTTTGGACTGAATAAGAAACACTGGTCCAAAGTCATGTTGGAAGAAATATCTTTCTGGGTTCAGCTCCAAGTGGGGAAAAAGACACTGGAAACACAGAGACTGCTTGGAAAGATGGTTTAATGGTGGACAGGATCACATGGTTTGAGTTCCTGAAGAGAAAAAAAGGGCCAAAATGCTGAACGTGCTTTGGTTTTATGCCCTCTCTGAGCTTTGAACTTCCTGCAGCACAGGGAGAGTATCCTGATTGGTTGTCAGACTCCCAGGGTGTGGGGGGTCTTAGCTAGCCTTGCTGACTGATATAATCTTCCCAGGTGCCATGTGGTGAGTTTCTGTTGCTAGATGAGTCCTATTGTGTTGCAGATGATGGTCCATTGACAAAGGTGGGGGGGGGAATGAGTGAGCTTGGCTGAGGCCATAATGGCCCATTGACAAAGGTGGGGGGGAGGCAGGGAGCTGCTTTGTCTTTAAAACATGTTTCTCCATTTCCCATCCAGGAAAATATATTCTGCCTTTTTAAAATTTCCTAAAACATTTCATTCTTCTAGGAGAGGGGTGGGTACTAACTTCCTACAGTCACTATGAGCTGAGAAGGACATGAACCTGGATCTCAACACCTTGACTGCTGCAATGTATTTTCTTTGCTAGTCAGTAGAAAGAATCCACTTGCCCTCTCAGCGATTTGCAACTCAGGCCCAGCAGACCTTCCAACTCAAAACATGGTGAGCCAGTGGCCTGTTAAAGACATTCATGAGTTCTAGCTCTCTCTCTCTCTCTCTCTCTCTCTCTGGCTTCTGGAGGTTTGCCTCCCTTATTTTATGATCAATAAATATCTGAGTAGGAGCTGTAAAATTCCAATCCAAAGAATTTATACCATTAAGCCTGCTATTATCTAGGCTGATATAAATAAAGGAGGAAGTTGTCAGTCACATTCTTGGCAGCTGGAGTCTGGCACCGAGAGTGATGTATTCATGTTACTTCACAAATCACCTTTATAGCTTTGCGTGGAAAGTAAAATGGCGCCCGGCTGCCGTAGAAATTCATGTTAAATAATATGATAGGTCCCTCTGAATCCATTTGTAAGTTTTAAAAGAGTGCTATTGTGCAATTTATGTTAGGCAATAGATATTGATTAGTAGAACAATTGCTCCTTCGAAGAAGAAGAGGTGTGTAGCTATTAGTTTCAATAGCAGCAAGAACAGGCACATTTAACTTAGCTGCTTAGAATCCGGGATATGCCAAATCCAGCTGTTTATTTGGGGGGGCCTCATTTTTGTCAGAGTATGAATATTCATGGACTGGAATAGATCAGCCAATGGGGACTGAATGGAGACATAGTAATAAAGGTCAGCCAATGAATAGGCATGGTAACAGGTTCAACCAAGGAAGGCTGTTTAGAAACAGAAACTTAAGCTAGAAGTCTGGGCATGGTTTAGGCAACTGAGTCTGTGCAGAAGCTTACCGTATTTTTTGGAGTATAAGACATACCTTAGTTTTTGGGAAGGAAAATAAGCAAAAAGCTAATTGGCAGGTGGATCGGCCTCCTAGAATACCCCCAATCAGCTGTTCCCAGAGGTGAATTTTAGCAACAGATTCCTTGGTTGTGAGCTCTGTGCCTTGCTTTTTTTCCAGCCTCTGAAACTTCTGAAACTCTGTTTCAGAAAAAACTTTTTTTTCTGCCTCTGAAAGCCTCCGAAACAGAGCTTCAGAAAAAAAGCCTCTGAAGCTCTGTTTGGGGGCTTCTCTTCTAAAGCTCTGTTTGAGGACTTTTTTTCTGAAGCTTCGTTTCTGATGCTTTTTTCAGCCTCTGAAACCTCCGTTTGAGAAGCTGGGTGGGACATTCAGAGTATACGACGTACCCAGATTTTCACCCTCTTTTTGGGGGGAAGAGGTGTGTCTTATACTCCGAAAAATACTATAACTGCCCTGTATAGAGGAGGCTCTTTTTGTATTAAGCTCTGTGCTCAGCTCTGAAATGAAACAAGTCTGGGCTTCTCTGCTCTGCTGAAATGAAACTAACTGTTCTCTCCTGCCTTGTGCTCTGCCTGTAACCTCTACCACGTTGAAATGAAACCGTTCTATGCTGTTGGTATTGTGTATATATTCTTGTATATAAAGAAGTTAATGAATCCAGCTGTATCGGTTATCCGTGTGCGCTTCTGGATTTAATTTCTGCAACAAACTCTGACATTTTCTCATAAATTTGGGAGTGAGGAGTTGTGTCAGTCCCTTTTCGGAATTAGAATCTCAGATTGCATAACATACTACAATCAGTTCTTGATTTACAAACACAATTGAGCCCAAAATTTCCATTGGTAAGCCAGACAGTTGGGGGTGGGGGGGATTTGCTTGCCACAGTTATTAAGTGAAACATTGCAATGGTTAAATTAGTGATGTTGTTAAGTGAATCTGGCTTCTCCCTTGATTTTGTCAGTCAGAAGTTCACAAAAGGTGACTACATGACCCCGGGACACTGCAACCGTCATAAATATGAGTCAGTTGCCAAAGTTTCATGAACTTTGTTCATGTAACCACGGGGGATGTTGCAATGGTGGTTAAAAAGGGCCTGGTGGCTCAACAGACTAATGCATTGTGATTATCTCCAGCTGTCTGTAATTACTGTAAGTTCGAATCTCACCAGGCTCAAGGTTGACTCAGGCTTCCATCCTTTCTAAGGCAGGTAAATTGAGGACCCAGTTTGTGGAGGCAATAAGCAGACTTTGTATATATATACAAAAGTATGAAGGCTATTGCTTAACCCATTGTAAGCTGCCCTGAGACTTCGGAGAAGGGCGGCATATAAATCATTTTTTTTAAAGTGAAATACGGTCATAAGTCCCTTTCTTCAGTGCTATTTTTGTTTCAAACGGTCATTAAATGAATGATTATAAATCAAGGGCTAGCTGTACCCTAAGACCTTGAGAAATCACTGTAGACAAAGTGGAAAGCAACTGAAATGCAATATACAGAAAAAGAATTTCTATGCTATATAACTTGAAACAATACTTTGATCTTTCTCCCTGTTGGATCTCTTTTTGTACATCCAGGGATCAATAGAACCATTTTGACTTTGTTTGCTTTCTATAACCGGTATTGAAAAAAAATATCTCTGAATGATTTCAAACTTAAGTGTATTATCTGAACCCTGATCCTGATAAAAACAACACCCAAATTTTCTCCATGTTGCATAGAACTGGTCTCTAGCAGAGGTGTTTAAGTGAGCATTATTGGGGGAGGTGTCAGCCCACTATTGTAAAATAAGGATTTCTTTCTTTAAAATCTAGAGGACCGGGGTTGAAAAAAAATCCGTTTGAAAATTTAACAATTGATTGGTGGCTTTGAACAGTTTTCCCAGCTGCATTATTGGGGGAGGGTGGGGAAGTAGGAGGGATTATATGGAACTCAAGGTTGAATTGGGGTAAATATCTTAGATTAGCTGGACACCGGTGCTTCGCTGTGAAACTATGTGCTTGGGCTTGATAAATTGACACTTGCAGCCTTAAACAAGTGTAATGTAGAATGTGTAATTCTATAGCAAGTGGCAGTTGGAAAAGAGGAGGAGGAGGAGGAGTAAAATGTCCCAGACTGCAGCATCCATCGGTATTCATCTGACTAGCATCCTGTCAGTGTGCGAGAGAGTTGAGGGGTGTTTGGAAACTCAAACAGTATTTGCTGTGTGAGAAAGAAGGAGACAAGGAGGAGGCTGGGTGTGGCTTAGCTCAACTGTTCTGTAGTGAAGCTGCTTGCTGCTGTGAAAGTCAAACTGAAACTCCTCAGCTTGTGTTTTGCATTTGGAACAGATTTCTTTTCAGATCGGGGAGGGGGAGTAGAACTCCGTAGCATCAGAGCGTGTTAATAATAATATAGGAAATACCAATGCTCTGATGGTTTCAAAAAAGGAAGGAAAGGCAGGAAAAAAGGGAAGGAAGGAAGGAAGGAAGGAAGGAAGGAAGGAAGGAAGGAAGGAAGCAAGCAAGCTACGGCACTTAGACTACTTAAGACTGAGTCAACCTTAAGCCTGGTGAGATTCGAACTGCCAAATTGCAGGCAGCTGACAGTTAGCAGAAGCAGCCTGCAGTACTGCACTCTAACCACTGCACCACTGTGGCTCATTCAACAAGGATCCAGAAGAAATGGTTCAGTGGGTCATCTGTGGGATACACTTCAAGGGGCGGTGGAACTTCCCTTCTTACATGTCAGGTTTTACTGGTGTAAAGATCTGGAATCATTTCCATCTTATTTGTTTCCCAACTTTGCAACGTTTGAAGTAATAATTTGGCACTCCACAGAATGGAATCAGAAGTACACATACCCCGTAGAGTAGGACAATGCAGACAGCAGCCTTCTTGTTGAATGTTTGGTAATTATCTTCTTTAATTCATTTCAGCACCATAGAGGGGGCCAGCTACCTCTTTGATGCTCTGATGTTTCAAAGCAAGGAGGCACAAAAAGGAAATAGGTTTCTGGTGATTTATCAGCTCTGAAGACCGTGTCCCATGCTCCTTGAACTCTCCCTTTGTTTTTGCTGCTTTCTTATTCTTCTGTAAGGCTTGTTGCCTTTCAAATTATGACGACTCTATTAATTAGTAGCAGTTCAAATGTGCAGAAGGAAGAGAAATACTGCTTGGTGGTGTTCGTACGAAGCAAAATAACAAAAAATGGTAAGATGGTTAAAATATTCTGAGAATGTTCCTCCAGTCTAGTGGCTGAAGAAATGTGATTTATCGTTGAGGGTACAGTATTTGAGACAATGGACTTCTCTACATGTTGAGTGGAAGAATCTTACCTGGGCCTAGAAATGTATCTCCACCCCATAAACATAAAATATAATTTATTAATGGGATAATTACATCCAGAATTGTTTTACACATTATAGGGCAAGTGATTGTAAATAGAACAACAGAATGTCAATAATGACAAGCTATTTAATATTCCTTCTTACATCATAAGGTTGTAGAGAAGAGGTCATTGGATCTGTGATACAAGGTTTGATAGAAATAGAGGCTTCCGCTATATATTCATATGTGTTTGAGCTGTTTCACTTATAATATTTCTCCTCCCTGTGTGTATTGTAGTAGTAATTATGAAAGGTGCATATTTGCATGGATTATTACATCAGTCATTTATACTTGATGCATTTCATATACGCTTGCATTTTTAAAATACCACAATTGAGAGAAAGGAGCTTCCAATATTTAAAAAAAACAACAACAACCTGAAAAACAATCTTAGATGTGAGGAATTATTTCAAGTATAAATGTGATTCCCATCTCATTTTGTTTGCTCGGCAAAAGTGGGCAAGTCTTAACATCAGGGACGCAACCTGAAGAATGACCTGGGAAGGCCACTTTCACAGTTTTTTTAGGGGGGATATCAATCTCACATGATGGCACTGCTCGTATGATTTGTATGACGCTCTTTTGCTGGTTTTGGATTTGCTTTCAAAGGTGGCAGATGAACCTCAAGAATAAAGTCGACAAAGAGTCAATGTTTTTTTTTTTTTTGAACTTTATTTGAGAAGAGGGACCTACATAAACTACACCAGGAGCTTACAGTTTTACACATAGGTTTTTATCAATCAATAGATGACACTGTTAAACGTAACAATAAGGATATGATACTATGAGAAGACGTGAGACACATGACAAAGAATTATTTACAGCGCTAACATACAATATATTTATACTTGAGAGCGATATATGTGCATCAGTGGATGTGGACAGTAAACACAAGGGTCAAATGACATACGTTTTGGCCCATGTACAAAACATACATATATATGTAGAAAAGGCTTTTAAAAAAAAATGTCCCAGAATGAGTTTGCCTTACAAGGGCAGCAGTCACATTTTTTTTTTTAAGGAGGGATCTTTGTTTGATATTGGCAGCAGATCTTTGTCCTTTGAAGTCAGATCTTATTCCTGTTTTTCTCCTCCAATGTTTTGTGATGCATTTCCTCAGCAGTGAATGTATGTATGCAGGTGAATAAGGAAGTCATCTGTGTGAGCACAAACCAGGGGTGATTCTAATGGTGGTGATGGAGGGGGGGAATGACCTTTGGTGATGCCATTAAATTGTTCTTTATACTAAACATAAATTATTATTCGTTTTAAAAAATACTTTTCTCTTTTTGCTCCGGGGGATGGGCTGTAGAGGGAGGGGAAAGGATTGGGAGAGAAGAGGGTTAAAAGAAAACCAATAAAAGTCAGCTTTCAAAATACGTTCAAAACACTTGAAGAATCATGTTTTCCCCCCCTCTTTAGAAGAGAAAAGTGTCTCTGAGACAGGCTAACAATATAAACAACTTTTCTTCTCACATGATAAACCAATACCTCAGGGCAGAGAGAGGAGGAGAGAGCTGACAGCAAAGCAGAGACTTGGTCTACTGAGAGGACAAGTGGTAAGTATACCAGGTAAGCTAAGGTGCCCTGCTAAATGGTGGGAGAAAGTTTAATTTAAAAAAAAAATACCTTCTTATTTCTGTATTTCTTGGATCCTTCCAGGAACTCAGGTTGGCTTATATAGCACTTTCTCCTCCCATTTTCCCCACAACCACCACAATCCGTGGGGTAGGTTGGGTTGAGACAGAATGAATGGGCTCAAATCACCCAGAGAGCTTCCATGGCTGAAATGTGAAGTTACTATAGATCCCTGGTTCTACTTTATCCCCTTAACCACTCCATAATGGCCCTTAAGTATCTGGCTTTTACAAATGTCAGATTGTTGACTAACTCAACTGTTGCCTATAAAAGACCTGTGGCAACTTTTGGAAAAGTCAGGCATTGAACCTATTGCCAAAACTGGTCCTTTGTCTGCAAACTTATCTGAAGTCTAGACAAACACCTGGGAATGTTAAGATTGTCATCACCCTCAGTATGAATAACCAGCAAGCCATGTATTCTTCTCTTTCTCTCTCTCTCTCTCACCCACACAAACACACACGTACACACATATTAAGGCTGTGCAGAGACTTGATTCAAAGGCAATTTGATTGACTCTCTAAATCAAACTGACTTTCCAAATCAAATCTGAAAGTCAAATCTAATAAGATGCCTCCAGCTTTAGATTTAGATGTTTCCATGGCTATGCAGGAAGGGTCCCTCCTCCACCTGCCCAACAATTCATATGGAAATGTGGATTTATTTGATTACGTGATTTGAATGTGTAGATTGGATCAACCCTCCAAATTCATTTGAATCATTAAAATAGATCAAGTTACTGAATCAACCATTTGAATTCAGTTCCTCCCGATCAATTGGTTTAAGGATTTGCTGTCTGGTGATTGCCATTTGTCAGGTTTTTCTTTTTTTCTTTTTTCTTTTTTTTTTTTGAATTTTTATTTTATTTTATAAACAAACATACAATACATAATCAATTGTTCAGTGCTTCATCTGAGTACATCGTTTCTGTCTTCTTCTTGTTCTCCAATGTTAATCATTTCATAATATCATCATTTCATTTATTGTAACATTTCTCCCACATTTCATACTTTGCTATTAATACATTTATCTTCTCTCTCCTCTTTCTTCTTCCCGTGTTTCATTACATTATATATATATCTTCTCTAACCAATGGTAAAATTGTCTCCATATCTTAAAATATTCAGATTCCTCTCTTTCTTTGATTGTCAAAGTCAATCTATTCATTTCTGCACAATCCAATATTTTCTTAATTACTTCACCCTCGGTAGGGATTTTCTCTGCTTTCCAACTTTGTGCAAATACTATCCTTGCTGCAGTTATTATGTGAATAATCAAATATGTATTTTCTTTACTAAGTTTCTCTGGTATGATACCCAATAGGAACAGCTCAAGTGCCATTTGTCAGATTTTTCAAGCCACAGATCAATGACTTGATCTGTGGTGGAGACAAATTGCATTGTTCAAGAAAGGCAAAAGGTCCTAATCTAGAAGAAAAGTTGCTTTGCCAAGGAGAGTATTTCCATGGACCATAAAGAAAACCCACATGAAGATTATTTGCTTGTCTCAAAGCTGAACCAAATAGATTAACATAAGCATGAAGTCCTGCTTTTTATTTTATAAAAGGCAGAACAATCTGTTGCAACCTGGACTGGTTTTTTTTTTTCTCCTAGGGTGGAATTGGAATATTTTTTCCATACTAGAAAACCCAAATCCATTTCCTATTTGGAAGAGAAGTGAAGCTGTGCAATAAAGCCAACATATGGCATAAAGCAGAATATATGGAGTCAGGAACCATACATGACTAGAGGTGGGCTTTGGAAGAAAAACAACAGTACAGAAGTGGCCAAAATTGTGGAAACCTTTTGGGAAAAGTGTATTTTTGAGGTTTGATGGCTAATAACATCACTTTTTTTCTTTGGAATTTCAAGATAATCCTATTCCACTGCTGGAATGGCCTGGAAATAGCCCAGACCTTAACCCAATTGAAAATCTATGGAGCCGGCTAAAGAAACTTGTTAGTCAGAAGCGACCCAGCAATGAAACCCAGATAATAGAAGCCATCATCCAATCTTGGTTTCACATTATAACAGCTGCAGAACTAAAAGACTTGGCTCACTCCATGGGAAGACACATTGTGAGGCCATCATTCATGCTAAAGGTTAGCCAACTAAGGATTTACTGACATGGTGATAATTTTTGTATATCTCGTTTTTTCTACGTGTTTCCCTTTTCTTCTTTAAAGTATAACTGCTATTCTAATAGTAAATCCTTCATAAAAGTTATTGCATTACATTCTTGATTAAATTATCTTTCCATTGATATATAATTTTATGATACTCCTCCTCCCCCCCCCAAAAAAGTGGTGTTATTAGCTAGTTTTAGAAAATACACTTTCCCCAAAAGGTTTCCACATTTTTGGCCACTACTGTAGATGTATAAATTGGATGGGTTTTTTGGTTGTCTATTCCTACTGGCAACTTACATTTCTGACAACAGCAGTGCAGTGCAATCATAGTTGAAAACAGAATCTTATCTAGAAAATAAAGTTTCTATTGTTTCCCAAGTGATAACATTGCACCAAGTCATTCTTTATGAGAAGAAGATGGATGCCCTGAGCGAAGCACTGAATCCCTTATAGATACTATCATCATTGCATATTTCAGCTACTGCACATTTTAAAATATTTTTTCCCAACAACTAAGGGTTTTTTTTTTGTTTTCTTTCTTGAGACCTAAACCAAGGGAGATAAGTTGACAATAGAAGTTGGAGATAGAACAGTCTCCAACAGGCCCCAATATCAAGCTCTGATATGGGCAACCAACCTATTTCTTATAATAAATCCATAAATATATCAATCTCAGCAGAAGAAAATAAGAATATTCAGCCAGCCTTGATTTCAAAGTCTGGAAGATTTCCAAGCAAAGAATGCATAACCTCATTACTATTTTTAGCCTCAGTGTTCTATGCATAAAATTGGCCAGCATCATTTTGCATTTAAGTGCTGAATACAGCACTATTTGATGCCTATTTCTGGTTGACCAATGGTGCAATGACCTGGATCCCATATATGTACCTGTAATGGGTCTCTATACTCAAAAGATACTGTTAATAAGTTATCCAAAGAACATGTGTGATACTGGAAGAGGCACCTCGCCCCTGTATCAGTGGGGATGAAAAGATTGGTATTGTGATGCTGATATGAAAACTATTAAACATATTGTGCAAGATTGCCCACAACATGCATTCTCTGGTTTCCTACAAGAACTGCACAAAGCCACACCAGAGGCAATTGCCTGGATAGCTGAGTTGCACATCCAGTTATGAGGCCGCTGTGATACCCCCGTGGAAGTTTTACTTATAATTCTGTAGACAGTGTATATATGTTGGCTTCCCTTCTGTTGTGTTATAAATAACATTAGGAAAATGAGTATAATTAATAGTAGGATGAGAAATGGAAAGATATTCTGACTAGGAATAAAGAAACAGTAAGCTCAACACATCTAGAAAATCCAAAATTGGAAAAGGCATAGTTAGGGCATAACCATGAATAGGGTACAATCACAAATATGAATTCATGGAAATCCACTCCTAACGTCATGGAAGGAAATAATGGAATAGGATAGAATAATAGATTAATAGATGGGTATTCTCATCATATGCTAAATATTAATAAACCCAAACATACTGTTGTGCCAGACATAATCTAGAGTCTAAAATTTCTTTCCTATCAATTCTCATTCAATTTCACGAAAAATAAAGTGCTTTCAAGATTTTTTTGTTTTCCAAATGAGAAGAATTGTATGAAATTCTCTTGAGTAGAACATAAGTACTCCTGTACTGAGTTATTTGGTGCCCAAAGTGTGTGTGTGTGTGTGTGTGTGTGTGTGTGTGTGTGTGTGCAAGCACATGAAGTGTGGGTATGAATATTCTATGTTTTAATCATCTTTCTTTCCATTTACAGCTTTTCTTGCCCTATTTATCCATGAGATCCCAAGGGGAATCAGGAGGGAATTTCTCCCAGTAGATTTATCCATATTGGGAAATTCGGACATCCAGAAAAGCTTCAGAAGAACAGGGAAAAAAATAACAAAAGATACAACAGTGATAAGTTTTAAGACATTGCCAAAAATTACAGAAAATTGCAAAACATCCCCTGTTATCCTGAATATGTAGAAAATCAGAAACATCTTTTCTGGAACAATAGAGCTATCAAGCAAAGCACAATTTAGCACAGTTCTAGTATGCACTTGTTATCTGGAAGCAGCACCCATCATCATGATAGAACTGGATAAAATTTAAACTTCCATTCCATTTTTTTCCAGATAAAGTATACTCTACTATATGTGTTTTCTGATTGATTAATCTGTTCCTTTCTCGACTGATGCTAAAGTGAGTTGTTGAGACTCCTTTGTCTTTACAACTTTCTTCTTTGTTTTCTAATACAGGAAAGAAGTGAGTTAGAATAGAATAACAGAATAACAGAGTTGAAAGGACTTTTAGTCCAACCCCTTGCTTAGGCAGAAAAGCCTACACCACTTCAGACAAATGGTTATCCAACCTCTTCTTAAAAACTTCCAGTGTTGGAGCATTCACAGATTCTGGAGGTAAGTTGTTTCACTGATTAATTGTTCTAACTGTCAGGAAATTTCTCCTTAGTTCTAGCTTGCTTCTCTGCTTGACTAGTTTCCACCCGTTGCTTCTTGTTCTGCTTTCAGGTGCTTTGGAGAATAGTTTGACTCCCTCTTCTTTGTGGCAGCCCCTGAGATATTGGAAGACTGCTATCCTGTCTCCCCTAGTCCTTCTTTTCATTAAACTAGACATACTCAGTTCCTGCAACCATTCATATGTTTTAGCCTCCAGTCCCCTAATCATCTTTGTTGCTCTTCTCTGCACTCTTTCTAGAGTCTTCACATCTTTGATAG
This sequence comes from Masticophis lateralis, assembly GCA_030761175.1. Lineage (NCBI taxonomy): Eukaryota > Metazoa > Chordata > Lepidosauria > Squamata > Colubridae > Masticophis > Masticophis lateralis. The sequence continues at coordinate 13,253,334 of JAUDYJ010000012.1, read as the reverse complement.
CCACTCAATTTATATTGAGTGGCTATCACTCAAGTGATAGACACTCAAATTAAAACCAAGCCAAACCACCACCACCAAAAAAAAAAAAAAAACCCAAAAAAACCCACCCTACGGACATGCTCATTCTCTTATATAATATTAATGCAGAAATTCTAAGGCAAAGGGGTGGTATCCTATCTAAACCTTCTTCCAATGTGCTGTTATCCAGGAGGGGTGGGGGGATGGACAGACCTTCAAATGCTGCCTCCTTCTGAGCTCAGGGAGAAGAACAATCAATGCCCACTAGCAACAAAAATCAATGTGCATAATTTACTCTGCTAGAAAATTCTTCAATTTTTGCTCTTAGAGAAAATAAGATATGTAAAGCAGCACTTGAAGAAGGCTTGCTCATGCAAGAAATTACCTCCACTTTAACAAGAATTTCAAAAAAGAGACATTTCTCAAGGGAGAATGAGTATCACACATTCTGGATGCCATGAAATATAAACTGCAGAATGAAATCACACAAGAGATGTGCCACCATTCAAGAACAGGGAATAAAGCAAGAGGAGGTTGAGAAAGATGGAGGACCACAATTTCCAGCTTTGTTGGAGATGGCGTGAACCAGAGGTGGGTTTCTGCAGGTTCTGACCAGTTCTGGAGAACCAGTAGTGGAAATTTTGAATAGTTCGGAGAACCGATAGTAACAATTCTGACTGGCCCATCTATTCTCTACCCCCCAATGGGGATTTTGCAGTATCCTTCCTCTGCCATGTCCACCAAGCCACACTCACCAAGCTACACGCACAGAACCAGTAGTAAAAAAAATTTGAAACCCACCACTGGTGGGAACTCTGTAAAGATGTAGCAGATGGCTAAGGAGTTATGGTTTCATGTGGTTGGTTGACATAATACACTAAACCAGGGTGTCTGAAATCACAAGCCTAAGGGATAATCTGTTAAAAATAATATGTAGAAGGTAAAACTGTTGAAGAAATATAGGATACGAAACTGAATTGTAAATAGATGTTACTGTAACTTAAATAAGGATGTAATTTAAGATAGAGATATATAGAATTGGAATCCTTGTAAATATGTTTGTTATGATAGAGATACCAATATGGGAAAGCCGTCATTAGTGTTAAATTTTTGCTATGTCCTTTTCCTTGTTTTTCTTTTGGTTGTGTATTTTGTATTGTGTGTTTATATGTTGGAAATTTAATAAATATTATTTTTTTTTTAAAAAAAGAAGAAATCATAGGCCAACCTTCTTAATTTTTAAGTCTCCAGAGACCCTCAAATGATACCCGCTGATAACATTTATAGGCCATGGTTTACAAACTGTAAATTTTTTGGGAGAACTATGTAAGCCAGAAAGCCGAATATAAAAATTAGTATAGTTTATGAACTCAAACATTGTTTACTTTTATCAGCGGAACACTTGTTCTACAAAAAAAAAAAAAAGCAGCAACAAGAACAACAAATAAACAAATGGACTAAGTCTTCGGATTCAGGTTATTTTCTAAGTACAGTTTCCTTCTCTCTAAAATATGCACTGTGGCCAAACTATAAAAACAGACTTTTTAAAATGCAAGTGCACATTTTAATACTTAAATAGGGAAAACCATGAAAATCTCTCCAGACGTATTTGCTCATAGTCCTTTTGATATTTCCCACAGGACTCTTCGGGCATTATATTTAGAATGGAATGGAATGGAATGGAATGGAATGGAATGGAATAGAATAGAATAGAATAGAATAGAATAGAATAGAATAGAATAGAATAGAATAGAATAGAATAGAATAGAATAGAATAGAATAGAATAGAATAGAATAGAATAGAATGATAGAGTTGGAAAGGACCTTGATGAAATATAAGACGCTTTAAGCCACCTTCCCTCTCTCTCTCTCTCTCTCTCTCTCTCTCTCTCTCTCTCTCTCTCTCTCTCTCTCTCTCTCTCTCTCTCTCTCTCTCTCTCTCTCTCTCAAAGAGAGGGAGAGGGAGAGGGAGAGAGAGAGAGGGAGATACCATTGAAATCTGCATTTTCAAAATACCATCAAATTTTCCTCTTCGTAATTAAATGCTGCTTGCTTTCTTCAACAGCAAAATATATTCCTAAAAATACATTCACAAAGGAATATACTATAACAGAGATCATCAAAATTGCAGGGCAGCATTATAAGTTGTGCCAAAATAACAATCGCAGATATTTCCACTGGTCAGCGAAGAGTGCAAGTCAAAGCTTCAAGGTGGTATAAATCTTATTCAGGATGCTATGTTATTTTGGACCTGCATCTCATGAACATCCACAAAAATAGAGGACGGGAACTGATATTAATCTTAAAAAAAAATATGCAGGGAATTCCTTCCAGTACCATATACCCATTTTGATCATTAGAATGGTTCCCCTGCTTCCAAAATTAAAACCAAGGGCTTCATTCAAACAAACATCTTGGTTTGTGGACCATAGACATGTAACTGTGGAGAACATTTTAACTTTTTCTCTGCAATTTTACCAGAGTCTACTTGAATGGATGGCTAAAGTACCACTAAAGTAGCAATAACGGTGCATTGGAATATCAGCCAAAAATACCGGTTGTCTGCAAGCAACAGCTAGTTAGAGCAAAAATAGACAAAGTAATGGAAAATAAAAAAAGTTAAAAGGCTCTGAGACCTTAAAATACAAACAGACAAGCATATAACACCCCAGAGCTAGTAATTGCTGATAAGAATGATGAAAAAGTCTATATAGTGGACATTGCAATACCTAGAGACATCAGAATAAAAGAGAAAGACCTGAAAAAAGGAACATATAAAGACCAGCAAATAGAAGCAGAACAACTGTAGCAAAAGAAAGCAAAGATAGTACCAATAGTAATAGCTGCCTTGAGTGCAATTTCAAAACAAGTGGAGCACCACTTGAACACTATCAGCATTGACAAAATCATCCTCAATCAATTGCAAAAGGCAGCTTTATTTAGAATAGCTTACATCCTGTAGTCAGGGGTGGGATTCAGCTGGTTCCGATAGGTTCGGGTTAACCGGATGCTAATTTTACATCTGGTTCAAACCGGAAGTTGCAAGGACTGTCTGGCCCACCCGGCCCACCCCACCCCTCCCAGGAGTCTTCATGCAGCCTATTTTGGATGCCAGGTAAGTGCAGCACCTGTGTGAAGGCTCTGGGAGGGCGAAAAATGGGCCTCACAGAAGTTCCGGAGGTCCAGAAATGGGCCTGTTTCTGACCTCTGGAGGGCCTCTGGAGCCCGGGGGAGGCTGTTTTTGCCCTCCCGGAGGCTCAAGGAGCCTGGGGAGGGTGAAAACATCCCCCCGCCCCACTGTAGTGCAGGAAGTTGAGTAGGCCACGCCCACCATGGCCATGCCCACCCAGAAACCAGGTAGAGAACCGTTGCTAAAATTTTTGAATCCCATCCCTGCCTGTAGTGATACTTTACTATAATTAAACAACATCTGCATAGTATCCCAGATGTACCCCTATTCCTTGGGAAAGACTTTGTCGATGAACAAAAATGCCAAATCCACTGGCTATATGACCAACCATCATAATATTCTTAATGTCTGCTTTGCCGCTTGCCCAACTTCACTGTAAGATATTCCCCAACAACATGTGAAAAATCTCTCTCTAAATTCCTGGATATCATATTTGATACATCTGGAAGGGACTAGGCTATGCAGAACTGCTACAATAAAACCGTCATCCACTCTGAATTCTCATGGCAAACATTGCATCTTTGCTTTTTTCCTGGTCTCAGAAAAGTGGTACATATAATACTATTCTTAGGACAATAATAAAAATCTCTTTACATATTACAGTGTTTTGTTTGTAAACGACCATGCCACCAGAATCTTTAGGAACTGTTTGGCCCTCTGGTTAAGAGGCAGCTTAAAAATGCCATTGTATTGATTTTAAACTGCAGTAGATTTTTTTCTTTTGTTTAGTTTTTATTGCTAAATTAAAACTTACATTTTAATTGTTCCCAGCATCCTGCCGATAGAATTATTCAATAAAAAACCAATACCACCATTTCTGACTGCATTTACTGAGAAGTCCGCTTGTTTGACAGCTTGGTCTGAAAGAAGAAAAGGAATTTATAATCTTTTCAGGCAGAATGGGTCTGGCATGTATGTTGTCCTCCTTTGTCGAAAGTGCTTCCTCCTTTATGTCAAGCAAAATAGTCTCCCACCTTGAATCGACTAAAGAAGTCCCCTAACCTAGATGTGTCAGACCAGAACTCCAATTTCATACAGACTCAGATAATGAAAGTTGTCCATCGTATCTAAGGGACTTCAAAATGTGGCAGCTAATCACAGCAAAGGGTAAAGTCTGGGCAGACATGATACAAAGCAAGGATTGCAGTCCCATTTAAAGAGATTTGCTACTGTCCATGGTGCTGAAAATGCCAACACCCAATTAAAATGTCAGCAGGAGCATGCTCTACTTGGAATCTTAGTGTGCAACTAACTTCTCTCTCTCTCTCACACACACAGACACACACACACAGAGACACACACACAGACTCAACCATTACTCCAAGAATAACAGGTATAACCGCCTGTTTCTATTAGTATTTATTTCAATTGTACTCATCTTCCTTCCCCCCAAAAAACAATGGCACTTCCCCTATTTCCATGCCCCAAATAATGCTGCCTAGAATTAAATCTCTCTGTTGCTGGAAATTTACCCACTATGAATACAGAAATCCTCAACATTTGTTGAGCATAGGTGGGTACAAACAGCAAAGCAAGCAAAACATGCAAACATTGACATTTTTATTTCCCTACAAATACTTTGATTGATCTTAGTCATCTGTTGAGTTAATATGTGGAAGATTCACCATGCTTGAACTTACTTGATTTTCCACACTTCCATGGTCTTAGAGAAATGGTTGGTTTTCCTTCATGGAAGAAGATGCTACAGTGATACCTATTTTATCTGTTTTATCTTTTCTTTTTATGTACACTGAGAGCATATGCATCAAGGACAAATTCCTTGTGTGTCCAATCACACTTGGCCAATAAAAAAATCAATCAATCTATCTATCTATCTATCTATCTATCTATCTATCTATCTATCTATCTATCTATCATCTATTTATCTATCTATCATCTATTTATCTAACACTGTTCAGCTGGATGGTATGTATGTATGACTTTTAAAAATGTCAACATAGTAGTTAATATGTATTACCAAATATTGGCCATTTCATTGTCAACTTTTGGGCAGATAATATGGGGTATTCTGAAGGGTACAACAATATGGCATTAAAGGCTCTGTTATATAAGTAGTGTTATTTTGCTAAAATAGGGAAGTGATTGGATACTCCTTTTATTCAAAGATGATGTGACTATTTCCAGTTCACTCATAGAATAAACAGTTTTCTATTTATTTTCTTAAATTTGCTGCATTGCCAAAATCAAGGGGAGATGTCTTGAAAATGGACTTGCAGACATTTGTGTAGTAACTTCAGCTACTAATGCTAATTAACTTCTAACACATGAACATGCTTGCTTTTCTATATTTCTATCTACCTTTTACTATTTTTTTAATGATTTATGTCCCAACCTTTCTCCAGGAAAAACTATATATCACTCCATGTTTTCCCCCTAGTAAAAATATTGTCAAGTAAATTGGCTGGGAGATAGCAAGCATCCACAATGGAGAGTAGATTAGAAAGGTTTGCTTGCACTATTTAGTAGAACAGTGAAAACATTTGATTTGTTTTAAAAGTAATTTGATCGATTCTTTGAATTGAATTGACTTTCTGAACCGGATAGATGATTCAGATTGAATTGTTGGATGAAGCTGACACAAGTTGACATTCTGAATTGAAGCACTGAATCAAATCAACTCAGTTTTCTAAATCAATTGAAACTGTCAAATCAGATCAAATATCGACATTAATTTGACAGTTGCAGTTGATTCGGATCAACTGCAAATCCCTAGAAAGATAGGGAATTTCTTAAAAAATGTGAATGCCATAGTTGATTTTGTATATTGTACACTGTTGTGAAAAATAGAATTATTCCTGTAAAGAATATAGCCTAAGTGACTCCATATTTACCCTTCATATGACCCGAGCTAACTCTAAGCTATTTAGCTTTGTAAGACACTTAGAAAGGGGAAGTATGGATGATGCCTTTTCTGAGGAAATAATGCCAGGCACTTAAGTTATTATTTTCTGAGTTGGATCAGGCTGACCCAAAATAAAGTAATAGAAGGAAGGGAGATACCCTGTTCCAATTAATTGTCTTAGTTAAGGACACATTGAAAGGGTATTTTTAGGAGGGAAATGCCCCTCCAAGAGGGAATTCCAAATTGGGACAAAAGTTGCTGAGAATGCCAAAATGTTATGTAACGTCCATAAAACAATGATAAGTGGGGACGTTTTAATTATTTTGCTGATTGCTTGAAAATGTATTTAAACCACATATTCGGAGCGGTAAGATGTTCTCTCTCTTTAATGGGAGAACCCTTTTGCAAAAGCTTATAATATATATACCTATATATCTATAATAAATCTGCTTTTTACTTGTTCATGGTCTCTGCCTTATTTTCTATGAGGTTTGTCATTTTAAATCTCACAACTGTATATGTTTATCTAAACAATGGTTCAAGAAAAGAATCTGTATAATTTGTAACACCTGCCTTTCATTTATTTAGATGTTAAAATATCCTTCAGATAAAGATGTCAAGGAAACTGAAAGACCAAAGTAACACAGCGGGATGGAAAGGGTAAGACAAAAAGCGCACGCACACACACACACACATGCTGCTCTTGGCAAGCATTGAAGCAAGGTGAAAAGCCAATGTATAAATACCACATCCAACACTTGTCACTGCTAAGAATGGCAAGGGGAAAGAATGAATAAAACAGCAGCTTAAGTGGGAAAGAATTATTTAAGAAGAAAGAAAAGATGAAGACAGAGAGAAACATTCAGTTTATGGAGAAGTAGATCGACTTCAGTGCAAGCAAGCATCTGAAAATTCAGAGGGGATTTAAAAATGCAGCAAAAACTCTGCAAAGGAATTAGAATACATTACAGACCCCTTGGATCTCAACAACAGATGTTGGAATGAAAACAATATGAAAGCAATGTAATCTGATTATACCTCAATATAGGAGGAAAGATACTGCGTATCTTCCAATAAACAAAATAAAATACAGTAAATAAAATGAACTAGGATTAACACAATTTCCTGTTGATAATGGAGAATGAAAAAAGCGAACAATAGAAATAGAAATAGGGGAAATACTTCATGGGAAAAGATCACAGAAAAACCAAGCATCATTTATTAATAAATAAATAAATATATCAGACTTTATCAAGTAACATATCTGGCTTGTTTTATCAGGAAACATTTTCCTAAGCCAGTTGGGTCTTCTTGCCCTGCTTGATCACAGCATGCATTATTTCAAGTCCTATTTCCTGCACTTAAGACAAAACTTTTAAACCTAAGAATACACTGAGGCAGAAGCTTGTCCACCCCAAGGATAAAACACCCAAACACAAACTGAACAATGTGGTATATGCAGTACAATGCAGTGAGGCATGTGCAGATCTGTAAGTTGGAGAAACAAAACAGCCACTTCAAAAATGCATGGCATAACATAGGAGAAAAAACCCATCAGGACAGGTTCAGCAGTCCATCTGCATTTAAAATATAAAGACCACTCTTTTGAAAACAGCAAAGACTCTTTTCAACTATTCAGGTAACCCTGAGAGTACAGATAAACATTCAAGTGGCCTCAATGACTCTCTAGGTAAAGGTAAAGGTTCCCCCTGCACATGCATGCTAGTCATTTCCCATTCTAGGGGGCGGTGCTCATCTCCGTTTCAAAGCCAAAGAGCCAGCGCTGTCTGAAGACATCTCCGTGGTCATGTGTCCAGCATGATTAAATGCTGAAGGCACATGGAGCGCTGTTCCCTTCCCACCAAAGGTGGTCCCTATTTTTTTACTTGCATTTTTTATGTGCTTTCGAACTGCTAGGTTGGCAGAAGCTGGGACAAGTAACAGGAGCTCACTCCATTACGCAGTGCTAGGGATTCAAACTGCTGAACTGCCGACCTTCTGATCGACAAGCTCAGCGTTTTAGCCCCTGAGCCGCCACATCCCTTTAATGACTCTCTAAAAGAATGTAAATGACCAGCTGTCTGCAAGGATAAACATTCCAGTCCCCACTATCCAGTCAGAACTGAAGAAGCTTCTTGGATGGGAAGCGAAACGTCTTCAAAGAAAAACAAGAAAGTCCAGTTGCCTCTTGAAAAAGGACTTTTGGGACAACCATGTCCTGGGTGACTGAGATTATCTATAGACAAGACATCCAACTTTGAAAATGGCAACTTTGCAATAAGGGATAAAGCAGGGTGAAGGAATCAGATGCTACAGAAGGTAACAAGGGCAGCCCACCGCTCCAGTCATTCCTTCACATTGTCCCATCATAGCTGTTAGATAATAGCGATATACTGTACATCACACAGAATTTGCTATATCCTTCATCTACAGAAGAGGATGAATTCTGCTTGGTAGCAGCATCCATTATTAATAAACATGTCAGCTTGATATTCTTTAACGTTAAGCTTCATATTTTTTACAAGACTTCTCCAGTCTTCCAGGCGTCTCACTCTGGAAATGACTGCCCCCCCTTCCCCTAAAAGAAATAACAAACCCAGCGAAATATAAAGAAAATCAATGCAAAATGTTTAAACCCTGGTATTTGGCACCTTCAAGATTGCAAAGATATATCCAAATTTAACCTCAAATTGTTGGAAATGTGGACAAAAGCAAGGTACCTTCTTTCATGTATGATGGTTATGCCCAGAATCAAAAAAATATTGGGAAAAAAATACAAAACTGGTTACAGGAATTAACCGGCGTCCAAATAGAATACACTCTGGAACTGTTTCTTCTGGGGATAACAAAAAAGAAATACGACAAAAAAACCCAACATACATTATTCTACATATAATAACGGCGGCAAGACTAGCTTTTGCACATTGCTGGAGAAACACAAATATACCCCCGGAAGATTTAAGAATTAAAAGAGTCTTGGATTGCGCTGAAATATACAAGATGACACTTGAGCTGAAAGGATTGATGGATTTGGAATATTATATAATATGGGAGAAATGGTATAAATGGATTGAGAATAGAAACAAAAACAAAATTAGGTAAAGTAGGATTGAATTTAGTTAGAATGTATAGAGCAGGGGTGGGTTCTACTTACCTTTACTACCAGGTCGCAACGGGGCCACATATGCGCAGAAGCTTTTAGTTTAATTTAAGTAATTTAATTATTTCAATGTATTTGCCGCCTTTCTCCGATGACTCAGGATGGCTCAAGTGGCATGCAGAGCCACCTCTCCGGGGATGCCAGCCATTGCCTGTTGTTCTTCCGGGTTCTATCACGCCAGCCCGCTGGTCTTCGTGCGCGTGGAAGTGCCAGAAACTGGAAGCTCAGTTTCCTGGCATGCACATGTGCACCAGGGAACTGCCCTTCCAGTTTCCAGCATTCCCATGCATGCACACTGGGGAGCTACTCTTCCGGTTTCTGGTGCTTCCTCCCCCCCCCCCATGCACTCCCATTTTGGCACTTGGTGCCAAAAAGGTTCACCAACACTGGCATATGGTTTACAGAAACGCATAACATACCTTGTTTTAACAGAATATCTCAAATGCTCCATTCAAAAAAGATTAATGGAAGAAATCTGACAAATGACAAGGTAAAGATTAATTTCTGATGCATCGGTCATGTATTATTTTTTTTAGATCCTTTTCTGAACAAGCAGCAGTCTTGAGGACACCAGCATTCTATCTGTAGGGAAATGAAGTGGCTTTAAGCACTAGATGTTGGTCAGTTCTAACAACAGGTGGTATCAAGGTTAACTAAGTGAAAAGGACGCTTTTCACTAGGAGACAAACAGATTTCCTTTGCTGACAAATTGTCAAGGACTATTTTAAGAGGGACAAACAATATTATTTAGGAGAGACTGGGCTGAATAATTTAGCTCACTACATCGGATCTCCAGTTAGTCATCTGAGAAAACAAATTCTACAGTATCTAGATGCATCTGGTTGATTACGCAACATCATACCATCAGTATAGTTATCATCTGGTTCCTGATTAATCAGGAATCATTCTGCTTAGGAGAAAACATCCACCTTTGAAAAAATGGTGTTGAAAACTTCAACTCAGAAGGTTAAATCTGATACATTTTGTTATCAAGGGTAAATTGAGTGACATTTCAAAACTTTCTGTTGGGAAGGACACATTTGAAAAATCAGGGTGCTTAGAGAAATCATAAATAGCTTTTGTTTCTACTTGGAAACCGCTTCTGGACTTTGTGCTTGAGATGGGGGTGAGGGAGGGGGAGGGAATGAAACTTTGACTTTGGATTTTACTAAGTAAATACATCTGTTATAGAAATGGCTAGTTTATACTATTATGTAAAAGTAAAAAGTTGAGGTTTGATATTACTATTTTATTCTACTGCACCAAAGGGAATGGGAAGTCAATGCCTTTTCTTCCTTTTTCCCTTCCCTATTTTTCTCTATTATTTGCTTTTGTACTTTTTATAATTTTGTAATTTTGTAATTTTTGTAATTTTAAATAACAAAATCATAAGAGAAATCGTAAATAGTTATTTTGAATGAAAGGCTATTGTGTTTCCATTACTCCCATACGACAGCATGCACGCACGAAATAAAACATAACTCCATCCCAAAACTACAGGTATGTACCATGTAATGCAATATGAGGTAGGCTGCCAAGTCACCGGAATTAAATTAGCAGATTTTATGCAAACTTTAGGTTTTTTGGAGACCAAGTCATCCACAGCTACTCAAGAGAATGAACTAAATTGCCAATCCGGTAGCTGACTTGCTCTTTTTCTAGAGATGCCATTTGGATTCTCGATACATAAACAAGCAGAAGCCTTTGCCATCAGCAAAGAGTATTTCATTTCTATGACATAGAAACACCTTAAGGGGATTAGGAGAGGGAATTAAATACATAATAAAGGAGCAGGAGGGAAGTCTCGCTTTTGGTGGAGCAAAAAGCCTTGCTCAGCAACACACAACTCTGTTGTTAAGGTCCATTCGGCACGTCCGGGGGGGGGGGGGGGGAACGACTTACGATAGCCTTTCATCCTGGAGGAGATGAAAGAGGGGGCTGCCCTTGCTCCAGGTGGGATTTACAAGGGATCATTTCCCACTCATTTCCCCCAGTATCTCAATGAGCTTTGTTATAACGTTGAGTGCACAGGGGTTAATCTAGATGTCAACGCCGTCTGACAGTTGTGATTTCACTCCAGGCTAGCACGCCTTCTGAAGTCTTAATAGAACGGCCATTTTTTCCATCCAGACTGCAGGAAATGAAAGCGGTTCTGCTGTGTGTGTGTGTGGTGTGTGTATGTATGGATTCATTCAGCGGCAATTTTCTCACAGTGTGAAAATCTAAACTGTTTGTGGTCTAGAGATTCACATCTTATTAAGACCCTGGGCTTTGTTTGAAAAATTTGATTGCAGGGCACAGGGACATCCTGAACGTGTGTGTGTGTGTGTGTGTGTGTGTGTGTGTGTGTGTGTGAAAGAGGAGACATTGAATAAGAAGAAGCAATCAATAGCTTTATCTATAAATTCAGCTAGTTTTATATATGTGTTGTGGTCCGCCAGCAGCCTGCGGAGCTGGCAGTGGAGTCAGACAGTGAGGAAGCTGGGGAGGAACATGGGCCAGTCCTGGAGTCTGGGGAAGGCCCGGACGAGGGCTCTGCATCAGAGGCAGAGATGGGGCCAGGGCCATCTGGGAGTGATGCGCGGACTCCGTAGCCCCCAGAGTCAGACAGGAGAGAGGCAGAGGAACAGGAGGAACTAGTGCACGCATGTGCAGAGCTGCCAGAAGGCAAGAACAGTTAAAACAAAAGGGACAACTCGGGAGTAAGGCCTGGAGATGATTGGCTCCTCCCATATGGCTTAAAAGAGGAGCAAAGGCACCTGGGCCCTTTGCAGGAAAGCAACGTTGTTGATTCTGTTCCCAGTCGGCATCTCTGCTTGATTCTGAACTCCGTGTGGCTTTGCCAAGTAGATCTTTGGCAGAGTGTCAAAGGAGATGAAGGTTGGTGATTATCCCGAAGGATTTCTTCTGAAGGATTTCTTGCAACTAATTGGGTCTCAGCTGTGAATGAACGTAATTCACAGCTGTTGCAATAAAAGAGGTTTTTGGGACCACTCGTGTGTTTTAATGACTCAGGAAGCCTAGGTCACAACAATATGTATGTATGCATGCATGCATGCATGTATGGTTTATCTAGCTGCCACTTTTAGGGGTGAGCAGTAGGATCTAGTTAGCCAATACTAAAGAAAAGAAACTCAAAGGTGCTTTTAATCAAAAGGCAACTGGGCTTTCTTTTGTTGTTTTTCCTTTAAGAACATTTCACTTGTGTTTTCAAAGGAAAAAAACAACAACCAAGAAAGTCCAGTTGCCTTTTGAAAAAAGCATCTTTGGGGCAAAACCATGAGCTGGATGATTGAGACTCTACATAGACATAAAGCAACCTTAACAGAGTGTCCGAAGTATTGAACCATATCCTTAATTTCATATGCCAGCAAACAATCTTTGAGATAATGCAACAGAGATATCAGATAGTCAAGATGGATTATAAAAAGGCCATTATTAAGCAAGAGGCATTGTTGTTGATGCATGGTGGATAAATGAGAAAGGAAAGTGGGTGCAGGGAAAAAAAAATGATTATGTATTTAATTGATAAAAGAATTTTTTTTTGATTGCACAACCCTTGTCAACCTATTATTATTTTTATATTATTTGTTTGTATTTCACCTTTATTATATTTACAAATAAATCAAGGTGGCCAGCATAACCAACACATCTTCCTCCTCCTATTTTTCCCACAACAACAGCAACCCTGTGAGATAGTCTAGGTTGAGAGAGAAGGGCTGGCCCAATATATCTTAGGAACATGGAGATGCAGAATATTGCATTGCCTTATGAGAAACCTACACACCGTACTTTCCAGACAGAACAGACAAACTGGCTCCAAGTTTCTAAAGAAATGAACTAAATTGTATATTATCACCTTATTTATTTAACTACATGCTGAATATAAATTGGAGGTTAAATTGGAAGATGAATACGGTTTTAAAATTGGAGGAAAGAAGGTCAATAACCTGTTCCATGCTGATAACAGTACTATGCTAGGTCAAAAATACAAATGATCTCAAAGTCCAAGTAACGGAATGCATGAAAAAATGAGACCATCTTTAAATGTAAAGAAGACTGAACTCATGACAACTGGTACAGAAATCAGCCTTAGAAATGACAGCGAAGATTCTAAAGTGATGGATTGCTACCATCTTTTAAATTCAATCACCAACAGTAAAGGAACCATCAGACAAGAAATATGCTAAAGACCAGCCCATGGTAGAATAGCAACAAAGGTCTTGGAAAAGCTATTTAGATGTGTGTATACCTACAAAGATCAAAACTTTACACAAAACAGTTTGCCCATCACACTCCAGGGAAGTGAAAATTTAAGACTTGGAGAAATTAAAATTAAAATCAAGGAAGCAGGATCAAAAGAATATTGACTTGTTTGAGTGTTGGTATTTGAGAAAATTTCTAAGAAGGCCACAGATAACCAAAAAAACAAACAAATGGATGATAAAATAAATCATGCCAGAGTTTTCACTTGGGGCACAAATGATCAAGCTCAAATTATATATTATGCTGAGATCTAGCACTTTCAATGAGTCTATAATTAGGTGGAAGGTGGAAGGAAAGGAAAGAAGACAATCAGCAGTTGTGATAATGGGTTCATGTTAAAGAATCTGAAAGGCCAAATTTGGGACAGATCATCTTGAAGAAGGTCTATTTATGTGCTCATTGGCTATATAATTGTAACATCCATTTGATGGCACTTAATCAAGTGGAGTGGGTTGTCTAAAGTATGATTTTTGTATTTGAATAATCAGGTAGACTGATAGGATTTCACCCAAGGAAATACAACGGAAATGTCAAAAACTATTGCAACATTTTTTGATCTTCTACAGACATCCATTTACTGGTCCACTGAATTTTTTAAAAAAATAATAATGGAGAGAAAAAATACACTGATCTAGGAGGCAGTGAGAAAGAAAAAAAAAATTACAGAAGGGGATGTTCCCAGGAGGTAATAGAAATCATTCAATTTAGATTTAAGAATGTGGATGCTGAAGTTATCTGTTTGGAACTAATCTGTCCAGAATGACAAGCAACATAGAGACATGGATAGAACCAGTGGTGGGACTCAAATAATTTAACAACTGGTTCTCTGCCCTAATGACCAGCTGGGTAGGCAAGGCTCGGTGGTCATGTGACCACGTGGGTGTGGCCAACTCAATGTCACTCATGTTGATGGGCGCGTCACCTTAGCTGTTACAATGTAATAAGGGTTAACAGAGAGGCAGTTTCTGTAAGCAGGGCAATAAAGATTAGGCTAGAAGCAACACCAGAATGTTTCCTTCCTGCCTTCCTTACAGGATTTGCCCTGTAAAGTAGAAAAAAAAACAACAACAAAAAAGATTTCTTCCAATAACCAGTTCTCCGAACTGCTTAGAAAGTTAACAACTGGTTCTCCCGAATAGATGTGAATTTGCTGAATCCCACCACTGGATAGGACCATTGTAGGATCCCAAAATAATTGCAACCTATTGGGCATGGGTAATGCCCAGAGGTGGGTTTCACAGATTTTTACCATCTGTTCACTGTGTGCCTTCCACGCATGCCCCCAACCTACTGCCATGCACTTTGCTCACGTGTGCACCTTCTGTGTATGCCTGGCCTTGAAAACGTGGGCAGCATAGTGCTGGGGCAAGTGGGTGGGTGGGCAGGCCCACTCACAATCTCCGCTACTGGCTCACCCAAATTGGTACAAACCAGCTGAATACCACCACTGGTAATGCCTCAACTAACAACAGAGATGGGTAATTCTTACTCCCAAAAGTTCTTAAGAACTTTCCAAAAATGTCTGCAACACGATAACGCAACTCAAAATCCATGAATGTTCCAATAAAATTAACTGAATGCATCTTGTCAGATGCTTACACTTTTAACCTTAGCTGTTTAGTTAGAACATAGTCACATTAGTGTAAGAGTTTGTATACATGCTCTTATCTAGCCTTTTGTTTTTCAGATCACAATTATATATGCATACCTCTGAATGCACATATATGGATGCAGAGGGAAATGTCTGAATTCTTAGCCATGCCAGAAGGCGGGGCGGGGGGGGGACAACAACAAGCAGAGCTTTTGGGGAATAATCCAATGACATGATTTCTTGGGGAGAAGAGGAAGAATCCACCAAGTTCCCCAGTCATTTCACTAGGATCCAAAGATCCCTGGCAAAATAGATACTGTAATTAAAGGGGGTTGGACTAGAAGATCTCCAAAGTCCCTTCCAACTCTGTTATTTTGTTAAAGATGGAGATGCTTTTGCCATGACATACAGCGACACAGTTCAGTAAGGCATAGAATGCAGTTCTTTTTTTTTTAA
This sequence comes from Masticophis lateralis, assembly GCA_030761175.1. Taxonomy (NCBI): domain Eukaryota; kingdom Metazoa; phylum Chordata; class Lepidosauria; order Squamata; family Colubridae; genus Masticophis; species Masticophis lateralis. The sequence continues at coordinate 13,237,790 of JAUDYJ010000012.1, read as the reverse complement.
CCTCAGTTGTTGATTTCTTTTCATTCCTTTTTTTTTAATGCAAATCAGCCTATCTGAATAGTTGGTGCATCAATGTATTGTGTGAACCCTCCAAGCAGCTGCATTCTCAATTTCAACATGGAGTATTGATGCAAGTTATATACACACATGACAGTAAACTCAACTGAAGAACCCAGTTTTCCCCAAAATAAGACATCCCCTCGGGTTTTGGAGCACATGGCAATAAGGCCAAGCGCTTATTTCAGGGTTCAAAAAAATAAAAATAAAATAAGACAGGGTCTTATTTTCGAGGAAATACGGTAGTAGTTGTAAATATGAAGTGATGGTGCACTAGCTTTATACATGCCATGAAAAAGTTTTGTAATGGAAAAAGGATGTGCAGCTTCAAGTACTCCCCTAAATACACTCATGCATGCACACGCGCACACACACACACACACACACACACACACACACACACACACACACACTTTCCTTTAATCACACAGCCCAGTCAAAGCTCCAACACTTGAGCAGAGTTTGTGAAAATGCATGAAACAACAACAAACCTCCATCCTTCAGCAGATTTTCTGCCCAGGCCACAAATTACAGATATTTACAACACTTTCTTTGAAGACCATTCAAAGTTATAACAGCAATGAAAAATGTGACTTGTGACCATTTTTACACAATTACAACCTTTGCAGCATCCCCACTTGGATCATGTGATCAAAATTCAGATGCTTGGCAACTACTCTGTTTCCCTGAAAATAAGACACAACTGGAAAATAAGCCCTAGGATGATTTTTCAAGATGCTTGTAATATAAGCCCTACCCCACAAATAAGCTACGGTTAAGATCATCAGCCAGATGGATGCAATTAGTATCATATTTCCCTCCAAAATAAGACCTAATCAGAAAATAAACCCTAATGCATCTTTTGAGCAAACAAATAATATAAGACCCGATCTGATCTGCTTTTGCAACCTTCTGACCAGCAAAGTCAATGGGGAAGCCAAATTCGCTTAACAACTCTGTTACTAATGTAACAACTGCTGTGATTCACTTAATAACTGTGGCAAGAAAGGCTGTAAAATGGGTTAACAAATGTCACTTAACAAGTGTCTTGCTTAACAACAAAAATTTTGGGTTCTATTGTAGTTATAAGTCGAGGACTACTTGTAATGTGCTTGGTTATGCTTGGTAGAATGGACTCTATCAGAAAATCTTATTTGTCTCAGGCCCGGCTCGCCCTTTCTGAGTCAGATGCTGTTTCTGACTCAGAACAAAAATTCTTGGGGGAAAAAAAATAAGAGGAACCAAGAACAGTGGGATGAATGTCTGACTGGACAAAGGAAGCTTTGAAATTGGAGGCGAAGATGGCAGAGATGAGAGTGGTCTATTAGATAACCCAGTCTGACTCCCAGAGGGAACGCGAAATTGTTCTCCACTGTGTGTTTTCTAGCCCTGTATTTGTTAGACGTTATGGAAACAGGAGGCAGCGAGACTGCTGCTTCCTGTGTCAGAAAAACAGATCTCTGTTGGATGGAGAAGATTGAAAGAACATTTACAAATTCAAGGGCACCGTGGAGCAATTGTTTCAATTTGCCTGATGCATACAGAAAGCAGTGCCACAAAGAAAGTCCTGTGGATAAGCTACAATTCCTGATTCGTTGGGTTGCGAGCAGTGTTCAACTGATCCAAGAAATCAAATAATCATGGAAAGCCAATTTCAGAAGCTGTACTTCAATGCATTCTCAGCCACCAACTCATATTTTGTCCCTGTGCTGGAATGACTTGTTTGCCATGGTTATCTTAATTCTGAATTACTGGATTATCCCATGGATTATCCCAGGAGCCTTGATGGTGCAGCGGACTAAAGTGCTGTTAAGTAGCACTTAGCTGCCAGCTGCCTGCAATTACGGCGAGTTCAAATCTCACCAGGCTCAAGGTTGACTCAGCCTTCCATCCTTCCGAGATAGGTAAAATGAGGACCCGGATTGTGGGGGCAATAAATTGACTTTGTATAAAAAAGAACACCGCTTAGGGGGGCCCAAAAGCCCTACTAAGCAGGTATAAACCAAAGTATGAAGGCTATTGCTTGATGCATTGTAAGCCACCCTGAGTCTCCAGAGAAGGGCGGCATATAAATCAAACCAATAATAATCAAACCAATGTGGTTTTGCCCAGCAAATGAAATGATTAACTGACACATATAGAAACCCAACTATGCGGCTGGTGGTTCAGAGGATCATGGATGCAATGGCATGTCATGTGTCTCAGATTCAACAGATTTTAATGATCAGCACAAAGGAGGCAATCTATTTCGGACACGAGACAAGAGATTTCCTCCATGCCCAGAACAGAACAAGATGCAGAATGCCATTTTAGGAAAACAAAACAAACACCAAACAAGCTGCAGTAAATCTACCCTTAACTGCTGATGAGATCAAACATAAAGAAGTAGTAAGTGCATTCATTTGATAGCACCCTGCATTTTAAATACCCAGGATCTTGCTCTTTTCTCATGCCTGGAATTTAGGAGTTGTGAGGGTTTGTTTGCTTGTTTTCTGCAACTGGCAATAGGACAAGTCCAACCATAGACAAGAGGGGAAGGGAGGAAGAAAAACTAGAGAGAGAAAGAGAAAGAGAGAGAGAAGAGGAGGAGGAGAGGAGAGGAGAGGAAGAGGAGGAGGAGAAGGAAGAGGAGGAGGAAGAAGAAGAAGAGGAAGAGGAGGAGGAGGAAGAAGAAGAAGAAGAGGAGGAAGAGGAAGAGGAGGAAGAAGAAGAAGAGCCTTCAGAAGTTGTGAATGCTCCAACACTGGAAATTTTAAAGAAGATGTTGTCTGAAGTGGTGTAGGGTTTCCTGCCTGGGCAGGGGGTTGGACTAGAAGACCTCCAAGATCTCTTCCAACTCTGTTATTCTATTCTATTCTAGGAGGAGGAGGAGGAGGAGGAGGAGGAGGAGGAGGAGGAGGAGGAGGATAATTAGAATTAGAAGAGGAGGAGGAGGAGGAGGTGAAGGGAAGAGAGTAAAGAAGGAAGGAAGGGAAGAGAGGGAGGGAAGGAGATGGAAGGAAGAAGAAAGGAAAGGAAGGAAAAGGAGGGAGGGATAGATATTGGGAGAAGTGTGTTGATAGCTTTGTTTGTTTTCTGCTAACACTTGTCCAGAATCTCACCTTTAAACAATCCAAATCACTCAGAGTGCATTACTGCAGTTTGCACTTTGTGCCAGAAAAGCTGACATTTGTCCCCTGCCTTTCCTTTTCTGTTTTCCTCCCCAGAATGAAATCTCCTCCTCTTTGATTGCTGCCTCCACTTCCAGCCTTTCTCCCCTTTTATGTTAAGGCAGGATTTGTGAGAAACGCCGCCATTGAACGGCAACTGTGCGGAGGCTAATGGCATGTTTGCTCTCACAGATTCTCTCTCCTGCCCTTCTGCCTTCCTGCTGAGACTTGGTGCTTTGCTTATGGAGGAAATGGGCATTTTCAAAGCTTTCCTGGGCTGCAACAACACAACGGGTACGAAATGATGGAATTTGGCAGAAGTTCCACCATCCCATCAGAACATCGAAAAGGTGGCTCCACCATGATCGATACTTAAATGCAGTGGGGAGCAAATCGGGGTCTTTGTTTCACTCTTGAAAATTGCAGATTTTCTGCATTACATTTTCATAGTGTTTTTTTTTTTTAAAAAAAACATAAAGAGTAAAATAGGTGTATTAAAGCAGGGGTCTCCAACCCCTTGTCCATGGACTGGCACAGGGCCACAGCATGCTATAAACCGGTCCACACCAACCAGCGAAGCCTCATCATTAGGATGCAGGCAGCAGACAAAACGACACACCTCCTCCAATCCATGGAAAATCCTCTCTCCATGGAACCGGTCCCTGATGGCCAAAAGGTTGAGAGGTACTATGTTAAAGTCTCTATCAGTGTAACCTGCTCAGCTTGTTGATCAGAAGGTTGGCAGTTCAGCGGTTCGAATCCCTAGTGCTCTGTAATGGGGTGAGCTCCCGTTACTTGTCCCAGCTTCTGCCAACCTAGCAGTTCAAAAGCACGTAAAAAATGCAAGTAGAAAAGTAGAGACCACCTTTGCTGGGAAGGTAACAGTGTTCCGTGCGTCTTTGGTGTTGAGTCATGCCGGCCACATGACTGCGGAGACATCTTCGGACACCACTGGATCTTCATCTTAGAAACTGAGATGAGCACCGCCCCCTAGAGTCGGGAATGACTAGCACATATGTGCGAGGGGAACCTTTACCTTTACCTAAAATAAATCCCCATCCCGTAGCTGAGAATATACAGAATTGCAGACTCAGTAGATCTGGATGGAAGGTTAGAGTAGCCTTCAGTGGGTGTGAGTGAAAATTTTGGTTGGTGCCTTATTGACTCTGAAAGAAGGAAGGGTGCACATCATACCTACACATGTCTATGTACACCAGGGTCCAACCATTCAAGATCCCAGAGGAGTTAGATTTAATTTTAACTCAATGATTAATTCTTTACCTTCTGCAAAGGAATCAGACATCTGGATCAGGGATGCTAAGATTGGAGATGCTTGTCCCTCTATCTCTTAATAGGCTAAAAGAGGTTAATGGGAATCATTCTGCATCACTCTGAACTGCCTGAAGAACCTATGGGAGATGGCACTGAGGTTTCCAAATGGATACCTATTTGGAATTCTTGCTCTGAGACTAGATCCTAGTTTTCTCTCTTAAAACATAGAACGTAGAATAGAGTTGGAAGGGATCCTGGAAGTCTTCTAATCCAACTTCCTGCTCAATCAGGAGACCCTATACCACTGATGGCGAACCTTTTCGGCACCGAGTGTCCAAACCGGAATGCATGCCAGAAACCCAAAGACCATCTGGCCAGTGTAAATATGCCTCGGCCAGATCTTTGGGTTTCGGGTGCACGTGAAGATGCATGCCGGAAATCCAAAGACCAGGTGGCCAGAGCACACATGAACACCAGCCAGCTAGTTTTCAGGTTTCCGGTGCTCCGGTGTGTGTGAAAACCAGCTGGCTGGCACACATTCACACACTGGAAACCAGAAGAGCAGCTGGTGACGGCGTGCCTGCCCACAGAAAGGGCTCTGCGTGCCACCTCTGACATGCGTGGCATAGGTTTGCCATCACAGCCCTATATCATGTCAGATCCATGGTTGTCCGGTCTTTTTTTGAAAGCCTCCAGTGATGGAGCACTCACAACTTCTGTACATGCTGTAAAAATCATGTCAATTCTGAGCACTCACAACTTCTGTACATGCGGCAAAACCATGTCAGTTCTAAAGAGTAATTCTTTAGCAACTGACATTCTTCTCCCCCCCGCCCCCCCCCCCCATGCAGCACACCGTGAAGGGGAAAGGCAGAAGAAAAGGCCAAAAAATCTGGGTTGCATCTAAGAACAAGAAAAAGAAGTCTGCCGAAATCCACTTACAGTGTTCTTGAGAGGTGTGGGGTTAGTCGAATTTGCAAGGCTTCTGGACCTGCCAAATGGCAGACTATCAAGTAAAACTCATTCAGGGGATGGCAAGTTTTCTGCTTACTCAGAACTTGGCTCATCACGTAAGCTCTGGGAGTCAGAGACCACCTTTGGATACTCCTGCTGAGATCCCTACCGTTTGCTTTCCCAGAAATTTATACAAGTTTCACTGCAGCCCTAAGCTTCACCCAAGCGGTGCTTAAACACCTTAGCGGAGGGGCGATGTTGGCGGTGAGAAAATTGTTAGAAACTTTGCTATGATTAAGATAAATGAAGCTACTTTGGAGAGTTCTCAAAAAAACAAAACAAAATAAAACCCCACCCTTCCATAAGTCTTCTTCCCACTAACTATGATTTTATAAATTATATGAAATATAAGACATATGCTAGTGGGGGATGGCATGGAAGCAGTGGGTGATATTCAGCCAGTTCTATCCGGTTCGGGCAAATTGGTAGCGGCGGTGGCAGAAGGCTCTGCTCACCTGCCTGGACCCATCATGTCCCATTTTTGACGCTCTGCGCGCACACTCACATTTGCAAACCGGTAGTGAAGGTAAGTGAATTCCACCCCTGCATGGAATCCTTAACAATTCTTTCTTCAGAAGAAACTCTCATGGGGAATTTAAGTTTGCATTTAATATTTGTGGTCGTATCATCCCCAGATAAGGTCATTTCCATCTTGGGAGCTCCTTTTCTCCTAAGACAGAATTTAATTTATTGCATTTGGGGCCTTCCTCCCATTTGGTTTCCCTTCTTCTTCTTCTTCTTTCTTTCTTTTTTTTTTAATAACAAAATTTTTAAAACGCTGCCTTTTGCCTCCCACACATCCAAAATACATTGCTGTCATTTTCATTTCATGCATTGCACATATTATAACCTTTACATCCCAAGCAGTATTCAAAGATGGACTGTTCCAATCTGAAATAAAACTCCAGACAAGTGATGACAGATGGCATAACAGTGGAATTGATATTTTTTTGTTGTTTTTGTTTTAAAGAGGAGGACAACAGATGGGGAATGTATAGAAGTTTGGAGAGAGGGTGACTTCAGGAAAGTGTGCACATGCATATACGCATGTAGACACAAACCCTTCACTAGAGAGCCCCACCCTTTTCCCTTGCCAAACAGCTAATCATCTAGCAAGCAAACTTCCTCAAAACTGTTAATGGCAAAGAAAAGCATCCTTTCTGGGAAAGATGACTGGTGAGAGGCAAGCAGAGAAGAGACATTTAAACCAGTTCTTTTCCCCCAGTGAACCTTATCAAGATTGTTCTTTGTCCATTGCCATTAGCGGCTAAGAAACAGCAATCTTGATCAAGATGACTAGCTGTGTCAGGGGAGATGCTCTAACTCTATCCTTCTTATCAGTAACTCTTTACAGTCTCATCACTACTAATAGCACCCAAGAAAGAACACTGTGATCAGGAAACTTAGAGGCAAGGAGGGACTTCAACTTCATCGTGTTCCACGATGAACCTTAGGAAGCATGTGTTCATAAAAGGTAAAGGTTCCCCTCGCATATATGGGCTAGTCGTTCCCAGCTCTAGAGGGCAGTGCTCATCTCTGTTTCAAAGCCAAAGAGCCAGCACTGTCTGAAGATGTCTCCGTGGTCATGTGGCTGGCATGATTAAAGGTGCACAAAACGCTGTTACTTTTCCACCAAAGATATTCCCTATTTTTCTACTTGCATTTTTTACGTGCTTTCAAACTGCTAGGTTGGCAGAAGCTGGGACAAGTAACGGGAGCTCACCCCATTATGCAGCACTAGGGATTCGAACCGCTGAACTGCCAACCTTTTGATCGACAAGCTCAGTGCCTTAGCCACTGAGCCATATAAATATGTTCATGAAAAAATGAATGAGTTACAGCTCCAAGTGGTTCTACAAGCTAGAACAATTGTTTCCCCCCCCCCCCTCAATGTAGACCTTAGTTTAAAGGTGGGGAGCTGAATTCAATCCTAATGTGTTGTCCATCAATTGTGTTTCCCACCACTCCACCACTTACTCCTCTAGACATGACTTAGACCGAGACTATATTACCTCCCAGATAGGAAGATGATGTTCCTTTTCCCATGTGTCACTTCCTCCTATCTCCCAAAGAGCAAGGCAAGTCAGATAGACAAGACTCAACAAAGGACCTTATTTAAGGTCCAACAGGTTGCGTAAATTGCACATCTTTGTTTTGGATGCTCAGAAAATTATCTTCTTATATCCTTATAAGAGCATAGCAAAGTGTAAAGCCTAAACATATTCTTGTTTTTTTTTTCTAAATTTGATACAATGTTTGGTAACAATGCTGAATAAATGCAAAGTCCTTCCTTCCTTCCTTCCTTCCTTCCTTCCCTCCCTCCCTCCCTCCCTCCCTCCCTTCCTTCCTCTCAAATTTGAGACTGCAGGATTCTTAAGTATTTGTGCCTCTTTAAGTCTCTTGCTTTGCATAATATTATGGAAATTGGTAGTGTGGTGGTAAGTGGTGAGGATGGTGATGATCATGACAATGAAGAAAATGCTGATGACCTGGTATATTTCATAAACTCATAAGCTTTTCACATATTCAGTCAATGACTCCATTCATTAAAGCTGGTCAAACATACAGATATCGCAGACAAAATCATCTGCAAGGAAGAGAAATGGAGGTTGCCCATTGTTTCTCTCAAGGATTTTTTGGGTCTCCTCCCAGATGTGCACAACCCTTTTGTAACTTTGATTTCCAAAATAATTACATAATGGGGTTCATCATTTAGATCCCCTTTGGTCCAGGAACAAATAATATCCAAATGCATCCTCAACGTGCAACAACATGGGATAGACCAAGCCTTCAACATTGCTGTCAGAGCTGTTGGACGTATCAAGGACATCGACTCACTTACAAACCTAGATATTTCAATATGATTTTTTTAAAAAAATGTTACCGCTTCTGCTAAAGAATCCTGAGAACTGTGTTTTGGTGAGAGGGCAATAACAACGTATTAAGGAATCTCACTTTCCCAACCCACTTCTTAGATATGCAGTGATTACGAGTCCCTAGAGAGAGAGGGATAGGTGGTTAAATATGTACGTATGTCTGCAGCGTAGAGATAAAGATTCTCTGGGGAAGGGGGGTCAAACTCAATTCCTGGTGACTTCACGGACACACACACCCCTCACATTTTCTGGCGATCTCCCATTTGATTGCTATCCTCGTCCAAATGTGCTTAATGTTTTGGAGATCAGCCAAGGGAATTAGGTGCGGCAACTTGTGGTGAGTCCACCCTAAGTCAATTTTTTTTTTGCAGTCCTTGGTTCTAATCTCCTGTGTGAGCAAGCGGTTAGACTAGATGACCTCCAAGGTCCCTTCGAATTCTGTTACTGTTAACTCTACAAACCTCTGTCCTGTATTGGTCTCCCCCCTCACTCTCTTTGCCCTGAACCCCTCTCATTCCACAAGAAAACATTCAATATCACAATGAGTGCAAGCTTCGGCCACATCTAAATCTCCACTGAGGCACAGACATTGGGTCAGCTACCCAGATAGCTCTGTCAAGAGGCTGGAGAAGAGGTTTCTTCTGGCAGTACTTTTCTCTCTCGGACATATTTCACTCAGGAATGTAAAGATCAGGTCTTTCTTTCTTTCTTTCTTTCTTTCTTTCTTTCTTTCTTTCTTTCTTTCTTTCTTTCTTTCTTTCTTTTTTTCACGTACTCCCTTGAAAGTCCATTCCATCGAAGTCCATGTCATCTCTGCAAGTAAACCTCCCCCCCTCACCCGAAGGCATTCATTTTTATATGCAAATTCCCTAGTATATTCATTTTGTACGCTTTATTTCCCTGATATACATATATATTTTGTTTTTTTGTACACGACCTTCCCCAACGCATGCTTTTTTCTTTCTTTCTTTCCTTTTTCTTTTGCACGCACGTTTTGGGTTAAGAACAGCCTCGCAAATTCCAGAGAAGTGCAGAATCAGAAGAAGAGTGAAGTTCTGTTCTGCCCCATCATCCAGAAAGTGCAAAGTGTATTCATTTCACTTAGCAATGTGGACTGGGAAAACAGTCCCCTTGATACCCTGAACCTCCCACTGTTCATTTAGTCCTTGTGGGGGAGGGGGGACTTGTCTTAAGAAGTTAGCTTGACCACAGCCAAATTCCATTGAGGAGAAATGGAAGCTCTCCTTCTAATTTGACATGAGCAAAATAAACCAGAGATATTTCATGTAACTCCCAACTGCATAAACCAATGACTTGATCACTCTTCATTAGCTTCCAAACCCCACCCCGCCCTCCACAAAACATGATCAGGGAGGCCCTTTATTATTATTGTTATGATTCTCTCCTTTCATCCCAAATTTGCTTTTTTGTGGAGCTACGAGAATGTCTATGATGGCTTGCCGTCTCCTAAAGCTCCTTCCTTACCTTCTTACCCCCAACTTTCCTGCTAAGCTGACTATGACGCTCCATTTCACAGTGTCTTGATGCGCCAGTCTTTTCGGGACGTTGCTAATGTGAGAGGAATGTTGACCAAGAAAGGAAGAGGTAGAGGGGAGGTGTAGCTGTTTATATGCCTTTTTTTAGCTGCTGAACAGATTCCAACCCTGGGTTCTCTCTCTCTTCTCTCTCTCTCTCTTTTTTGGTAAGTTTATTGGGTAAAAATCAGTTGGCAAGCCAAGGCAGAAAGGATGGGGGGTGGGGAGAGAAACATGGAGGGGGTGGGGTAAGAGGAATCATCATAGATTGATCAGAGGGGACCCAGCCCCCTTCAGTTCATATTTCAGCTGGATTCTACGCTACAACCAATGGAGAACATCCATTCCTCACGGAAGTGGCAAGAGATACAGATTGACCCAGGTCACAGCAGAGGAAGTAAACATAGAGAATATTTGGATTCTACTTTGTGCTTCATCATAAACTCTCTGTGGAGCCTTCAGACATACCTCTCTCTTTCCTTGCCTTTTAAGACCACCAGCATGTCCAGAATGGGGGCAGATGACCTACCCGACACAGGATTGATGAGAAGTTGGTTTAGATCAGAATTGTAAAATATCCTTTACAAGAAGCAGGGGGGAGAAAGTGCAGCAAAAATCACTGTGATTTTTTTTGGATATATATATATATATATATATATGTACATATAAAAAAAAATTAGGGGGACCACCTCCACTGAGATTGTAGCTTTCAAGCCACTTCGTTGGAATTGACAGCTGGGTCAATAGTTGTCCATGGAATAGTTGTAATAGCTGTATCTGATGTTTTGCATATCTAGAATTATTCCGGTGAGAATTTCTGGGGATTTTGTCTCCAAGATATCCACTTTGTAAACTTTCTTTGCATATGGCTGTTGCAGATATTTGTCTGGGTCCTCGAGATGGGTTCTAGGACTCTCGTTTGAAAAGGAAAGGAAATATGAAAATGATCTGGTAAATGATATTAGATCCATTCTTGTTTTTCTTCGCAGCTGGGTGGACGTTCCTCTGATGCTTCATTTGACCAGTAGGTGAGGTGAACCTTCTGAATGGTATATATTCCAAAACTGAAACATTTAGATATAGGAGAGAATCAGAAACCTTGGAGTAGAATGAGATACGCTGGAGACAACAGAGGTTCCAGAATTGTTTAAAGCCAGAAGGGAAAGGTGGGGTTGGTAGCATTACGATGGTAGATGAGATCTCTTTAAAAGGAAGTTACTTCGGGGTGGGGGAATCATCCTGGAATAACAGGACCATTGCCAGTTTGGTGCCTGATTAGGCATGCTTTCATCAACTTTTCTTTTGTTGTTGTTATTCTATATTTCCAAATGAATTGAACTCTATTGGGTAGCCAGAATCTAAAGGACACTGTAGGATTTGCAGTTCCATATCTTAAGTTAAATATTGTTTTTTTTCCCCCCCTTGTGTTCTGTTTAATACTGTATAACTCTTTCAATCTCTCTCACGTTTTCCTTCTGCTTCTGGGATGTTAGATTTTTTTAATAGCAGCAGCTCTGGGAGCAAAAGCTCTCCTTCTCCCTCCCTCCCTCTCTTTCTCTTTCCCTTTCTCTTTCTCTCTCTGTATATAGCCCCAACTGCTTTACATATGAGTGAGGCTTTCCATGTTTCCCTTTAACTTGTCTCTTTCGGTTTTGTTTCTTTCAGTGTTGTATGTATAGCAGGCACTTGAGTTTATATGAATATGTTGGCTTGAGGTCAAGGGAGAGGTAGGGTAGGGAGAAAAAAGACACAGCAACAACTTTGAAGCTTGGTTGCTGCTAGCCGAGGATGTCTAAGTAGATTGGAGTGGCTTTGCCCAGAGCATGAAGGAGCTTGTAGATTTCCTTAATGTTCAGCCTCTGCTGAGGTTCTCTCTGCCAGCATCCCAGCATGATATCATAAATTTCCTTGGGGCAAACCCGGGGCCTCTCCAGGACTCGGCCTTGGGTGATGCACTCAATGACCTGCAACAGGAAACACAGAAGATTAATTTTATGCATTGCCTGATTTATATCTGTATTGATCTGCTACTTTTTAAAACCAAACTCCTTCCCTCACCTGCATGAGCTAAACAGAGGTTTCCAATCTTGGCAACTTTCAATGTCAACTGTCGCCTTATACTTGCTTGTGTGCTTCACTATCATGCCAGGACAGTCTGCCATGAACTCTAGGGATGGTGGATGGGAAGGGGAATGTTTGGGGGAAAGTGAAAGTAACTTCTACATCTCCCCAAGATGATGCTTCAAGGTCAGCTGGCTGGGAGAAGAACATAGATACATACCAACCAAGCTTGAAGGGATCATTTTAAAAACATCTTGCTGAACCCAAATGGTCATGGGGGTAGGAGGTCAGCGATGGGAGGCAGTTAAGGGAATGAAAAGATGAACGTAGGGGTTTTGGTGCACTTGTCTTCTAATACACTTGTAAATACAATAGTCTTCTAATGTGTCTTGTAATACACTTTGGTACACTTGTCTTCTAATAAAATTGTATCTTTCTCGACAAATGGTGCCAGGGATCGTTTCTATTTAGAGGTTTAAGTGCTGGCAAGTCTAACACTTTAAGACTTGTGGACTTCTGGAGCTGAAGTCCACAAGCCTTAAAATTGTCAAAGTTGGAGACCCCTGATCTAAATAATACATTTCTAGATTTCTGTCACTAAGTATGATCTGTACCAACAATTCCTTGAACAGTCTTGGAAAATTCATAATTGCATGATGCCTTTTGGTTTTGGAGAAAAAGCTGAGCACTCCTACATGAAGCCATTGTTTATTTAAATCACTGGTTTGTTTGAGTTTGTTTGTTTGTTTGTTTTTTTGCAGAAGACAGCAATCATCAAGGCTTTCTGGCCTAATTTCTGGCTTATTTGCCCTTGTGTTCTTATCTTTACCCATGCCTGTCTCAGTTAGCAGCCTAGGATAAAAATCAAATCAAGAATATCCCAAAGAACCTCAAAGAACCCATGTATCACATTAAGCCTCAATTACCACTGGTAAAGAAAACAATAAACATTATGGCTCAGTACAGTGTGTGTTGCCAGATTTTATGTCTTACACTCCAGCTGTTCTTTCTCCCATAAACCTTAATTAAAGCTATCACAATATCACAACTCAAACCATGTCCTAGCAGCACAGTCTTTTTCTTGTTTTCATATTTGGTTCCAATCAAAAACAAAGAATGGCAACTCCCAAAATTTGAAGTTAATCACAATGTCAATGTTCCAAGTAGGAGACTCATAGAAAGCAAAACTCCGAGGCAGAAGAATTCCTCAAAGAATAGCTTTATTAGAATATAGCATATTGGCACGTATTTGGTGAAAACCGACTCTGAAGGTTCCCACTGTTTTCACCTAATTAAAAGTAAAAATGTGTCACTTTCTCAAAACAATTAGTCACATAGTCCAATCACGGTGTGGCCTGGTTGCCTGGTGACATCACTCCCCCTTCCTCTGACCAGGAGGAGAATGTCCTTGGTTCCCAAGGGAAAATATTTTGTTTTGGCTACAGAATCTGAGCTATCTCAAACCCACCCCTCTCCCTATCCATCAGCTCCAGTGTGGCAACACTGAAGCTGTCAAAATGGCTTTGGTCAGGTCAACTTCAGGGTTGACACACAACAGACTAAACCCAGAAACTTCCCATTTATACCCCAGGGTTCTATAAATTGAAAGCCACCATTATTTTTCTGGAATCCTTTTAACCAAGCCATGAATTTGTCAGTGTATGAATATTCATAGACTGGAATAGGAAACAGATCAGCCAATGGGGGACTGTTTGGATAGACTTGGTAATAGGTCAGCCAATGGGGACTGTTTGGAAGCTGAAACATTGTTCCTATGGGGCCATAAGAGACAGTTTGGAGTCTGGGTGTGGCTTACACTTGCTGAACTGTATATAAGAGTTGGTTTGGCCTCTGTAATGGGTGCCTCTGTACAATATATTAGCCACTGTATCTCTCTACTCTGTAATGACTTGCTTCTATGAACATTGCTTCTGTGTTCCTGATATTGTATGCTGAATTCTCCTGTATGGAATTGGATATAAAGAAGTTTGAATCCTGCTGAATTGTCTGATTGTCTGTGCTGCAACAAACTCTGATAGAATATCACTTTCCTACCACTTTCTAGGAATCTCTTGAGATCTGTATAGTTAAATTCGGGGCTGGATTCTTTTCCCCCTCACATTATTCATGGGCATTCTACCATTTGTGTGTGTGTGTGTGTGTGTGTGTGTGTAGTATTTTAAATGGTGATACCAGGGCTATTTCAAAAAACTTGAGGGAACCATATATTAGATACAATACAACATATTTAATGCATTACATTAATGCAATGTGTTTAATGCATTTAGTGCATTAAATACAATGTATTTAATACAAGATATCCAGTTTGCTCTAGTGGGTAAGGCACCAGGCTACAAAGTAAGAGACTTATGAATTCATGGCGCACCTTAGTCATTTAAAACTAGATGGATGACCTTGGGAGCGTTACTCTCTTAGCTGAGGGAAAATAGGAGGTACATGTGTTGCATATGTTCACCATCTTGAATTATTTGTAAAAATAATAAAGGAAGGATACAAATAAAAATAAATAAATAAAAATTAAGCCCAGGTATAAAGACCATTCTTCCAACAAACTGCCCATTTCTCATTTTTTTTTTCAAAATAATTTAGTCACTTGGGAGAATTGAAGTAATAGCAATAGCACTTAGACTTACCCTGTTTCCCTGAAAATAAGACATCTCCTGATAATAAGCCCAATTGGGTTTATTGAGCGCATGTGCTAAAATAAACCTCCCTCTGAAATTAAGTCCTCCCCAAAAATATTTAAATGCAAAGCTGGAAATCAGGTAAGACAGCAAGAGGTGCCCCATCTTGCTCCATGGGCCCCAAAATAATAAGACCTCCCTGAAAATAAGCCCAACTGCTTATTTCGGGGTTCAAAAAGATATAAGACAGGGTCTTACTTTCGGAGAAACACGGTATATATATAGCTTCACAGTGCTTTACAGCCCTCTTTTAAGCAGTTGACAGAGTCAGCCTATTGCCCTCGACAATCTGGATCCTCATTTTACTGACCTCGGAAAGATGGAAGGCTGAGTCAACCTTGAGCTTGTCAGGATCGAATTGCTGGCAGTCGGCAGAATTAGCTTGCAATACTGCATTCTAACCACTGCACCACCATGGCTCTTAAGGGAAGCAACGTCCCCCGAAATCCCAAAGAACCCTTTGCAACCAGATTTATTTATTTATTTATTTATTTATTTATTTATTTATTTATTAAATTTCTATACCGCCCTTCTCCTTCCGGACTCAGGGCGGTGAACAGCCAATTTAAAACCAATACAAATACAAAAGTTAAAAACGTACTAAAACCAATATAAATTTAGGCTGAAAATATAAAACCAAATAAGACTCTAAAACTCTAAAAAGTTTAAAAATAGGAGGGATCAGGCAAGTCCGGCAAGTTGGAAGAGATGAGTCTTCAGAGCCCGACAAAAAGTCCGGAGGTCAGCGATAGTCCTCAGATCTGGAGGGAGCTCGTTCCAGAGGGTGGGAGCTACCACAGAGAACGCTCTCCCCCTGGGGGTCGCCAGCCGACACTGTCTGGCTGACGGCACCCTGAGGAGGCCCTCTCTGTGGGAGCGATTGGACAATGTGGACTTCCTTTGACTGCTGATCAACTAAAAGGAACAGCACGGATTGGTAATGTTAATGTTTTGTTTAGTCAAAATCTATATGCACGATACCTCTGTATTTGACAACTGGAACCAAGGCTGTTTTCCATATGTGAAGATCTCCCAGAGAATTACTCCAAAGCTCCAGACATCACTCTCTGTGGTGAACTTCCGGTACATAATGCTTTCAGGAGGCATCCAGCGGATTGGCAGCATGGTGTGTCCCCCAACCTGCATTGACAAATGTAAAAAAAAAAAAAAAAAAAAACTGTTTAGATGATCCAGAAAAGGATCCACTTGCATACAATCCCAGCACCTTCCAGATAACCTTGTCTCAGCCAGGAACTTTCACCATGAAATGCTAACTTATCACAAAGACGGAATCAGCAATAAGCAATATCACTTAGACTTATAAATCACCTCTGGGTGATTTACAATGTCAGCAGATTGCCCCTGATAATCTGGGTCCTCATTTTACCAACCTTGGAAGGATGGAAGACTGAGTCATCCTTGAGCCAGTGAGCATCGAACTGCTGAACTGCAGAAATAGCCTGTAATACATCATTCTAACCACTGCGTCACCTTGAGCCCCATCAGGATTGAACTTTAAGCTGTGGGCAGAGTTTGCCTGCAATACTGCACTCTAACCACTGTGCCACCAGGACTCTTTCATTACCAATACACCGAGAAAAAGTTTTCTGGGCTAGCTTTCCAGGATCAGTAACTCAAATACCAAAAGCAATAGCACTTAGACTTATATACTGCTTCACAGTGCTTTACAGCGCTCTCTAAGTGGTTTACAGAATCAGCATATTGCCCCCAACAGTCTGGGTCCTCATTCTACTGACCTTGGAAGGATGGAAGGCTGAGTCAACCCTGAGTCGATGAGAATCGAACTCCTTGGCAGTCAGCAGAATTGGTCTGCAGTACCACATTCTAACCACTATGCCACCAAATGAGAAAATCATTTTAGAGGAACATACGAAGATTGGTTGCAAATTGTTTTTAAGTCATGTTGGTCTCGTTTGATGCAGGTTCTACAGATAGAACTTTCTCCAGAGAGTAATTCTTTTTTTTTTCTATTAGCTCATCCATTTCTATCCAAGATATTTTGATTTTTTTTTTTTACACTTCCTTTTTTTTCCCCCTTTCCTTTTCTTTTCAGGCAGAATTTTTTCTGAAGGTAAAATGGGCAAAGCAGGATCAACCCATTTGAAGCTCTCTTGCCAAAAAGATGAGCGACTTGCAGCTGCAGCCCTTAGAAGATGAGTTGGCTTTTATGTGCAGTGCCGTGATGACAGTCTAACCAGCAAGATTAAAGATCTGTTGTACGCCTCAGAAGCATCAATGCTTACACAGCTCTTGAAACATCTGCACCAATCCCTAACCCCGAGGGACGCTTGAAAAAGGGGAACATTTTTTGTAACTAGTTTTTTTCTCTCTTTAGGTTGTTTCTGTGCACCAGGTGGATCCATTAGACAAGAAATATTGAAGGATGAGGGTAAGCAGGTTGGGGGGGGGGGGACTACTGAATTTCAAGCAGTAATTCAAAGGAATATTGCAGAATCAAACAGAAATATCTAAAGTAGCATGGGCTTAATGAAGGAGCCCATGTTTCTTGGTTGAATGGAATTTTTTTTAAAAGGGAGGAGGCCTGTTTTTTGCTGCCTTAGCTGGCTTCTGCCTACACAACATTGCAGTCTGGAGTTTTACACTGGTTTTATAAGAACTGATAAATTGGTTAATTAAGAACTGTCTGTGTATACAGTTGGTACAGTTTCTCTGGTAGACCGTTCTAGAGTAGGCACAAACTTTGAGCAGAGCTTCTAGCCAACAGCAGGTGGAAAGTGGATCAGGGTGTTGTGGCCCCGTCCTCTGAGCCTATCCCATTGCAGGAAGGAAGCTCTGAGCAGGAGGAAGAGGAGCCAGCCAGATCTCCCAGCCCCCCCCCCCCTCTGGCACCGTCTCAGGTGCCAGCTGAAAGAAGTAGTGGGGAAACAGGTGTCTCAGATGAGAGTGAGGGAGAGACGTCATTCCTGGATGCACGCCAAAGAAGGCGAGATAAACGCTTACAGCAGCTGCGGAGACGCATGAGGGAATAGACCTGAGTCACTGGACTGGAGTCACAGGATCAATGAGTCACTGGACTACACCCAGAGACTATATAATAGACAGGGGGGTGGTAATGATCTCTGTGATGAACAAATACTCTATCGGATAGGCATTGGAGTTAAAAGCTGAAGCTGATCAGAGACTTTGCTGAATATTTGTGGTGCTTTTCTTTCTGTGTACTATTAAAGCCCTTGGCAGACGGTGTGCATATCGCTGCCAAGTTTGAGATAAGAACTGTGGAGTGTGCCAAGTGCTTCCTTAACCCTCGACTGGCTGTGTTTTTGTGGGTATCTGCAGAGGGGGACAGATCACAGGGGTGAAATCCAGCAGGTTCTGACAGGTTCTGGAAAACCAGTAGTGGAAATTTTGAGCAGTTCAGAGAACTGGCAAATACCACCTTTGGCTGCCCCAGAGGAATATCCTTCACCCAGGAGTGGGGAGGGAATGGAGATTTTGCAGTATCCTTCCCCTGCCATGCCCACCAAGCCATACCACACCCATCAAGCCACAATGTACCCATCAAGCCACGCTCTCAGAACTGGTAGTAAAAAATTTCGGATTTCACCACTGGGTCAACATATGGAGGAAGATGGTGATCCATCCAACAATAGTTGTGACAGAGGTGGCACATATTCCATTGTGATCCATTGGTCAGCTGAATTATATCTCTACATAAGAGGAAGGCGAAAAAAACAATTGGGAACCATTTGTGAAACTGCAGTGGTTGAAGAATCAGGATATTGCAAAATCTCAATTCCCACCCCACTCTGGGGGCAGCCAGAGGTGGTATTTGCCAGTTCTCCGAACTACTCAAAATTTCCACTACCGGTTCTCCAGAACCTGTCAGAACCTGCTGGATTTCACCCCTGCTTTGACCCCCATCCTGGCTATGTTTTAAAAAGCCTTGAAAACCTGGCTACTTTGAAGAACAGTTGTAGGAACTGGGTATGTCTAGTTTAATGAAGAGAAGGACTAGGGGAGACATGATAGCAGTCTTCCAATATCTCAGGGGCTGCCACAAAGAAGAGGGAGTCAAGCTATTCTCCAAAGCATCTGAAGGCAGGACAAGAAGCAATGGGTGGAAACTAATCAAGGAGAGAAGCAACTTAGAACTGAGGAGAAATTTCCTGACAGTAGGAACAATTAATCAGTGGAATAACTTGAATCCAGAAGTTGTGAATGCTCCAACACTGGAAGTTTTTAAAAAAGATATTGGATAACCATTTGTCTGAAGTGGTGTAGGGTTTCCTGCCTAAGCAGGGGGCTGGACTATAAGACATCCAAGGTCCCTTCCAACTCCTATTCTATTCTATTCTATTCTATTCTATTCTATTCTATTCTATTCTATTCTATTCTATTCTATTCTATTCTATTCTATTCTATTCTATTCTATTCTATTCTATTCTATTCTATTCTATTCTACTCTACTCTACTCTACTCTACTCTACTCTACTCTACTCTACTCTATTCTGTCTGATTTTTTTAAAAAATATATTTTTTAAAAAATCTGCTCTTTCTTCTAACACTTACCTGGTAGAGTTGGGCACCTTTATAAATTTCTAAATAAGTAAATAATGAAACCTGTCAAGTCAAAGTAGGAAGACGTTTGCTCAATAATTCTAGCCCAACATAATCAACTTTTTTTTTCCAGAGATCTTTTGCTGACCAATGCCCCTCTGATTGGTCTTCAGTTTATAAATCAACTTGATTCAACATCTTAGAACAGATGGAAAAAGTGGCATTTTTGCAGATCATCCAGAGATGGCAGGTTCTGGTTGTGTTATAGTAAATTTATTGCTTCAACTCGTTGAAGGTTAATGAAGATTAACATGGTTCAATGAACATAAACATAAATGGAGGTCAAAGATGAGGAAACTCATCAGAATTTGAGATGGAGGCTGTATTGCAGAGAGTTGAAAAAGTTAGACAGAAAGTTGAAAAAGGTAGATCTGACACATTCATAAACACTCCTTACTCAGTGATTAAATAAATGAAAAAAGCATCACATCCTGCCAAAGTTTCACCGTTTCTTTCTTCTTTTTGAAAAAAAATTCCTTACAAAACAACCCACATGAGAAAAATAAAATAAAGTTACCTAATAAGGTCATTAGGTAGACCTTATTAGATCTTAAATGTAAGGCATGAAATTCAAAGAATGAGTATTTCATTAGCTTATTTAAAAAGTACGCTCTATGCTGAGATACGATTATTTACAGTAGTGGCCAAAATTGTGGAAATCTTTTGGGAAAAGTGTATTTTTGAGGTTTGATGGCTAATAATATCACTTTCTTTTCTTTTCTTTTCTTTTCTTTTCTTTTCTTTTCTTTTCTTTTCTTTTCTTTTTTTGGAGTTTCAAGATAATTATATTCCACTGCTGGAATGGCTTGGGAAGAGCCCAGACCTTAACCCAATTGAAAATCTATGAAGCCAACTAAAGAAACTTGTTAGTCAGAAGCGATCCAGCAATAAAACCAGTTAATAGAAGCAACCATCCAATCTTGGTTTCACATTATAACAGCTGCAGAACTAAAAGACTTGGTTCACTCCATGGGAAGACATTGTAAGGCCATCATTCATGCTAAAAGTTACCCAACTAAAGATTAACTGAAAGGGTGATAATTTCTGTACATCTTGTTTTTTCTATGGTGAAAATGTTTGTATACCTTGTTTTTTCTGTGTGTTTCATTTTTCTTCTTTATACCGTAACTGCTATTCTTCATTAAATCCTTCATAAAAGTTACTGCATTATATTCTTGATTAAATTCTCTTTCCATTGATATATAATTTTATGGTACTACTCCAGGGGTGAAATGTAAAATTCGTTACTACCGGTTCTGTGGGCATGGCTTGGTGTGGGGGGTGGTAATGTGACTAGGTGGGCGTGGCCAACTTTTTTTTTTTAAACTTTTCAAAGCATTTTTTCTAATGCTTTGAAAAGCCTCTGCCGATCAGGCAACTCAGCTGGGATCGTCAGAGACTTTTCAAAGCATTTTTTTTTACCACCTCTTCAGCCAAGAGGTTGCAGAAAAAAATGCTTTGAAAAACCTCTGATGATCCCAGCTGAGCCGCGTGATCATCAGAGGCTTTTTTTTAACTTTTAAAAGCATTTTTTCGTCAGAAGAGGTTGTAGAAAAAAATGCTTTTAAAAATAATAAAAAAAAGCCTCTGATGATCGTGTGGTTCAGCTGGGCATGGGAGGGGGGGCGGTGCAGGGATTTTTGCTACCGGTTCTCTGAACCACCCACCGCCATCGCTACCGGATCAGATAATCCGATCCGAACCAGGAGCATTTCACCCTGTACTACTCCAAAAAGAAAAAAAAAAGTGGTGTTATTACCTAATTTTAGAAAATACACTTTTCCCAAAAGGTTTCCACAATTTTGGCCACTACTGTAGAAGTGAGAAGAATTCATTTTCTTTCAGTGCAAGAAAGTATAAACATTGGTGAAAGAACAGCATAAAGAGGGAGACTGAAGTGATATTTACTAAAAAAAAGAATATGTCTTATTTATATCAATGTTGTTTTTTAAAAATCCAATTGACCTGAAGGAAGCTTACTTCCAGATAAATGTATTCCTCATTGCAATTTTCTTTCAATCCTATTCATCCCTACGAAATTGCTATGGAATTCAGTAGAATTCACTTCCAGGTATAGAAGAAATGTGACAAACTATAGGGGAAAAATGTAACAACTTCAGAGAATAAGATGACAGCATAACTTAAATATCCTTATTCATATATAAGTCCCACACAGATCAGTGAGACCTACTCCTAGATTTATGTAGGATTATTACGGTTTATTGCTTTACAGACCATTAAAAAGAAAAAGATTCACACAGAGAACATTTAAATTAAATAATGTAGAATTACAGGAGAAGAACTAATCTGACAGATAAAACAGAAACCTGTAATCTTTTCATGATATTAATATAACACTAGAAGACAAAAAGCTGAGTAGTAAATGTCAGGCATAGATAGCGTGCCGAAATGAGTAAAGAAAGAAATATTAGAAGAAAGCATATTTGAAAAGCAACGTAAAGTACATCCATCTGGAACAATGTAAAACATAAAAACTAGTTTCAAAATGAGAAAGAAACTGGACAACTTAGTCTGGTAGAAAGGCTGGAGAAATAAAATATGCTAGAAGCAAGCTCCCAAACCCGGGAGAGAGAAAAAAATGAACATATAATTGGAAATAAGTGAGACTTTTACTATGTGTTTGCCTTTTCTGTGATGGGGTTTATTTTTGAATGCCATTACATTTTTTAAATTTTTCTTATTGTGTATGTTTGTTTGGATTTAACCCCATCTGTGTTGTTCACATTGCAATGAACAAGGATATACATTCAATTTTGCAGCTGCTGCTAAGATTGTTGGCCGAGCAGGTACAAAAACAGCCAGGGAAATGATTGAAACATGGGAAATGGGCCCCTTTTCAGTCAACAGACGAACTAATTTACCACTAGCTTATTAGGAGCCAAGGACTTTGCAGCACAAGGAAACAACTTGTTATTAGGAAACAACTTAATAGGTGGCCATCAACACCCCAATCAGCAAATAAAAAGCCACACACAACCAGGCACCACATAAATACAATGCATAGAATAGCCCAAAGCACACATCCCGTTAGAGGGAAGTTCCTGGAGGATTGTTTCCAGCATGAGTCCAAGTCTCAGAAGACTAAACCTCTGGTCCCAGTGACTGACCCAGATTAGATCCTAGGTGTGTATCAGAGTCACAGCTGTGAAGCTGATGACTATATAAATCAATTAAATAAATGCCAGAGAAACAACAATAACAATAAAAATAGTATAAAATGGTCACAAGGTTTAGGAAGGATTTAATTCCTTCTATACAAAATGTGGGACACGGCGGCTCAGTGGCTAAGACGCTGAGCTTGTCGATCGAAAGGTCAGCAGTTCAGCCATTTGAATCCTTAGTGCTGCGTAACAGGATGAGCTCCTGTTACTTATCCCAGCTTCTGCCAACTGAGCAGTTTGAAAGCACATAAGAAATGCAAGTAGAAAAATAGGGACCATCTTTGATGGGAAGGTAACAGCGTTCCGTGCGCCTTTGGCGTTTACTCATGCCAGCCACATGACCATGGAGACATATTCAGACAGCGCTGGCTCTTCGGCTTTGAAACAGAGATGAGCATCGCCCCCTAGAGTCGGGAATGACTAGCACATATGTGCAAGAACCTTTACCTTTACACAAAAGTAGTTATTCATTCATTTTTGATTCATTCATTTTTTCATGCATTCATTTGCTCATTCGTTCATCTATTCATTCACTCAGTCATGCATTTTGTAACAGGTATTAAAAAAGAAGCCACATATCAATTGGTTACCCAGAATAAAATATTGTAGGCAAGGTTCAACCATTCCCATGAGGAAGCAGAAAGTGGGTCTGATTGTTGAAAGAACAGAAGGTTGAGCCTTTTGTAATTGTAGGTCCTTGTGTTTCATAGATGAGGAAAATGAGACTTGGGGAAATGATTGTGAGTGAAACACACCTTAGACACATGGAAAATAATTCAGAGTGTGTCGTCTTCCAGACTGACACACTGTTTTCAGAGATACTCTCTCTCTCTCTCTCTCTCTCTCTCTCTCTCTCTCTCTCTCTTTTTTTTTTTTTTTTTCAGAGAAGAAGAGCTTCTTCTCTGGTACTGCTCACTAGAGCATACAAAACCTTTGCAAGACCGATTCGTGAATACAGCTCATCTGTCTGGAACCCGCACTGCATATTGGACATTAATACAATTGAGAGAGTCCAGAGATATTTCACCAGAAGAATCCTGCACTCCTCTGTTCGCAACAGAATACCATATGCCACCAGACTGGAAATTTTAGGCTTAGACAACTTAGAACTATGCCGCCTTCGGTTTGACCTAAATGTAGTACACAAAATTATCTGCTACAATGTCCTACCTCTCAATGACTATTTCAGCTTCAACTGCAACAATACAGGAGCACCCAATAGATACAAACTTAAGGTAAACCATTCCAAACTCAATTGCAGAAAATACAACTTCAGCAACAGAGTGGTCAAGGCCTGGAATGCACTACCTGACTCTGTGGTTTCTTCCCCAAACCCCCAAAACTTTAACCTAATACTGTCTACTGTTGATCTCACCCCATTCCTAAGAGGTCTGTAAGGGGGCATGCATTAGCGCACTAACGTGCCTACCATCCCTGTCCTAATGTTCCCTTTTATTTGTATCCATCTCGTGTATTCATAATTATGTCTATACTTATATCTGCTATTTAATACATGCTTGACAAGTAAATAAAATGATAAATATTTCTGTGTGAAAACTGGCAACAATGCCATGAACCTATGCAGCTCATCCACTCTCAGTCAGCCAAGAGGAACAAGGATCATCTTCAAGATGTTAGACCAAAATATCTTATCTCAAACAATGAGGATGGGGGAGAATGAGACAAAAAAAAATAGTCAAAATCCATCTCCAGAGATCATGCCAATGGTTAAATTTAAATTAGAATTTCCTTATCTTTGCTCTGCTCTGCTATAGAACCTCAGGTATGAAAACATAAGGATGAAAATTAAGCCAGGCTTATTTACTTGCCCAGCACTCATTCACAGTCCGCTTGGATCCTTGCAGAAATGGCCTAACCCATTGAGTGTCAATCTCCAGTGACCAGAGAAAATGTGTATTGCCCAAGACTCTGGAAGAAAACTGCAGAGTTAAGCAAGCCTTGGAGAAGAACTGCCTTTATTCCCTCCCCCCACCCTTTTATAGAGCCAATTTACATTTCATGTCCTTGACTCTGGAGAGAATCATTATGTATTTCTGATACATGGAAGCTGAGCATTTGCACTAGTCAGTCAATCAATCAATCAATCTGGAGGCCTTTTTTTTATTAGAGGGAGAGGGAGAGAGAGAGAAAGAAAGAAGAAAGAAAAAGGAAGAAGGAAAGAAAGAAAAGAAAGAAGAAAGAAAAAGAAAAAAAGGAAGGAAGGAAGGAAGGAAGGAAGGAAGGAAGGAAGGAAGGAAGGAAGGAAGGAAGGAAGGAAGGAAGGAAGGAAGGTGGAGGGAGGAATTTCAGGTTCTTGCACTAGCAGTGACTGATGTGAGCTAGGAACAAAAAATGAGAATGTAAAATTGGACATTAGTTCTGGTCCATCGTGGTTCCACTCTATACTAAAGGTAAATTTGCTGGTTTTAAAAAGATAAGCTTGCACAGATTGTGGTCAATTCTTCTTAATCAATTGCCGTGCCACCCAGAAGCATGTCAAGTCATCATGCAGGGAAGCAACTAGTTAAGGTGATGGAAACAGCTTCTGTGCATTTTCTGGAGCCATTTTTGATGAACAAAATGAAAGATGGTTGCCATTCTACCTGTTAAAGACAGGGTGCCATAAGGGGCACATTGCTTAAACTATGACATATTCTACTGGATCGGTGGTGGGTTTCAAAAATTTTTAGTAACGGTTCTGTGGGTGTGGCTTGATGGGCGTGGCTTGATGGCCATGGCAGGGGTAGGATACTGTAAAATCTCCATTCCCTCCCCAATCCAGGGGAAGGTTACTGCAAAATCCCCATTTCCTCCCGATCAGCTGGGACTCGGGAGGCAGAGAATAGATGGGGGCGGGGCCAATCAGTGGTGGTATTTACCAGTTCTCTGAACTACTCAAAATTTCCACTACCAGTTCTCCAGAACTGGTCAGAACCTGCTGAAACCCACCTGTGTACTGGATATAGATAAAAGCTTCACTTCAAGGATGGATTTCAAAGAGATCCTTTACTCACATATCTGACAAACTGATTCTCAAAGATTTACACAGGTATATTCTCAGATATAAAACACAGCAAGTACTCCGAGTAAATTTGCAACATAGATTTGTTGGAAGACATTGGGCTACTGACACTTCTACCTTTACTTCCTTCCTTAAACAAACCAAGCCTTGAATTTCCTTGGATAATTGTTCTTCATCTGAGGTACTAGTAATCTAACAGCCATAGTGGCACAATGGTTAGAATGCAATCTTGCAGCCTAACTCTGCCAACTGCCAGCAGTTTGATCCTGACTGGCTCAAGATTGACTCAGCCTTCCATCCTTCCGAAGTCAGTAAAATGAAGACCCAGATTATTGGGGGCAATAATCCCCCAATTATCCCCCATTGTAGAGTGCGCTGTAAAGCATTATGGGTAGGAGATCAAGTCAGTAATTCCTTGAAGATAATGTTAGCCTGTATTAAAATCAGCAGTAAGTACAAATCATCTTTTAAAATTCTTGGCCAAATTTGTGGACTAAAAATAAACTCCCCCAATTAATTATTGGGAATATTATGCATCAACATCTTATTATGCACCTATTGAAAAAGCTCAACAGGAGGAGTTGTCTCTTGATATCTTAGTTAGCTTGAGTAAAATTAATAGAAGCAAGCTGTTATAGAGAGGAGCGGAGAATGAAAAACAAGCTCTGGCCATAGGATCACTAAATAACTAAAATTTCTCTCTGGATGTGTTTAAAACTTATGATAACATGTCACAAGCTCATAGATTTCAGGAAGGAGGTAAAAATTAATAGTACAGGCTGAAATTGTGAGATGTTATGTGTTTAAGGAAAATGCAATACAACTAGAAAGCAGCATTGATCCAGATAGATAATAGATAGATGTATTAAGTAGCTAATGGCCATAAACCAAACAGATAACAAAATCAGCAGAAACTATACAATAATTAAGAGGAAGAATGCCATGCATGCAAGCATGCTAAAAGTATAGATATTGTGAATTATTCTAAGCATAAAACTCAGGCCTGCATTTCCTAAAAGACAAAATAAAATAACACTTTTTTGATGCATTTGTATTGGTCTTGTATTATGGTCCACAAGCCTGAAATTGAACTAATTTACAAGATGTCACACACACCATTATTTTCTTTTCTGTCCCTTTCCTATGTTAGATTTGCTTTTATTCTACAGTTTTGGGTAACCTTAATGAGTCATTAAGAAGCTCCCATTTACCTATGCAAATGAAGAGATGTAGACTGGCAGGGGTTATTGCTAGAGTAAATACTGTAACCCTCAAAAGAGGCCAAGATAAATCACTTCAGCTCTACAATAGATCCACACTTAAGGATTGCCTCCTACATCCAATGCCAGTCATAACTAATAACTTGGTAGATAATTAATGTCTTCATCATATAGGACGGAGGGAGGAAGGAAGGAAGGAGGGAATGAAGGAAGCTTTGCAGCCATATTTACAAAACTTTCATATTGTTTTCTGAAGATAATTCCAGTGGTTCTTGTATGGATAAAATAAGCCTTAATGTGGCCAGAAGTTCACCATAACAGGGTTAGGGTTAAGGCCTAGAGAATAATTAGCAATTCCAGTAAATGTTTGGTTGAGAAGTCTTATTCCTATAACCAACAGCTCGAATAGAAATAATGTTGGGTCCATAAACTTTTGGATAATGTGAAATTATGCCTGCTGACTTCCTTAAAGTATGTAAACATATCCTTGAATTTACTTAAGTAAGCTGTGGTTGCCAATTATTCTCAGCACTTATTCGATAACATACAAAAATAATCAACATTGAATTATTTTATATATTGGCAATTCTTTGATACAACATTGCATATGTTGACAGAATATAACCGTGGCGCTCAAGCATTAACTCACAATACATAGTCCATATGCAATGTCCATGAATGTCCATAAATGGGTGCAGGTGCAAATTCCAGCTAGTAGTTTCATGTGTGGTGCTTGGTAAAATGTTGTCGAACTTCAACAGTGGGCACAAGTAGAACAGATACATTAAGTGATAAGGCAACAAAATCTTCAGATTTTACAAATCCCTGAAAGACCCATCACCCTCATCAGTCCTAATACAAACTGAACAGAAATATATAATTATTGGAATTCATTGTTGGAACATATTTCTATACAACTACAGTATATTCAGCCAGTAGATGGCAGTATTTAGATGTTTGGACCTATGGTATATACACTTTTTCTTTTTGAATAGAGTTCCCTGTTTTCTGCTACAGTTATACAGTTGAGCAGTAAAGCACATGGTGACTGTACACATAGTTTGCTCTGTGGTGATCTATATAAACAGAATTTCTAACAATTGCATAGAAATGTATAATTTTAAGACGCTATCAATGCCTTTATCACATCTTCAGAGATTTACCAATCTCAACATTTCTTTCTTTCTCACCTGTCTAGAATAATTACACCTTAGAATCTTTGAGGGTCAGTAATTAAATAAAGATATAGAGGGGAACAACCAAATGCAAAATAAATACACCCTATATTGTGCCACAATTTGCTAGCAGCATTCTTTAGCAGCCACAAAATGTATGTTGTTGTATTATTGCTGATCTCATTCTCCTTGTCCAGCTAAATTCTTCACTCTTCTTAACACTCACTGTCTTTCTCCCAGACTGATTCTGGACCATACTATTGTCAACCAAGTTCTAAATGACATTAGTAGGATGTTGAATTAAACAAATTCTCCATTCAATGCACATTCACACCCAGAGAGAAGCATAAAGCCCTCTGGATGCTACATAAAAGCAATTCTGCCTTGGCATTCATTACCATAATATTCAAATGTTATTGGACTTAATTGCGTTGAAATCTCTTTTCTTTCAGATGCAAAAAGCATGGACTGGAAGTCAAAAGAAGAACCGGGGAACACCATATAAGTGATAGCCTTGGAAATCTTCTGCTGTATTAACTTGGTCTTTGTAAGTCCTGAAGTCTATGTAGTTGACACCTACAGGGTCATATAATGTTAAAGCTTAAAAGCAATGACCACTTCGGAATGACAAAAGAAGATCATAAATATCTTCCTTGATGGATTTGTTCAAGGTTCATTTCATCTAATGTCCTGCTTTAAAAGGCAGGTAGTCATGTGGGTTTATACATTTATAAATAGAGCATAACAGTACTGAATTACGGGTACAGACCAGAGGTGGGTTTCAGCAGATTCTGACCAGTTCTGGAGAACCGGTAGTGGCAATTTTGAGTAGTTTGGAGAACCAGTAGTAAAAATTCTAACTGGCTCCGCCCACATCTATTCTTTGCCTCCCGAGTCCCAGTTGATCGGGAGGAAATGGGGATTTTGCAGTAACCTTCCCCTGAAGTGGGGTGGGAATGGAGATTTTATAGTATCCTTCCTCTGCCATGCCCACCAAGCCATGCCACACCCACCAAGCCATACCAAGCCCACAGAACCGGTAGTAAAACATCTTGAAACCCACCAGTGGTACAGACAATTATTTTTTACATGGAATGGCTTAGATGTATCCATGTAGATAAATAGTTCATTTCTGAAATCTTTCTATGGATTACCCAAAGCATGAGCATTCTGGAAATGCCCTATGAAATATTCCTATGAATATTGCATAGGAAAGTTAGACAATAGAATTATAGGGCTGAAAGGGACCTCAGAGGTCTTCTAGTCCAATACCTCGCTCAAGGCATGAGACTCTATAACCAGGGGTGAATTGTTCTCGGTTCGGACCAGATCGCCTGATCCGGTAGTGATGGTGGCGGGTGGTTTGGAGAACCAGTAGCAAAAATCCCTGCGCCTCCCCCAACACGCCCAGCTGAGTCACACAATCATCAAAGGCTTTTTTTTTTTTTACTTTTAAAAACATTTTTTCTACAACCTCTTCTGATGAAAAAATGCTTTTAAAAGTAAAAAAAAAAAAGCCTCTGATGATCATGCGGCTCAACTGGGATCATCAGAGGCTTTTCAAAGCATTTTTTTCTGCAACCTCTTGGCCGAAGAGGTGGTTAAAAAAATGCTTTGAAAAGTCTCTGATGATCCCAGCTGAGTTGCCTGATTGCCAGAGGCTTTTCAAAGCATTAGAAAAAATGTTTTGAAAAGTAAAAAAAAAAAGTTGGCCACATCCACCCAGTCACATTACCCCCTCCCACACCAAGCCACGCCCACATAACTGGTAGTAACACATTTTACATTTCACCCCTGCCTATAACATTCCAGTCAAATCGACTTGGTTCCTGAAGTTCATCTAAAATTCTAATTCAAGGTTATTTTTGAAAAAGGTGTTTTGGGTAATATCCCTATTATTATTATTATTATTATTATTATTATTATTATTATTATTATTATTATTATTATTTTCCACGAGTCTGGCTTGTGTGTGCCAGAAAATCAATGGCGATTATTCTCAAGAACTTGCTGCATACTGTTCTGCCAATCTCACCCGTCCTCTCTCCTTCCCACTGTTTGACAAGGTGAAAGTCTCCTTATGATGGATTGATAACTCTGCCCTCATTAAATCACCCAAGTCTCATCAAAGCTTACTCAATGGCATTTCGTCAATCTCTTGTGAACTGAAATGGGATTGTTCCTCAACTGTATATTTCCAAGGGCTTTGTCGAGTCTGCTTCAATATTCTAGGCAATGCCATTTCTGCTGGTTCCCATGAGATGGGTGGGCTTTCATTCCTGAATACGGATGGCAAGCAGGTTATCGTTTTGGAAATGTTAAAGAAACACTCAGGCTGGCTCTAAAGCTGAGCTTTGAGAGCCAATTTATTGGAATCATGGAGTAAGCAGGAAGCATTGAATTTGAACTGCTTTAAATTGAGTCAGACAGTGGTGGGATTCAGCCGGTTTGGGCCAGAACAGGCGAACTGGTAGTTAAATTGCTGACTGGCCCTTCCCCTCCCCTCCCCACCACTTCCAGGAGTCCCCACGCTGGTGGTGGGTTGCCCACGGTTTGGACCGATTTGCAAGAACCAGTAGTAAAACAGGTGAGAGGCTCCGCCCACTGACCCGGACATCATCATAGGTGATCTGTGTATCTGTGATGTTATGTTCAATTAAACCATGGCAACATCTAATGTTTGTGTAGTATTATTTTAAGCAGACTGTGTTTTTTCTATTGTTGTGACTTAGATGAAGTTCAGAGCACATTTTATGACCAATTCATTCAAAACTCCACATTATCCCAAGGGGTTCACATACTTTTTCTTGCAACTGTATTTTGCTAATTCCTGCTATTGTTTGTGGAGGATCCTGGATTCTAAACCTAAGATTCCTAGGAGGAATCTTGTACCGCTGAAAGGCATTTTTTTTTAAAGAGCCCAAAGTCCTCCTTAGAAGAATTGCAACCTGGTGAAAGGGTCCCAAGGGAACAACTGTCCTTGCAAAGCATAACTGAAATGAAACTGATGGATAGAAAGGCCTTTGATGTCAAACTTGGGGAAAAGATGGTCTAGATCTGCCTGGCAGAACGAATAAGAATAATATCTTCTCATAGACAGGGGTTATATACTATAAAAGGGGAAGGCTTTTACAATTAGGAATCATGGTGGTTTTGAAAACAAGTTTGTTTTCTTTCAAATTAAATTGACTTATCACAGCCATTAATCAACACAAATAATAAGTTCAAAGATAAGATGGAAATAGGTTAAATAAAATAAGGGGATTAAGTATAAAACAGAATGTTCAGCTAAAAGACAATGTAAAGAGAAAAGCTCCCACTTAAAATACAATCAATTTGGGCTAATAGAATTGGTTCCAAAAGGTAATTTGGAGTGGTAGTTAAAGCCACTACCTTGGAAACTGGAAGATTGTGAGTTCTAGTCCTGCCTTAGACCTAAAGCAGTTGAGGGACTAAGACAGTTACATGGCTATTGACCGCACTGCAGTGGCAAGCCTTTCCTAGGGCTGCATTGAGAATTACAAAGCTTTAATTATTCAGGGCAAGTATGGACTCATTTCTAATAGGATCCGTGGTGGGATTCAGCCAGTTTGCACCACTTCGGGAGAACCGATTGTTAACTTTCTGAGCAGTTTGGTGAACTGGTTGTTGGAAGAAATCATTAGGGCAGAGAACCTGTTGTTAAATTACTTGAATCCCATCACTGAATAGAATGTAATAATATAATTTCCTTCAACATGGAATGGGCAGCAGGATCCCTGGATGTTCTTCTCATCAACTGAGGGTGAAGTAGAATTTGAGAATAACGTGAAAGGGGGTAAGAAAATGAAAGAAAGTGGATGTGAACCAGTGGTGGGATTCAGCCGGTTCTCTCCAGATTGCACGAACTGGTAGCAGCGACTGCGGGAGGGTCTGCCCACCCGCCCGGACATAATGTGAGACTATTGTGCATGCGCAGAAGGCCGTGTGCATGCACAGAGGTGGCATGCACTCACATATACGAACTGGTAGGGAAGGTAAATGAATCCCACCTCTGATATGAACATGCTTGCTAACTGGAGACAAGTCTCCCAATGACTTAGGTGTGGGATAACTTCAACTAAGAGGTTGTCCCACAGATGCTTTTTCAGGAGGCAACTGGACTTCCATATTTTTTCTTTTGA
This sequence comes from Masticophis lateralis, assembly GCA_030761175.1. Taxonomy (NCBI): domain Eukaryota; kingdom Metazoa; phylum Chordata; class Lepidosauria; order Squamata; family Colubridae; genus Masticophis; species Masticophis lateralis. The sequence continues at coordinate 13,205,760 of JAUDYJ010000012.1, read as the reverse complement.
AGACGTTTTGCTTCTCATCCAAAAAGCTTCTTCAGCTCTTCTTCGATGAGAAGCAAAACATCTTCAAGGAAAAACAAAGTCCAGTTGCCTTTTGAAAAAGCATCTTTGGAACACAGATCAGTTGCTTGGTTTGCTTCAGGCAACAATAGGACCATGGGACAGTTTAGGGTGACATGTCCAGAGATGTAAAGCTCAATTTTTTTTTTTTTTGGAAGCATATTTCTGAGTTTAAAATTAAAAAAGCAAAACTGTGTAAAGCAGGTTTTACACACCTTTTAGTGGTGTAATCACAAAACCATTAGTGGTTCGCCTAAATTCAGCCACAGGTCCTAAAGGCCATAAACTCTGTTGAGGAACCGCACATGACCAATAGGTCAACCAGCCTTGTGAAATGCGGATCTCCATGACAGAGAGAAACACCGCGCTAGCATTCTGCTAATGCTAATTGCTCGTAATGGAGCTTCACTTTAGAGAAGCCGAAAGGATGAAGGAAGAGCACAAGGAGGACACAGATGCCAATAGAAGTCTGAGCCACAAAGGCTATTAGAGTGAGAAAAGAAAGCATCCTGAAAGCTCAGCCTCTGATTATCCCTGCATCCCTCCATCCTCCTCTTCCTGAAAGCAATTGGAGGCCCCTCAAACCACCTAGCCCTCATAGAAAGCATTTTGCTAAAATCATGTACCAGGTGGCACACACTGAAAGCTTTTGCCGTAAGACTTCATTAGCCCCCAGTCAGCTAGATGACTTAACCAGCTAAACTTCCACAGATGTGTCTGCAGATGCCCTTGTCTCCATTAGGGGTTAGCCACAAATGGAGGCTGAAAAGAGACAGGGGGAAGCAAGTGGGAAAGAGAGGAGACACACTAATTTCAGCTGCGGCTGGTAGGAATGAGTGGTGCTATGAAAGTTATGAGCGGGATACTTCATAAATGGGAGTAATTTCCAGCCGGGGGGGGGGGGGACAGTCTTGTAATGTCATAGATTTAGTAAATGACTCTAGGTCAAAAACTCCTGCAGCAGCCTTATCTCCTGCCATTCCATTTAGTGGTATGAGTGAAGCCAGTCCGAAGTATGTGCGACAGCCAGCAAAACCTTCCCTCAATTTCGCAGCTGGGCTGGAAAATGATTCTGCTGAGTCGCATCAAACAGACAAACCTGTCTGTTATCATTGGACCATTATTACTATTTTCACGTTCTTACTTCCTGCATCGGAGATGATTTAGCTAGAAAAACAGAGACACTGCTGCTTCTAACTGCAAAGCAAAATTGATTCATTGTCTAACATGGATATTACAGATTAGACTTCCCCGTGCGGTGTTTCTCCTTTGTAAAACATAAGAGAAAAAAAGATACACTTTACTAGTTGACTTATGGGCCAATTATCCCATCGACACGTGGTTACATTTCCTCAACACACTTAATTTGCTTAATTCAATATTTAGGGGGGCTTTTTGCACTGTTTCCAAAGTTTGGTTAGCTTCAACCTCAGTTCTAGGAAGAAGACACTGGCAAATCACTTCTGAAAATGTTGGGAAGAGTAACTTGAAGGAACCTTCTTTTCTGTGACTTATGCTGTGTAAACCCAGCTTCTTTGGTTATCTATGGAGCTTCTCAGTCATCCAGGTCATGATTATGCCGAAGGTGCTTTTTCAAAAGGCAGCTGGATTTTGTTTTTCCTTGAAGACATTTTGGTTCTCATCCAAGAAGTGAACCAAAGAAGAGAACTGAAGAAGTATCTTGGATGAGAAGCGAAATGTCTTCAAGGAAAAACAGGGTCCAGTTGCCTTTTGAAAAAGCATCTTTGGGACAAGCTTGTTTGGTTATTATTCAACATATTATGCAAATATTAACTTCACTGGAGAAGGAACTTCAGACTAGTGTTCAGCTGCCATGGCTCAGCAAGGAATCCCACCTGATGTCAGGCCTGAAAACCATCTTTTTCGTTGGATCTTCAGGCCTTCCACATTTACTACTGTGGGAAACTGGGAGGGGGGATTGAATGGAGCATGGGTGATATATAGTCAAAATAACACTCCTTTCTCAGAGAGTCAAGGACATCTTGCCCTATACCTGGCCGGCTGGAACTGGGAGGCATCTCCAGTTAGGACGGTGCTTTGATTGGACCATGTGATAGTCGTCAGTGCTGGGCAGGGACTAAAACTTTCCTTTGGGTAGGGAAAACTGGAAGCTTTCAGATTTGGATTTTCCCAGATGTGGCAATATGACATCTCTAACAAAATGGAACTTTGAGGAAACTCAAGCCTTGGAGTTTTCTTTCGTTGGGAGGTGTTACTTAGAAACTCTACCACCTGATCCAGGATACTAAAGACGATTTTATCAAAGTGTTGTTCCTTCAAGATACTACATTTCCAAGTCTCCATACATATTTTACTTCTCTTTGCTCCTTGTTTCTCTCCTGTTTTCATTCTTCTGTATTATGAGCAGTAAGATCTGTATTTCGGTAGTAATTTGATAGTTCCAAAGTCTGTCGGGGGTGAACTTGCAATGCTCTAATTAAATGGTAGCCGGTGACCTTGTAAATGCCATAAATGGTTGCAGGGTAAATATCTGAATATTTCTGACTGCACCACTACAGCCTCGACTAGAGACTGAAGCACAGCAGTAGAAGTGGTAATTAAGTTCTTAACATGCTCAACACTTCCTGACTTGGACATTTTAATAACCTTCAAGGGCCATGGCATCTCTCTGGAGGATCAGAGAACAGGCTCCTTCGCAATCAATATTAAACCTCAGAGTCAAAGTTTTTTTTTTTTTTAAAAAAAGGCAAATGCCATCTTATAAAGCCCAAAGATAGGAGCAATACAGGCAGTCCTCGACTTACAACATCTCATATAGTGACCGTTCAAAGTTACAATGGCACTGAGAAAATGAGTTTACCAATGGTGGGATCCAGCCAGTTCCGGCCGATTTGGGCAAACTGGTAATAAAATTGCTGGCTGGCCCCATTCCTCCCTGCCCCACCCCTTTTTGGCTCCCAGGTAAGTGCAGGAAAGCCTCCTAGGCCCAAAATGGGCTGCGAGCGGGGAGTGCGGTACACCCCCCCCCCATGGCCCATTTTCATTCCCAGGAGGCTGCAGGGAGGCCTATTAGGCCCAAAATGGTGCTGGTAATGACCTATAAAGTGGCTTAGGCCCAAGATAGGTGGCGGACCATCTGCAACCAGCAACAGCTTCCCGTCCCCCGGTGCGTTCCCATAGGGAGGGCCTGCTCCGGGTACCGTCAGCTAGACAATGTCAGCTGGTGGCCCCCGGGGTAGAGCTTTCTCTGTGGGTGCGCCACCCTTTGGAATCAATTCCCCTGGGGCTCTGGCTGGCTCCTGACCGCCGCACCTTTCGCCGCAAATTAAAAACATGGCTGTTCGTGGTGCCCAGCCTGGACTGAGGGGGTTTTCGATTATTTTAACGGGTTTTAATATTTGTTTATGTATGTATTTTATGTTTTCATTGGTTTGTTTTAATTGTTGTGAGCCGCCCTGAGTCCTATGGAGATAGGGCGGCATATAAGTTATATTAAATAAACAAATAAAAATAAATAAAATAAAATGGGGCACTGCAGGGGGGTGCAGCACCCCCTCACCCCGTTTTCACTCCCAGGAGGCTGCAACGAGGCCTACTAGGCCCAAAATTGAGCACTGGGGGTGGGCAGCCTGTTTTTGCTCTCAGGGGGGTGCAGGAGGCTGAGTGTGCCTGTCACACACCCCTGGCCATGCCCACTATGGCCACGCTCATCCAGCCGGTCATTAAGGCAGAGAACCGTTGCGTGGCAACTGGCATGTTCTTTTGACGGTTGCAGTGTGCCAGGGTTACATGATCCCCTTTTGCAAACTTTCTGAAAGAGCAAAGTCAAAGAGGAAGCCCGATTCACTTAACAACCCGGTTACTAACTGAACAATTGCTAAGAAAGGTCTTTCTTACAGTTGGTAGGAAAGATTGTAAAATGGGGTAAAATTCACTTAATACATGTTTGGGCGTTAAGTCGAGGGATACCTGTATAGAATCCTGCCTCTAGTTATGCTGGCATAACATGCTTAGCCTAGTTAACTAAGCTAGTTAACTAAGCTAGAAGGGACTGGTTTTATTTTGATACAGCCTGGCATTGTCTGGAACAAAAGTAACTCCAGAGCTGGTTATATATGTTGTTTAACTAGTTGGGAAATAATTAAACCATCATCAGTGGACATGAGAACAACTCCATTGTTACCTCTTTTTTTAAAATGTCCCTCCCCGTTCTGAATGGGGTTGGATAAGCCCCATATTCTCTCTACAGAGTTCCATCCACAGAAATGGAATCCTGATGACATTTAGTTTTATTAAAAATTTAAGAAGGGGAAAAAATATACCCTTAAAAAAAACTATGATGTTGACATATTCAGTGCCAACACCTGAAGTTCAGGATTCTAATGATACAATTAACGTCTAAGTTTTCATTTACACACCACTAAAGTGGCAACAGTCTGGTGGACTAACTCGTATCCTGCTCCACAAAAATAATCTCACAGATAGGAATTAAACTTTTCCCAGACACGGATTCTCAGGAGGGCTGAGAAGATATCTATAGAGCTCTCATATCCTGATCGTAAACTGTTTCAACTCCTCTCCTCGGGATGGTACTACAGGGTATTGCATGCCAAAATAACTAGACATAGGGACAGATTTTTTCCCCCTTGCATCATCAATCTGCTGAACACCTAATTCTCATAGTGCTAATGCCTATCTCTATTTACACATGACTTGTGGCTGTAGTTTTATCACTTATCATTCCTATTATCTTCTTTAGACACCCCCCCCCCTCCCTTATTGGGATGAGGATGAGGAGGAAGAGGAAGAGGTGATGGAGGAGGAGGAGATTGAGATGGAGATGGAGGAGATGGTGGAAGATTTTGTTGCTTTGCATGTACAGAGAGCTTCTGCACTGGAGACAAATTCCTGAACAACCGGTTGGCCAAATAAAGCATTCTGTTCTGTTCTGTTCTGTTCTGTTCTGTTCTGTTCTGTTCTGTTTTTCTGTTCCGTTCTTGTTTCCGTTTCCATTCCATTCCATTCCAACAACTCTAACATGCATTCAGACCTGAAAGCTATTCACATTTTGGAGCTTGTTTGGAAATTAACTTATGGGACACATAAAGCCTATCTCAAAGCTAGACAAAAGCTACAAACGCCCTGAAATTCTCCTACTACTTGAATCCGACTCTGAGCTAACCCCCCCCCCCAAAAAAAACCTCCACTCATATCTGTTTCCATTCTCCAAGACAATTTCCACTGCCTCCCAATAGCAATAAGAATAACAATACGAATAACAATTCAGGAGAAACTTTTGAAGCAGGCAAAACTGCATTTACGACCTGTGTGATTTAGGGGTAAAAAAAAAATCTAACTTCAATTGTTGGTTTGGTTTGATTCAGAGAATCAACACTGTTCAAACACTGAGATGCCTTCCACAGTCTTTCTTGGATTTCATTCAGACATTTGAATCAATCTGTCAAATTGATTCGAATGATAGCTCAATAGGCTAAAGCAAACTATAGTCTGTTATTAACATCCAGCTGTCTGCAATTACACCAGTTTGAATCTCACCAGGCTCAAGATTGACTTAGCCTTCCATCCTTTCTAAGGTAGGTAAATTGAGGACCCAGTTCGTGGGGGCAATAAGCTGACTTTGTATAAAATATACAGAAGTATGAAGGCTATTGCTTAATGGATTGTAAGCCGCCCTGAGTCTCCGGAGAAGGGCGACATATAAATCTATTTTTTAAAAAAATGGGTGTATTTAAGTTTGGATTTCTGAATCAATTGGGGAAAAGAGATTTTTTCCCCCCTTTCTATGGAAGCAGAATTGTGCAAATCATCCAAATCTATTTGGAGGCATCTAGCTAAAGGCTTTAAAGCTGGTTGGATTCAACTGCTTTTGAATCATGTCCCCCAAATGAAGTTTCACACAGCTATAATATCTTCCATTATTTCTTATACCAAGAGGTGAAAGAGCAAATGGGGGGCGGGGGGTCCATTCATTGCACAAGTGAGGATCAAAGAAAGGTCGATGTGGACTGTATTATGGCTTTGGGGTCTATTGCCTATACCTCTAGAAAATCCTGGTTATTTTCTGAATTAATTCCAAAGTGGATTTTTTATTGATCTGTCAACATCCTGATCATAAGATGTTCACTAGTTAAATGCCAAGAAAACATGTATGTCCATGTGTGAACCGGGCTAACATTTTTGGTAAGCTGACTTTGAGATCCATTCCTAGCGCCCTCTGCCACCTATGTACTGGCCTAGAAATTCATGGTCTGTTCATATCTTGGTTCATCATCTTCTTGATTCATCAGGAGTTATCCCAAAGCTAATGAACATCATTATTTTCACTTTCTAGATCAGGGTTCGGCAACCTTAAATACTCAAAGAGCCACAAAGGTCCTAACCGGGAGCCCCCCATTCAATTCTGGAGCCGACTAGAAGTCTGGTTCCCCCACTGTGGAGTCTCCTACTAGCATGGCGTCCTTTTTCCTCTACTTGTCCTAACCGAAAGCCCTATCAATTGTGGAGCCAACTGGTGACAGCCACAGCAGAGGGATGAAAGAGCCACATGTAGCTCCAGAGCTGCGGGTTGCTGATCCCTGTTCTAGGTTTTTCCAAGATAGTGGTATTTAGGAAGGACTTACAGGACTCCTCTCAGTAGAATGAGCAAAAAGCCCTCACAAACACAGAACAGTTCTTTTTCTCCCTTTTTACAACCCTATATTTATTTTATTTTATTTATCAACAAGTATAAGGAAACAAGTAACAGTATAGACATAGACATGGACACATGAAAAAAAATCTGGCACAAGTAAAAGGATATAAATAGGTAAAACACAGCCATAAAGACATAGAATGATTATGTATAAATGGGAACAGTAGGACAAGGCGGTTGGCACACTGGTGCGCTTATGCACGCCCCCTTAGGGACCTCTTAAGAAATGTGAAAGGTCCACGGTAGACAGTTTAAGATAAAATGTATGGGGATTAGCGAGACTAACAACAGGATCAGGTAGAGTGTTCCAGATATTTACTACTCTATTGCAGAAATCATATTTCCTACCATCAAGATTAGAGCAAATTACATTGAGTTTGAATCAATTGATAGCCCTTGTGTTATTACGGTTGAAATTAAAGTACTCATTTACAGGTAGGACTTTTTGGTAAATAATCTTATGAACTAAGCATAGGTAGGAACATAGACGGCGTAGTTCGAGGCTATCCAGACCTAAAATTTCAAGCCTGGTGGGATAGGGAATTTTATTTTGAGCAGAAGATTTCAGTACTCTTCTAGTAAAATATCTCTGGACCCTCTCTAATGTATTGATGTCTGAAATACAGTGAGGGTTCCAGAGTTCTATATTGTCTTAATTAATTAGGGGTAGAGTCAAGGCAACTGCATGGAGCTGAGAATTTACTGGCTGGATGCCCTTCCTGACACCACATGGAGTTCACAGCAGATTTTTTTTTTCTTTTTTGTCTTTGCATCCTAGGAGATAAACATCTGCTACTCCCTAGGATTGAACTCTCCACCTTCCAAGTGGAAAGCAAGCATCTTCACCACTAGGCCACCAATGCTGCTCAATAGCTGGCTCATCTCATTTTAATGTAAACCAAATAACCATTTCCCAGCAACATATTTATTCCTCTCAAAACCATTGAGATTAAAATCAATCAATCAATGAATTCAATAAATCAAATCAATAATTGAAGGAAGCACAGAAAGATTTGTCTCATCTATTCAGAGGCATTTGCACTGGGCATCCAAAAACTCAAGATTTTGGTAACGGTGTCAAAATGCACAAGCAGAAAAGGGTCAGGGCTGCATTGCAAGTTTGTGTCATCTTGCCTTTTTTGGACCCATTCCTCCCATGGAGATGATCAACATTTTATCCTTCAACAAATCTGTTGGGAAGATCATTCCAAGAATGCCAAATCAGCTTCCAAATCAGCTTCAAGATTTGAGCCCAGATCTTATCCAAACTTCTTGAGCAGGGGGTTGGGCTAGAAAAAACCTTCAAGATCCCTTCCAACTCTGTTCTTCTGTTATTCCTTCCATTGTACCTGTCTGGCTCCCACTGATCTTCTTGTTGGGGTTACTCTTTTCTAAGCTAACAGCTTTTGGTATGATGATGAGAGTATTTTTCATGCACATTAAATCCACTCGGGTTGCTTTCCCCATAATACTTGTAATATATGAAGCCACTGCTGCAATTATTTTCAGATTATAGTCTAATAATACCTGATAATTTGTTAGAAAATATTCATGAGGGTATTATGCAGCTCTCTGACATTTAAAAAATAACAATTCACAGTCCATTTTCCAAGCTTGGGTGCTGTCAAAGGAGGGTTTGCTACAGCACTCCACAATGCAAACAGGCACTTAATCTAGAAAAATGTCTCGTTTGATACAGATGAGTGCCAAGTTAGCGGACCAGATACAGTCGACATGTCCCATTTTTTAAATCAAAAGTTATAACCGAGATCATTCTACATCTTTGTTCCAATCATTTCTTTGCAAATATGTAAAAACTCATTTTTTTTCTCTTTTTCTTCCCTGGAAAGGAGGGGCGGGGAAGGAAACATGCACACCAAGAGATGTGTCCCTTGGGTCACCTGACTTAAAAATTGCTGCTTAGCTGCAGACGGCGATTCTCAAGACACCACTGGAATGGAAGTTTGATAAAGCCTACATTTTGCATCTTATCTCCAAAAGAATTAATAAAAACTGAAGTGTTTATTTATGGAGTGACACAGCAGCCTAGTTAGCGAGCAAGAACGGATAATCAAATAATGAGAAAGCCAAGAAAACAGCTGCTAAGGTGCTCCAAGGGTATCACTTGGAAATGTATCTTTGGCACTCACCCTTGTGGCTTTCCCATCATACTTCTTTTTTTTTCCCCCAACTAAATCAGAATATCAAAACCGTGAGCATCACTGAGCCCATGCAGAAATGGATAGCAATTTTTCCTCAGCTCAATTAGTTACTCTCTGAGCAATACAAGAGAAGTGATTTTCTTCTTCCTGGTATGAATAAGAATTGGAGGAAGAAATCACTGGGTCTAAATTTGGCTCTAAATTTATCTCAATTTATCCCCAGAAATGAAATTTACTGAAAATCTGAGATGCAGTTTGCGATTGTCATCGCTCAAAAGTACATTACATTAAAGGAGGGGTTCCTACTATTTTTTTTCCCCATCAAACTGCCTTTAGTGAAATTTTAATGTACACACCTCCCCTAAAAATTCAAACAAAGGAACAATGAAAATGATATAATGAAATGTCTATAGAGATTCTCAGTCATCCAGGTCAGTGGTGGGTTTCAAAAATTTTTTACTACCGGTTCTGTGGGCTTGGTGTGGCTTGGTGGGAGTGGCATGACTTGATGGGTGTGGCTTGGTTTTGTGGCAGGGGAAGGATACTGTAAAAACTCCATTACCTCCCCAATCCAGGGGAAGGTTACTGCAAAATCCCCATTTCCTTCCGATCAGCTGGGACTCAGGAGGCAGAGAATAGATGGGGATGGGGCCAGTCAGAATTTTTACTACCGGTTCTCTGAACTACTCAAAATTTCTGCTACCGGTTCCCCAGAACTGGTCAGAACCTGCTGAAACCCACCTCTGATCTAGGTCATAGTTGTCCCAAGGGTACTTTTTTCAAGAGGCAACTGGACTTTCTGGTTTTTCTTTGAAGACGTTTCGCTTCTCATCCAAGAAGCTTCTTCAACTCTGAAGCTTCTTCTTTGACTGCAGAAGCTTCTTGGATGAGAAGCAAAATGTCTGCAAAGAAAAACCAGAAAGTCCAATTACTTCTTGAAAAAGCACCTTTGAGATATAATGAAATATTGAGAAGGTGGATTTAGTATAGCGATGTAACTAAAAGCTTTGTCACACCTCTCTGGATCTGGTCAACACCTCCTCGATGGAGCTACATATCATAATTTGGGAAACCCTGTACCAGAAAGAACATGTTGGAATAAATATAAATTTGATTTTCAAAAGTGTGGAAAATATAGACATAAAATATAAATATTTCAAGTCATAACATGCAAATATTTTGAGGGCTGTTCCAAAGATGCTTTTTCTAAAATGCAACTGGACTCTCCTGGGTTTTTTTTCTATGAAAAGATTTTGCTTCTCATCCATGAAAGAGAAGTGAAATATTTTCAAAGAAAACAAAATACTGTGTTCCCCCAAAATAAGACCCTGTCTTATATTTTTGGGAACCCTGAAATAAGGGCTTGGCCTTATTATTGGGGGGTTTTATTATTTTGGGGGTGCAGAAGGCGGTGAGTGTGGTCACCTCATGGCTGCTGCTGAACAGGCTGCCGCTCGTCAGCCGTTTGCTGTGGCAAACAAAGGTAGGAATCTCCCTGGCATTCTTGGCACTCATCCACCTCCCATCCATCCATCCATCCCTGGACCACATGGGTTGGGACAAAATAAGGGTAAAAAAAATTGTGGACAGCTGCTACTACAGTACCCTTCAGAAGGCTGGCACAAGGCACATTCGGCGCATCCAGTGGTGGGATTCAGCCAGTTCGCACCACTTTGGGAGAACCAGTTGTTAAACTGGTTCCCATCACTGGGCACATCGCTTGGCCGACTGCTGCAGAAGTGGCTGCAATCGATGGCAAAAACGGCCGTGCTTGCTGGAGGCACCGGCCAGAGCAGCACCCATGAGGCAGATGTTCCATGGACAGGATTGACTGCTGTGACTGTCACTATTAGGTAAGGAGGGTGTGAGGCATGTGGGGTGCGTCGCTTGGCCTCCGGCTTTTTTTGCAGCCGCAATTGGCTGCAAAAGCAGCCATGCTTGCTGGAGGAGGCGGCCTGAGCAGCACTCACGAATCAGCTGTGAATGGCGGCCTGAGCAGCTCAGATGATCCAATTAAGGGGCAGAGAAGCCCTGAGGTGACCGGGGAAAGGACCATGCCCACCCTGTCACTAGGGCTTAATTTGTGGGGAGGGCATATATTTATGCCCACCCCAAAAATCAGGCTTGGCCTTATTTTCAGGACATGTCCTATTTTGGGGGAAACATGGTACAAGGAAGTCCAGAGGCCTTTTGGAAAAAGCATCTTTGGGACCACCATGACTTGGATGATTGAGAATCTCCATAGGCATGTTGAGTGTTGCAAAATTAGCAAATGTAAATAAAGCTCAATAATAATTAAGAATAGTCTTATTGTACTAAGCAACCAAGTTTGTTGTAATTATGGTTCACCGGCTTCTTCTATACACATCACAAAACTATAAACTGTGGTTTGCCATGTGGGTTTATACATCAGGAGTAAACTAAGCAAGCCACTCTATGGGTTAAGCATGACACATGGACCTGATCTACAGTTACATAAACCAATCGTTTCTTTAAATATGTCTATAGATCTGCCTATAACCAGGGTGTAGAAAGCTTAATTGAGAAATCATTTCTACCTGCACACCATTTTTTTTTTTTTTACTCCTGAAGTTCATCCACACTATGGAACCAAAAACAGAACCTCTTTAAGTTTTGAGAAAGAAGTTGGGGAAAAGATTTCTGCAAAACGTCTAATCTCATAGACAATTTTGGCACAAACAAGTTGTACTTTTCCACTGTGGCCTTCAACCTATCTCGTTCATGTTCCCTTTGAGTTATTGGAAATTGTACACCTTTGCTCTGAAATATTAAGAGCTCTGTCTCAGATAGCATGGCAGTGCAGTTGGAGTGATTCACCCACTAGAATGGATGGTAGTTTGGAGAATTTTCTGTTCCTTCCCCATTGCAGCTTAATTGCTTTAATTGCCACCATTCCAGGAAGTTAACATTATTTGATTGCTATATTTTTAAATACATTGTACAAGATGTACTTAGGGATTTCATAGACTTGACGAAAAAGACAGTTGCTGTTTTTTTTAAAAAAAAGAGAATTGGACATTTGATGAATGAAAGCATCTGGAATGTGGCTGTATTGTGGAAAGGGCCTTAAACAAGCAGAGTCTTGAAACAAGAAATTCATTTAGTCAAGGTCAGACAGAGAAGGACTGACCTAAGAACAGTTAAGAGTTTGGCTAAGAATAAAAGAATATTGTCTTTAAGATGGATTTATCTGTTTAAAGGGGGCGCGATGGCCCAGCAGTTAAAGACTGTCAGCTGGAAAGCTGATCACCTGGGTTCGAGACCCAACCATTGTGTGATAGGTGAGCTGCTGTTCCTTGCTCCAGCTCCTACCCACCTAGCAGTTTGAAACCATGCAAATGCAAGTAGATAAATAGGTACCACTTTGGTGGGAAGGTAACAGAGTTCTGTGAGCCTCAGTGTACAGTCATGCTGGTCACATGATCACAGAATATGTCTTTGGATAACACTGACTTCCTTGGCTCAGAAACTGAATGAGTACCAACCCCGAGTGTCAGATATGACTGGACAGTGGAAACCTTGACCTTGACCTTTGTATGTTTAACTTGATTTTGTATTTTCATTTACCTAAAGACGTCAAGAACTGAACCCAAGTGGTTCTTTTACCATTGGCTTGCTGTGGCTTGGTCAACGTCACAAAATACGGTCTAGAAAAGGTAAAGGCATAAAAAGAACTAGGATGGAGCAGCCCAGGAAGAGAAAAAGCCTGAGTGTGTGTGTGTGTATGTTTGTGTGTGTGTGAGAGAGAGAGAGGGAGGGAGGGAGAGAGAGAGAGACAGAGAGAGAGAGAGAGAGACAGAACTACAAGGAGTCCTGAAGTGCATCTAGTCATTTTATTCTGGATGAAGTCCTTTAGATTGAGCACAATGACATGGATAATGTTTCAGAGATGATCGCATCATTCTCTACAAAGGAAGTGGAGGTGTGTAGACTGATCCTAGTAGTATTTCTAAATAAATGCAGTCTGTTGGATCCCCAGTATATCCAAGGACCTAATCTGGAGCAGGCTGAGCTTTACTGTTAATCCATCCCAACTCCCGGTCACTTTGTTCTCATCAAATATCTATTTCCACCACCACCCCCTCTCCAGTCCCCGAGTCAAAATCCACTCACTGTTGTAGCTGCCATGGCTGTAATTCTCTGCTGCTGCCACGTTCTGCTGTAATAGCCCTTCGGATGCGTCACTTCCTGACAGTGAATGGGTGAAGACAAGGAGAAATTGGGGAGGAGGGAAATAAACAACAGAGAAGAAAAGCAGGGAGGGAAGATGAGAGGGATGTGAAGGGATGAAGCAGGGGAAAAGAAGGGAAAGGGTGTATCTTTAACTCCATCATTTGTCCGGCTGCAACATTCCAACAGCTTAATGCATATTTATTTTTTCAGGTTTGTATATAGTCGCCTATGGCAAGTATGATTTTTTTTCCCCTCCAGGTGACTGACCTGTTAGGAAACCTTTACATAAGCCAGTAACAATAACAGTAGCAGAGTTGGAAGAGACCTTGGATGTCATCTAGAGCAACCCCCTGCTCTCGCAGGAGACCTGTACTATTTCTGATAAATGGCGGTCCATGCTCTTCTTAAAAAGTATCCTGTGGTAGGGCTCCCACAACTTCCAAAGCAATCTGTTACACTGGTTCATTGCCCTCACTCTTAGGAATTTTATCCTTAGTTCAAGGTGGCTTCTCTCCTTGGTTAGTTTCCATCCATTGTTTCCTGTCCTGCCTACGGGTGCTTTGGTAAATACGTTGTCCCCCTCTTCTTTGTGACAGCCCTTCAAGTATTGGAAGACTGCTATCATGTCACCTCTGGTCCTTCTTTTTACTAGACTATGTATCTTTTGTCCCTTCCTTCTAGGTCAGGGGTTTCAAACTTGAGTTCATTGAGGGTCGCATCAGGGTTCTGTTTGACTTCAGGTAGTGGGGTGGGGCGGAGCCAGGGTGGGTGTGGCCAGCTCAACATCACTCGTATCAGGGATGCCTGTGGTGGCCCAAGCTGTTGTGACCCAGGCCCAAGTAGGTAGTATTAAATGCAAACAGTTCGAAAACAAACAGATTTTATTATAACAGCTGAGATTTAACTCATTCTCAGCGTAGTCCAAACTAAATCAAAGAAAGTCTTAATAAAGTCTTATCAGCAACCTTGGTATAATTAGGCAAACTGCCAAAGGATTCTCTTGGCAAAAGTTCAGAAGCAGAGGATGCCGAGCAAGATAAGAACCAAGTTTATCAACGTTGTTTTCCGACAAAAAACCCAAGAGCTGTTGCTGGTCTTTTAAGTCTTATGGGAGGGGCAAATCATCTCTTGGCCCTACTCCCGAGTTGTCCTTTTTGTTTTAGCTGCTCTTGCCTTCTGGCAGCTCTTCTCATGCATGCACTTGGAACAGGCTCTGCCTCCCTACTGTCAGCCTCTGGAGGCTCCGGAGTCCACACATCACTCCCAGATGGCCCTGGCCCCATCTCTGCCTCCAATGCAGAGCCCTCATCTGGGTCTTCCCCAGCCTCCAGGACTGGCCCATGTTCTTCCTCAGCCTCATCAATGTCTGACTCCGCTGCCAGTTTCACAGGCTACTGGCGGACTACAACACAAATGCTCTCCCAGAGAAAATGGGCTCCCGAGCTCCATTTTCAGCTGCAATGGCCTCCTATTACCCTCTGCCAGTGAAAACGGAGCTCGGGAGGGCCATCCACAGAGGCACTGAAGGCTGGTCCTTTGTGGTTTCCAGGGCAGCCATGTGGGTCGGATCTAAGCACCCCACAGGCCGGATCTGGCCCATAGGCCTTGAGTTTGACACTCCTGTTCTACGTCATTTAACCTACAAGCAGAAACTGTTAGGCTAATGATACACATTTTGTGAGTGTATTGATTAGAATGATGTTATTTTTGGTCAGGATCCATGCTCATCAGGTTTCCTACTAAAATAGTCTTCTTCACCAAGTGTCCTACCAAAAAAAGCCATCTGAAAACTATGCCATTTTTTTTTTTTTTGGCCACTCTTAAAAATAAAGGTTTCATATAGTCAGAGCATTCATTCATGCTTTATATGCACAATTTCCCCCTGCTCTTTATTATTTCATGAATTCTAATTGAACTAGAGGAATCCCTAACATTCTAAAATGCACATTTTTTAAAATGTCTTTGTAATCCATCTTTATTATGGTACTTTTACAAATAACTCAAAGGCGACAAAGATATTCAACACACCTTCTTCCTGCTGTTGTCCTTTAAAAAAAGATCCCAGTCAGATGGGCTGGGTGGAGAAAGAAGGACTGACCCAAGGTCATCTAGCTGGCTTTCATGGCTAAGGCAGAACTTGAACTCACTGTCAACCATCCCAACTTGGTCAGATAGAAAAGGAAGACTCTCGTAAGTATACTTTTGGTTAGCCAAAAGTATACTTTACTAAAATCAAGTGGTTACAAGAAGAAGCAAAGCTGGATCTGGGGTTTTCGCGCCCAAAGCATATGATTAATTTTCCCTTGTTCCCCATGGTTATCAAAGAGTGTCCAACTAAATGCTATCAAATTGTTTGGGTAGCAGTCCCTGTCTTCGCGGGCTGGATGGTTCTGCATTTCTTAGCATGACCTTGGAACGGATGCAGTTTTCATGGGACAGCACAATGCATAGAGTCTATTCCTCATGCTAACCCTCCCTTTATCCCACTCCGCTGATCTCCCTCCCCCATTGCATATGTGTAGGCAATGGGTACAGCAGGCAATGCGTAGCCTAGCAGAATGGCAGTCATGGTCTCCTAGTTTCTAGCCTGGTGCTTTAACCACTATACCAAAACAACTTTCTATGCACTATGAAACATTTGCACAGGCCATCCCTTCCAACGTTTCAATTTCTTTGCATCTTTTCTTTGTGAATCCTTGATAAAAACTCATGCCACATTTTCTCTAACGCATGTTTCCACATCAGTAAAACACACACACACACACACACACACACACACAAACACTTGAGTGACAGTATCTGCAGTCATATTGAGATTGCTTTGTTGACGCTACTGTAACAATGCTCTCACCTGTAACACTCAGGAAAGATACAAAAGGAAGCAAAGTACTAAATCTGGAAATGACAAAAAAGGAATAGGGGAATTGTTAACAATTGGACCCGTCTGGAAGTAAATAAATCAAGTCTCTCCCAACTCTACAATCTAAAAATTGAAAGTGACAATTTCCTGTTCTTTACCCAATGCTTGCTGGAAGCTTTCCCTAACAAAAGGAGGAGATGCGTACAACCTTCGCCTCAATATTGTTAATGGAAATACCCCGAGAAATATTTTTGAAAGTCAACTTTCACTGCTGCCATCCTTTGTCATAGAAATGTTCTCAGCATCCGCTTCTTTAAAATGAAACTACTCCTTTGCAGATGCAAATTTCAATAACCCGCTCTTTTTCTAAACCCATCTCTCAGACACTAAGGACACTTAGAAAAACTTGTCTAGAGCAACCTTGGCTAAAGCTAGTGAAGTCTGTTTTGGAGATTGTCATAAATCTTCTCCCATTGAAAGCTGTGTTGGATTTCTTTAACATCGCTACCAACCGCAGCTGTTGCAGTGATTTTGTTAAGGATGCCATAGAAGAGAAAGAAAAAGGAAAGAAAAATCTAGTGTTTTCTGTGTGTGGCTTGATTCCTTGTTCAACGAGAGGTAGAACCCAAAACCAAAAACGATTTGGGGTTATGACTTGGGGTTATTTGGAGATGCTACAAGATGCTGTCCCAAAGACAATACCAGTAGTCCTCAACTTACAAGGACAATTGAGATCAGAATTTCTATTGTTAAGTGAGTCACACCCAATTTTACCAACTTTTTTTTTTTTTGCCATACTTGCTAAGCAAACGTCTTGCAGTTGTTAAATTAATAACACGGTTGTTAAACAAATCTAAATTCTGCCATTGACTTGGATCATCAAAAGCCTCCTGGAACAGTTGCAAATGGTGAAAAACATGACCCCAGGACACTGCAACCATCATAAAATACATGCCAATTGCCAAGCACCCCAATTTTGATCACAACACTATGGGGACGTTGTGACAATCATAATAGCCATAGCCCTTAGACTTATCATATTTTTCGGAGTATAAGATTTACTGAAATATAAGACACACCTTAATTTTTGGGGAGGAAAATAAGAAAAAAGCTGATTGGTGGATGGATCCGCCTCCTGGAATACCCCCAATCAGCTGTTCCCAGAGGTGAATTTTAGCAACAGGTTCATTGGTTGTGAGCTCTGTGCCTTGCTTTTTTTTTTTTTTTTTGCCTCTGAAACTTCTGAAACTCTGTTTCAGAAAAAAAAAATTTCTGCCTCTGAAAGCCTCTGAAATTTCTGAAGCTTCTTTCAGAGGCTTTTTTTCTGAAGCTTCTTTCATAGGCTTCTTTCAGCCTCTAAAATCTCCGTTTGTGAGGCTGGTCGGGGTTACATTTGGAGTATAAGATGCACCCAGATGCATCTTATACTCCGAAAAATACAGTATATAGCTCTTCACAGTGCTTACAGCCCTCTCTAAGCAGTTTGCAGAGTCAGCACATTGACCCCAACAATCTGGGACCTCATTTTATCCACCTCAGTAGAATGGAAGGCTGAGTCAATTTTAAGCCAGTTGGTCAGGATCGAACTACTGGCAGTGGGCAGACTTAGCCTGCAATACTGCATTCTAACCACTGGGGAGGGAGTGTGGGAAGAAAAAAGATAGCCATATCACTTAGACTTATATACTGCTTCACAATGCTTTACAGCCCTCTCTAAGCAGTTTGCAGAGTCAGCACATTGACCCCAACAATCTGGGTTCCTCATTTTACCGACCTCAGAAAGATGGAAGATTGAGTCAACCTTGAGCCGGTCAGAATCAAACCCCTGGCAGTCAGCAGAATTAGCCTGCAATACTGCATTCTAACCACTGCACCACCATGGCTCATAAGTGCAAGTACTGGTGGTAAGTCACTTTTCCCACGGATGTCATAACTTTGAATGGTTGCTAAGCGAATGATTGTAAGTTGAGGATTTACTGTACGTATGACCTTTTTTTTAAAAAAAAAATCTGTCCCAGTTCTGGAACCTCGTGCAGGAAAATTGATTGTGAGTGTGGTACGCACGTCAGTGCCAGCTGGTGTTTTAACTTTAGGGGGGGAAAAATGATTGCTCTACTTTTCAAATGTATTTCCTTGTATTCTAGTTACCGACTGTCTGATATGAAAAATCTCGCAGCCGGTAATAGGGCATTATGTACAAACAAATCCCGAGCAAGGAAAGCAATCACAAACTTGAAAGCCAAGGTAGGGAGAACACCAATATAATAAAGAATAATGCTAATCTAATCTAACACGTTGAGATGAAAGAGTGATTTCTCCCCTGGCACCTACTTTGTCCCTATGCAAATAGCTTAGGGAGATGGCAATCCAGGGTTTGATTTACAACTCACTTTGAATAAATAGGAAGAAACAAGGATAGCTTTCGACTATATGAAAAAGCCACGGATCTCATACATTTTCCTTGAACAGATAGGTGAGGGAATAGAGAAGCAGAGAGAGAGAGAAGGAGGGGGAGGGGAGGATTGTGGGGTTAGTTTTTATTTTTTGCATTCTTCATCCTGTAGGAGGCAAAACGTTGTTCTGTAGGGTTCAACAAATCAATCCAAAGTTTAAGGTTTTGCAATGTTGGACCAATTTGGAAAGGATTAGAGAGCAGGGGAAAATCATGTGTTTGGGTCAGTCATTGTTCCCTTAACCTCAGCACCGAGACTATGATTTTTTTAAAAAAACGTTTATTATTAATTGCATTTACAGCTGTTTCCTTTCCCTTCTAGCCTTTTAACAAGTTTCTGCAGTACGTTCAGGGGTGGGGCTGCTGCGGGGTTCACAGAGGTTCGGGAGAACCTCTAGCTAAGATTCTGTGCAGTTCAGAGAACCCCCAAATCCCACTCCTGGCTGGCTCTTCCCCTCCTGCCTCTCCTCTCCCCACCCAGGAGTCTCCCCATCTGGCCTGTTTTGGATGCAGGTAAGTGCAGGGTGTGTGCAAAGGCCTGGGGAGGGCAAAAAACGGGCTTACTGGAAGTTCAAGGGGCCTCCGGAACCTGGGGAGGCCATTTTTGCCCTCCCAGAGGCTGGAGGAAAGCCTCTGGAGCCCGGGGAAGGCAAAAATGCTGCCCCACTGTGGTGCAGGAAGCCGACTAGGCCACACCCAGCATGGCCATGCCCACCCAGCAACTGGGCAGAGAACCCCTGGCTAAATTTTTTGAAGCTCACCCCTGAGTAGGTTTAATTTCAGGAGAATGCAGTTGGCACAATGTTACCTCACAAACTTTGTGGCTGGACTGGTAGTTCCGTCAAAACTGGTAAACTTAGGTATATAATACCTGCTTTTAAGGAAAGCGATCTTGCTTTCTGATTTCATTCTAAAGGAGAAGCAAATGACAAAGGAATTCTCTTTCTTGCGACTACTTAATTACCCAGTAGCCAAAAGTGTCAGTATCTTGTTTTTTTGCTATGGGAATCCTGCAGCCTCCCTGGCTTATCTCCAAAAGGTTATAAAAAGGGGCAAAACTCACTTAATAAATATCTCGCTTAGGAGTGGAAATGTTGGGCTCAATTGTGGTCGTAAATTGAGGATGACCTGTACTGTCCGTCATACCTGAATACACCTGTTTTTGAAAGAGCTGCGATGGTGCAGTGGTTATAGTACAGTACTGCAGGCTACTTCTGCTGATTGCCAGCTGCCTACAATTTGGCGGTTCGAATCTCACCAGGCTCAAGGTTGTCTCAGCCTTCCATCCTTCTGAGGTTGATAAAATGAGGACCCAGATTGTTGAGGGCAAGAGGCTGACTCTGTAAACTGCTTAGAGAGGACTGTAAAGCACTGGGAAGTGGTATATAAGTCTAAGTGCTATAGCTTCCTTCCTTCCTTCCTTCCTTCCTTCCTTCCTTCCTTCCTTCCTTCCTTCCTTCCTTCCTTCCTTCCTGCCTTCCCTCCTTCCCTCCTTCCTGCCTTCCCTCCCTCCCAATGGTTAAAATACAGTATTGCAGGCTAACTCTGCCCACAGCCAGCAGTTCGATCCAGATTGGGCTCAAGGTTGACTCAGCCTTCCATCCTTCCAAGGTGTGTAAAATGAGGACCCAGATTGTTGGGGGCAAGAGGCTGACTCTGTAAACTGCTTAAAGAGGGCTGTGAAAGCACTGTGAAGCGGTATATAAGTCTAAGTGCTATTGCTATATAAGTGTGCTTCTGTGGGACTCAAAGTGTGAGGCAGGCCACCAAGACAGAGAAGAAAATTGGGATCTTTGTTTATTACACCAATACATCCTTTATCCAAGAGCTTCATTCTGTCAGGAAATTTACAATTTGCACGCCTTGTTTTATCTTTCGTTCCTGTAACGTACTCTGAGGCCTGAGCGTATGCTGATCACGACGCTTCCTAATCTAAATTTCTGCTGATGTTCCCAGTTCAAGTTTGTCACAGGCATAAATGGGACCGCCGCAGTGAGAGAGAAAAATGGAGCGTTACCTCAGCAAAAGTCGGACTGTTTCACAAGCCGGATGATGAACTGGTTTCCACAGCGCATTGAGGAAAAAAAAATGTTCCAGCTGAGGTGATGGGTACATTTTATTTCTGTTTTTGAAGAGTGGAAGGAGAGGAGGTAGAGCCACCATGTCACAATCCCTGTTTTCTATGCATGTGCAATTTTGTGGATCGCTGACTGCCAACTATACCCTGAGCGCACTTTACCGGAGAATCTAATCATAATGGTGGGTTGATAAAAAATGTTCCTGTCAAATATCAGCCACGCAGTCCACTATCAACATCCTTTTTGAAGTCTTAAAGGTATGAATGAGAATCAAACGATCTTTACGCATCTTACATGCATGCACTTTTGGACACTTCGCAAGTGGAAAGGAACGCATCTTGGTTATTATCACTTACAACAGCAGATTTAGATCACGAGGGCCAACAACAGTCAAAAGGGGTGGGGGGGGAGGGAATTGGGGCTATCACAAACCTTCCACATTTTGGGGGGGTTGGATGGGGGTAAATGATTTAAGATAGAAAGGCCTACACCCTTATTCCCATTCCCAGGATTGTGGTAAATGTAGGGCCATCAGAACATAGAGAAATGGAAAAATCCATCAGGGATATGCAGGAAAACAAGAATTTTAAAAAGGCTTCTGCTAAATACTTTGCTGCACATTGTACACGTTAGTTACATAAAAGTGAGTTATTTTTACAAACAACTCAAGGTAGTGACCATTTTTCAACACATCTCCCTCCTCCTCCTCTTTTCCCGACAACAATCACCCTGGCTTTCATGGCTGAGGCACAATTTGGACACATGGCCTCTTGTTTCTAGCCCGGTGTTTTAACCACTAGACCAGTATGGTTAACCTTTTTGCCATCGTGTGCCGAAAGCGGGGAGAGTGTGGTGGAGTCATACGCACGTGTGCCCACATCCATAATTTTATGTGCCCCGCCCCCTGTGCTCACCCCGCTTTTGGCACGTGATGGCACGATGGGCCTGGTAGGCCTGTTTTTTGCTCTTCCCATGCTCCAGAGCCTTTCTAGGAGCCTGGGGAGGGCAAAAATGGCCTTCCCCACCCCCCCAAAGGCCCTCCGGAGTCTGGAAACAATGTGTTTCCTGACTTCTGGTGGGCCCAGAAGGCCCGAAAATCAGTGGCTGGAGCTGAGTTCGCGTGCCCACTGATATGGCTCCGCATGCCACCTGTGGCACCCGTGCCATAGGTTCGCCATCTCGGCACTAGACCTCTTTCTTTCTTTCTTTCTTTCTTTCTTTCTTTCTTTCTTCCTTCCTTCCTTCCTTCCTTCCTTCCTTCCTTCCTTCCTTCCTTCCTTCCTCCCTCCCTCCCTCCCTCCCTCCCTCCCTCCTTCCTTCCTTCCTTCCTTCCTTCCTTCCTTCCTCTCTGTCTCTCTCTGTCTCTCTCTCTCTCTCTCCTGTTTCCCCCCAAAATAAGACATCCCCTGATAATAAGCCCAATCAGGCTTTTGAGCGCATGGCAATAAGGCCAAACACTTATTTCAGACTTCAAAAAAGTGTAAGACAGGGTCTTATTTTTGAGGAAACATGGTATCTATCTATCATCTATCTATCTCATCTATCTAGAAAGAGTCACCGTGGGGTGCAATGGTCCAGCAGTTAAAAATGCTGGGTTTGTCAGTCCGGGTTCAAAAGCATGCAAATGAAAGCAGATTAATAGATACCACTTTGGTAGGAAAGTAACAGCATTCTGTGCACCTTTGACATATAGTCATTCTATGCATTGTATACATGATCACATAAATTATCTTTGGACAATGCTGGGTCCCTTGGCCAAGAAATGGAGATGAGCACTGTGTCCTAGAATCGGATATGACTGACAGGGAAACCTTTACCTTTAGTTTTTATAATCACAATATACCTATATAGTCACTATATATAAAGGGTCACAATATATATACTCTATATATTTGCTACAACTCTACATAGGAATTATTGAGTTTGTCATCTGCACCTCTATAACTGTCTGGTTTGGCTCTGCAACCCAACAAGACAGACACAGACTTCAGAGGATAATTAGGACTGCAGAAAAAACAATAACTACCAACTTGCCTTCCATTGAGGACCTGTATCCTGCAGGAGTCAAAAAGAGGGCTGTGAAAATATTTACAGACCCTTCGCATCCTGGACATAAATTGTTTCCACTCAAAATGACACTATAGAGTACTGCACATCGAGACAACTAAACTCAAGGACAGTTTTTTTCCCCAAATGCCATCACTCTGCTAAACCAATAATTCCCTCAACACTGTCAAACTATTCACTAAGGCTGCATTACTATTGCTATTAGTCTTTTCATTGTTCCTATCACCCATCTTCTCCCACTTATGATTGCATGACTATAACTTTGTTGCTTGTATCCTTACAATTTATATTGATATTGTTTCCTAGTATGATTTGTTTGCTTTTTTATACCTTATGACGATTATTAAGTGTTGTACCTATTCATTCTTGATGAATGTATCTTGTCTTTTTATGTACACTGAGAGCTTATGCACCAAAGACAAATTCCTTGTGTGTCGAATCACACTTGGCCAATAAAGAATTCTGTCTGTCTGTCTGTCTGTCTGTCTGTCTGTCTGTCTGTCTATATTGGACACAGTTCATTTATACCTGTGTCCTTCCTCCCTTCAAAACTAGACCCTCCTATTGAGGTACATTAGGAAAGGATCATATTGTACCCATTAAATACTCTAGCAGATAGCTTGGTCTTCATTTGGGCTCCCACCTAGTCAGCTTTTTCTCTGCTAACCTCATTGTCATGCCTAGCAATGAAACTAATAAAAAAAGAACATCCAAAGAGCCTCATTCATCCAGATGGAACCTGGTGGGAAGGTGAAGTGGAGAAGGGAAGTCTGTAGATCAGGTGCTGCAGGGTTGGTGAATTCAGTGAAATTAGGATAATTACCATCCCTGAGATAATGCCATGCAATTTAACGTAGCCTAATTGCCCTGATTAATTCCTCAGTGCTCACAATACTTTGCTATGAAGGGCTCTTCATGTTTCAGAGTGGAAGAATGGGGGATGAATTGTTAATAGCTTCTCCCCTCCCTACTTTGGAACAGATGAGAGAAAAAAGGAGAGGCCTGAAAATGTAGAAATGTTCATGTAGTGGTTTTCGTTGAAAAGACTTGTATCTGATATTTAAGACAGTCCTGGTGCCATTTCAGACATCCAAGAATGCTCCTCAATCATCACGTTATTACCATTTTGGGATGTCTGGATCAATAGAATTCCACTCTAATACCACAGCCTTGTAAAGGATATCGTATCATCTTCCAATGAGATTTTAAAAGAGATCCGAAGAACAATTTGCATCCTCTTGCATTTACAATTTTGCTAAGCGAAAAATAATTACTGTGGGAAAGACACCTTTGGCTGTGTAATTCTCAATGCAGATTAACTTTATTTATTTATTATTTTGCTTTATGTAAGTTTCTATGTCAGTAAATTTCCTGACTGCCTTCTTTCCCCCCAGAAAAATAAAATCATTCCCCGTGTAACTTTCAGAAACTTTTTGTTCCTTGACAAAACAAGTTGCTTCATGTGGATTTTTGACGGAAGAAAAACTTATTTCTGTCATGCACAGAATGTTAGAATTGTAGAACTGTAGAATTGGACAGGGCCACAACCAGCATCTAGTTTGCCACTATAAAATGTGTAGCCAGTTAAACCAGCTTTCAAGATTTGTCTATACAGCTTCTTAAAAATCTCCATAGAGAACTTATAATAGGTAGATTTTTCCCACTATTCTACAAATTGTACCATTGGGAAGTTTATACATGCAAACAAATAAAGGGATAGGTCATAGTTAATAAATTATAGTTATAATCATTAATCGTAAGATACAAACAACAGGTGATAAATCATAAGATACTAATAAGAGAAGGTAGTAGGAAAGATGGGACAGTGAGAAAGTTGGAAAAAAAAGGAAAGATGAGAAGGATAAAAGCAATATAGGCCTACTACATGGATAAATATCTTTAAGTATATCTTTAGGCATAAGACAGTAGTGAGAATTAGGTGTTCAGCAAAGTGATGGGACTTCTTTCTGTTTAGTTGTTTTGGCATGCAATGCCATATAGCAGTATCCTGAGGGAAGGAGTTGAAACAGTTTGTGTCCAGGATGTGAGAGGTCTATAGTAGATACTTATACTGAGAGCTTATGCACTGGAGACAAATTCCTTCTATGTCCTATCACACTTGGCTAATAAAGACTTCTGTACTGTTTTATTAAATTAAATCTAAATAGCTGCAACTTATAGTTCTTATTTTTGGTCTTAGTTTCTGCAACCATTGAAAATTCATCCTAGTGGAACTTAACACATTTGTTCTCACAGAAATCAGTTGCTGTGGTGGATTTCTTGGACATTTCCATTACTGGATTTAGATTCCTCGTGGGACCAGCAGAGCAAATATTGACCTATAGGTTTACTTTAAAAACACTGTTGTCTATTAGCTCTCTTGAAAGCTAAAGCAAAACATGAGATGTACATGGGAGGTGGACAAACATTGAATGAATTTTTCCTGCAGTTGAGCGTTATTCTAGGTAAGATGAGGATAATAAGGGCAATGAAGCTAGCACACCATGAGAATTTCTTGAATACCAGAGAGATCAGCCTAGTCTAGTTTACGAGAAAGATCAAATGAAGAATAGAAAAGAAACACAGGAAGGCAAAAAAAAATTACATGACTAGAACAGAAAAAAAAAAATCTAGCAAGCATAGTGCATAATAAAAAGACCTAGCAATGGCTAAGAGCAGTAAAGTTGAAGGAAGAGACAAAAGGGCTAATTCTGGCTGTACGAGACCAAACCTTAGGAACAAACACATACAATGTCAGAATTGAGAATACAGCAACAGACAGCAAGTTCTACCTCTGCGAAGAAGATGAAGAAAGAGTGGGGCACCTGGTTAGCCATTGCAAGATTGCCCACCCTCCAGACTGACAACAAATAGCATTACAAAGTAGCAACAACAGTGCATAGGAATATGTGCAAGAAATACCATTTGCCTGCAAGCAAGAACTGGTGTAAACCATAAAATAGGCAATGCAATAGAAAATAAAGTGATCTGGGACTTTAGAATTCAAACAGGCAAGCACCTGCCACATTACACCCCATACTTCACAACTGTTGATAAGAAAGGCAAAAATTCTGGAAAGTGGACATGGCTGTAACTGGAAATAGCAGAAGAGAAATCACTGGGGAATATCACAAAATCCAACAACCTGCAAATAGAAGAACGTAGAACGACTGGGGCAAAAGAAAGTAATAGGAACCTTGGGTACAATCCCAAAACTTCTTCAACCCCACCTGAACACCTCTGGCATTGTCAAAACCACTATCAATCAATTGCAAAAGGCAGCTTTACTTGGAACAGCTTACAACTTGCAACAACATCCTTAAGACATATGTCAATCCCGAGTCCTTGGGAAGAACTGAACAGCCAAAAAGCCAAATCCAGTCTAAACATCTGCTGACTGTGCGACCAACAATAATGATAGCTATGCTGTTTCTTTAACCTGTCAAGTTTACATGTGTTTATCACCGGGATTGTGGGCCGCAAAACACATGACGTCTCATATGCTCCCATCACCATTACACAGCTACCATTTAGATGTTTCTGCTCCAACATGGGAAGTGAGTATTTCATCCGCAGCACTTCTGCGATGAGGACTCCATGGTTGCGTTGTCATTTACCGCCTCTCAGTCACCATGTTTTCATGCACTCAAAATTGTAGGAGATGGCACCATCGTTTGTTTGTTGTTGTTGTTTTTTTTTTTTTTTGGCAATGATGATCAGAACAGAGTCTGGACCTGCACAATGGACCTTCACAATCTTGGTTGTTGTCCTCTGTTAAATTTTGAGGTTAGAGGATACAGAGTGCTAGGTCTTAAGGCACCCTGATACTTGTCTTCCCTGTAGGCCACTGACAGGTGCTCTAATGAGACTGTTGCAATCATATGCAGTTCTTCAACCAACTCTATTTAGCTGCAAATGGCCAGCATTTCACAGACCATTATTTCTTCTGTTTTAATCAAGGGGAAAAGGGCTAGGAGCTGATTTAATTAGCATCCATCAAACAGTAGAATGATAGAACTCCTGAAGGGCAGGTGAAGAATCGATTTTTTCCAATACACCGTTACTAGGTTTCCAAGATGAGAGGCCTACGAATGAAGCACTAAATATACCATGAAGGCATATTTAAGAGCAACACCTAAATGCTAAAAGAAAGAGGGCTGCATGCTTCTGGACTGAGCTGCTTTGGAAAAAGAAAAAGGAAAAAAAACCATGGGGCCACTTATCGAAATAATGGTGTTTGTTGCTCTGAGCCACTTGACCATGTAGTATAATCTACTGAAGGCATAAAGGAACACATCGCAGAAATGTAGTCATATAAAAAAATAAAATGGCATCCAAAAGGAGGATATTTGCAGATGACAGACAGCCTAGAACAGGGGTCTCCAACCTTGGCAACTTTAAGACTTGTGGACTTTCAACTCCCAGAATTCTGGAACTATGGGAGTTGAAGTTCACAAGTCTTAAAATTGCCAAGGTTGGAGACCCCTGGCCTAGAATATAAGACAATGGATATGTGTTTGTGTGTGTGTACATATGTGTGTAGGGATGCAGTGGCTCAGTAGCTAAGACACTGAGCTTGTCGATCAAAAGGTCGGCAGTTCAGTGGTTCGAATCTCTAGTGCCACATTAATGGAGTGAGCTCCCATTACTTGTCCCAGCTTCTGCCAACCTAGCAGTTCGAAAGTATATAAAAAATGCAAGTAGAAAAATAGGGACCCCTTTGGTGGGAAGGTAACAGCATTCTGTGCACCTTTGGTGTTTAGTCATGCCGGCTACATGATGACGGAGACGTATTCGGACAGTGCTGGCTCTTCGGCTTTGAAACGGAGATGAGCACCGCCCCTAGAGTCAGGAACGACTAGCACATATGTGTGAGGGGAACCTTTACCTTTACCTTACATATGTGTGTTTACACATATCACTAAGTTTCCCAGATCCCTGCCTGTAAGAAAAGCATATCAGAGGCAAACTGACATGATGCTTCTGCCTTTGAAATGTGAAGGTTGCAAAAAATAAATAAATAATCCAAAATGAATAAACATAAAAAAAGATAGCTTTCTTTTGACTTTTCTCTCCCGTCTGCCAATTTATCTCCGATCTCTTTGTATTTTTTTGGAGGGGGGAAAAATAATCTTCCACGCCCATAAAACAAAACCCTTCTATCCTGTCAAAGCAGGATAAACAGCCGAGTGCATTCCTAGGCAATCTGCATTGGAAAGGACACATCTGTCTTAAAGCAGAACACGGAGAGGCTGAGGCGGTGCAGAATGCTGCCACGCTTTTGTTACATAAAGGTCTGTTTGTTGTATGCAGACGTGTAACGGGGAAATTAAACCGTTCACCTTTCTGCAACTGCTTTGCGTCGTATTTTTGGCTACAGCAGCCAGATGGTGCTTTCTCTTTCTTCCTTTGATTAAGAAGATGAAGAAAAGAGGAATACAAAAAAACAAAACAAAAACAAAACAAAACCCAGAAGTGAATCCTGAATCGAAAAGATAGTCAAAATACCACAATGTATGCACCTGCACACATATACACAAGCATGCACGTACACACACACACACACACTGGGAACTCTGATACATTTTAATGAAGTTGTTAGCCTGCGGAAAGCTTTGGACCTGTCATGTCAATATTAACCTTCTGATGGAATCTTACACAGTTTTCTCTCCAGAGAATGATAAAAATGCTGCAGTCTCCAGGGGAAATCAGTAGGGAGAGTTTTAGCTGATTTTTTTCAGCTAAGATCCGCTGAAATGAAAGTTTGGCATGGGTTTTTGACCCAGAATGCAGAACTCTATTTTATCAAAAATAAGCTTTCTTTGAAGCAGAGGTGGGTTTCAGCAGGTTCTGACCAGTTCTGGAGAACCGGTAGCGGAAATTTTGAGTAGTTCGGAGAACCGGTAAATACCACCTCTGACTGTCCCCGCCCCCATCTATTCTCTACCTCCCAAGTCCCAGCTGATCAGGAGGAAGTTTTGCAGAAACCTTCCCCTGGAGTGGGGAGGGAATGGGGATTTTGCAATATCCTTCCCCTGGAGTGGGGAGGGAATGGGGATTTTGAAATATCCTTTCCCTGGAGTGGGGTGGGAATGGAGATTTTTTTTTTTATTTTTAATTTGATTTATATGCCGCCCTTCTCCGGAGACTCAGGGCGGCTTACAATGCGTTAAGCAATAGCCTTCATACTTTTGTATATTTATACAAAGTCAGCTTATTGCCCCCACAAACTGGGTCCTCAATTTACCCACCTTAGAAAGGATGGAAGGCTGAGTCGACCTTGAGCCTGGCTAGGATTGAACTCACAGAAATTACAGGCAGCTGGTGTTAATTGCTGCCTTTAGTAGGAGGCATTAGCCCCTTACGCTACACAGGCTCGGTTTTGCAGTATCGTTCCCCTGCCATGCCCACGAAGCCATGCCACACCCATCAAGCCACGCCCAGAGAACCGGTAGAAATTTTTTTTTGAATCCTACCACTGCTCTGAAGCTGAGAGGCTACTCATAGAAAACATGGTCACAAGCAGGCATGGGGACCTTAAAATTTTTTATGTGGTTTCCAAAGCTCCATTAAACTATCAATTTAATTCTATCAAAACCCAAAGCTGATTTTGTATTCAGGTTTAAGAAGGGCAGGTAAAATATGGAGAGGTGGGTTATTTCAGTGGTGGGATTCAGCCAGTTCGCACCACTTCGGGAGAACCGGTTGTTAACTTTCCGAACAGTTTGGTGAACTGGTTGTTGGAAGAAATCATTAAGGCAGAGAACCGGTTGTTAAATTATTTGAATCCCACCAATGGTCTATTTCCCCTATGCTTCCTCATGTTCAGTTTGATTCTTGGCCACGTTGACCTGACATCTCAGATTAAAAAAAAAAAAATTACAAGATGCTCTAGGTGGGATTTAGGGACTGGTGACTTTTCTTATACCGTATGTCTCAAAAAAGATATTAAAAACTCGAAGTGAATAGGGCATTTTATAACAGCTTCTGAAGGCAAGCTGTTCCATTGGTTAATTGCTCTCACTATTAGGAAATTTCTCCTTAGTTCTAAGTCGCTTCTCTCCTTGTTTGGTTTCCAACCATTGTTTCTTGTCTTGCCTTCTGGTGCTTTGGAAAATAGGGTGACCCTGTCTTTTTTGTGGCAGCCTCTCAAATATTGGAACACTGCTACCATGTCACCCCTAATCCTTTTCACTAGACTAGACATACACAAATCCTGCAACCCATTCTTCACTTGATCATCCAATCCTTTACCCCAACAAATTATCTGCTTGTCTAAACTGTGTCTGCACCAGCTAGAGAGCACCTCAAATGAGCCTATTATTTTTATTCTCATAATTTACACACAGTTATCAGTTATCCTTCCTGTTGCTTTTTCCATAAACCCCCTGTATTAAGTTTGCCGTAATCTCCTTCTACAGGTCGTGGCCTCCAATCCTTTAATCATCTTTGTTGCCCTCCACTGGATTCTCTTTTAATTTATCAATGTCTTTTCTTTAATGAAAGACCTAGCGAAAATGCAAGGAGCGGCTTGTTCCAGAATTAAGCTTGTTTCTGGGAAAGAGAGAGAGAGAGGCTGTTGAAAGCATGTGCTGGGTTGAAGAAAGAATGACTGGGAGTGAAATGGGGATAAATGAAAGTGTGGCGAACGCAGATGGAACAGTAAAGCAAAAGAGAGAAATCACTGAATGGCTTTTCTAGCAAATTTGGACAGCTTCTCTCGAGAGTTCTCAGCAGCGAGATGGGCGACACATACATTGAATAAATAAATCATTTATGTTTGTTTGTTTTTAAGAAATGCTTCTTATGGGTTAATTATGTATCTTTACATGTGTTTGAAAGCATTTTCCCCATGTGATCATCACCTTTTTATGACAATCATGGCAGGCTACTATGGTTTGAGAGTGAGCCAAAGAAATAGCACAATAACAGAATAATAGAATTGGAAGGGACCTTGGAGGTCTTCTAGTCCAACCCCCTGCTCAAGGAGGAGACCCTATATCATTTCAGACCAATGGCTATCCTCTTAAAAACATTCAGTGATGGAGCACCACAACTGCTTTGACCTAGGCTTCATGAGTCATTAAAACACATGAGTAGTCCCAAAAACCTCTTTTATTGTAACAGCTGTGAATTCTGTTCATTCATAGTTGAGTCCCAATTAGTTCTAAAGAGTCCTTCGGGAGAAATCCTTCAGGATAATCAGCCACGTTTATCTCCCTTGACACGCTGCCAAAGACCTAATTGGCAAAGCCACACAGAGTCCAGAATCAAACAGAGCTTCAGGCTTTAAACTGAATCAAATGAACAAACGTTGCTTCCTGCAAAGGGCCATGTGCCTTTGCTCCTCTTTTAAGTCCTATGGGAGGGGCCAATCATCTCTAAACTCTACTCCTGAGTCATCCCTTTTGTTTTAGCTGTTCTTGTCTTCTGGCAGCTCTGCGCACGCACGCACTGGGAACAGGCTCCTCCTGTTTCTCTGCCTTGATGAGGTCCGACTCTGGAGCCTCTGGAGGCAGCACATACCTTCCAGATGGCCCTTTCTCTGCCTCCGATGCAGAGCCCTCGTCTGAGCCTTCCTCGGACTCCAGGACTGGCCCATAGCCCTCCCCAGCCTCCTCACTGTCCAACTCTGCTGCTCAGCTCCGCAGACTGATGGCAAACCACAACAACAACTTCTGAAGATAAGCTGCTGTCTTCAGGCATAATTTATGTGGTATATGATGTGAGTATGTGGAAACCTTAACCTAAAGTTTCAGATCATCGAGAGGTTCCATTTCTAATGAGCTCACAAAGAGATTCTACAGGTTCCATTTCAAACAAGGAATTCTTATAGAAATTGTACTGACTGCAGTAAATTCAATCCTTTTTGCCAAGGTGGTGTTATCATTAATACATCTTTTCCCCTGACTCCTGTGTATAAAAGAATTGGCCTGATGATCAGTCCTCAGCACTAGTTTTTGAGCCACCAGATCCTCCAAACCTAGATGTTCTCTGAGCATCATGCAAAAATAAAGGCTTCCATTGTGCTTATGGTTTACATCAGGGGTGTCAAACTTGATTTCATTGCGGGCCGCATCAGCATTGTGTTTGACCTTGGGGGGCCAGGGTGGGAGTGGCCAGGGTGGGCATGGCCAGCTCAACATCACTTGTGTCAGGTGTACCTGTGGTGGCCCAAAAGCTCTGCCAGTGAAAAAGGGCTCCCAAGCTCCGTTTCCGACTGCAACACTTCCTGCTACCCTCTGCCAGTGAAAATGGAGCTGGGGGAGTTGAGCCCTCCTGAGCTCCATTTTCATTGGCTGAAGCACCATGGGCTGGTCCTTCACTGTTTCCAGGATGGCCCTGCGAGCCAGATCTAAGCACCCCATGAGCCAGTTCCAGCCCCTGGGCCTTGAGTTTGACACCCCTGGTTTACATCATTATGGAAATCTTTTACAACTGTAGTTTAAGCATAGAGCAGAATGAAATGGCAATACTTTACATTTTTGAATTTCTAGTTCACCGATATGGGGGAAACAACAAGGAAACAGAAATGCGGAATGGTTTCAGCTGATGTTGAATGGTCACAACAGAAGAGGAGGAGAAGGGTGGGGGAGAAGAAGAAAAAAACAGCAACTAGTAGTTCAATTGTCCTTCAGATTTTAAATGCTGCTCGACTAATTTGCAGCTTGGGTCCATGCCTGCTAGGGAAGTACATCAAACTAAGGTCTTTTGCTTCTTAGCTTTGGTTTCTTAGATATACCACGTTTTCCCGAGAATAAGACCTCCCTGGATAATAAGCTCTTCCCCAAAAATAAGCCCTCCCCAAAAATATTTAAATGCATGCGCAGCCGGTCCCCGCCATTTCCTCTGGTTAGAGTTAGGGAGACAAGAGCTAGAAATCAGGTAAGATGGCAAGAGGATCCCGTCTTGCTCCATGTGCCCCAAAATAATAAGACCTCCCTGAGAATAAGGCCAAGCGCTTATTTCGGGTTTCAAAAAGTTATAAGACAGGGTCTTACTTTCAAGGAAACATGGGTATTTTGAAGTCCAGTTTGACTGGCCTTGCTTATTGTTGCTGCAGATATAATCAAGCTTTTTTTTTTTTGTACTGAATCACATTTGTGGAATTCTGTCCCTTGGTGAGCTCAGCCAGCTTTATACAGATGCATCTGCTAAAATAATAGGCAGAAGTATGTCATCACCTCATTAAGAATGGTGATGTTTTCTTTCCTTGGAATCATTTGAACACAGTGACACCCTGTTCTGCCCCCAAATGTCCCAGAATCACATAACATCTAGGCACTGGGAGGATTAAGCAGTCACCAGACGCCTGCCATCTCATCTCAAAACTTTGCCAAAATGTCCTTTCTAATTTGCTGGCTCAGGAATGAACGTGGATTTTTATTCAGCCCTGCCATGTTCCAGTGCTGCACAATTAAAATGTCCATGAACAAAAGGAGAACAACAGCATGCCAAAGGATTGATGCTCCTGAACCTTTTCTGCCTGGTATAGTTCTCTTTACTTTGAAGGAGGCTTTTATTCGGCTCGTATGGGCAAGATGTAGACACACAGGAGTCCCTGGTGAAAGTTTTTGATGCAATAATAGGGGGGGAAACTCATATTTGATCTTCGGTTTGTTGACATCTAAATTATATAATCTATAGTAGGAACTGTAGAGTTTTGTGGGAATTCTGTTCTCTGAATGGTCTAGTAACCAGTAGCCAATACCTAACATTTCATTATTTCAGAAGAATGTTAACATTTATGTGTCTCTTTTTTTCCCTAGACTGGACCATCTAGGCTGGAATTGGAGTTTTTAACAATGGACATCTCTCCTCTTCAGTAGTGGGTTTCACTTACCTTCGCTACCGGTTCGGAACTGAGAGCTTGCGTGCGACACTTCTGCACGTGTGCATAATCTTCTGTGCATGCACAAAACCTTCTGTGTATGCACAGAGCATCCGTGATGACGTCTGGGTGGGTGGGCAGAGCCTCCAAACTGGGGCAAACCAGTAGAAACCCACCACTGTTCCTATTTATGTGACTTTATGCATAAGGCCTAAAGCTATCACTCTTCTTCTGCTGTTTGGACCTAATAGTTTAAATCCCAAGGTATACAACATCAGAATTTGGGCATTCCACTGGTTGGTTGCTATGGATAGAACCATCCCTCATACAAATTGCATGGATACCGAGTTAGAGTCAGGACAGACTCGGTTTTTTTTCTCCAAACTCTGTTTGCGCCACTCGCTCCACCACTGATCCCCTCAAGTCTGCCTTACCCTGTAATAATCAGTGCTGTAGACATCTCTGGACATCCCAAAGTCTCCAATCTTCACCAGTAGATTAACTCCAACCAGGCAGTTCCTCGTGGCCAGGTCTCTGTGTACAAAGTGCTGGGAGGCCAGATAAACCATTCCCGAGGCAATCTGGCTCGCAATGTGCAGCATTTGAGAAAGTCCCAATTCCCCTTTGACTTGCCGAGGCTGTCCATCCACAAGGATCAATGCATCTGGCCCATGTGCCCTGGAGAAGAGAAGAAAGGGTCAAATCCAGCAAAGCAAATTACAGAACAACTGATACCATTAGGGGGCGGTGCTCATCTCCGTTTCAAAGCCGAAGAGCCAGCACTGTCCGAAGATGTCTCCATGGTCATGTGGCCGGCATGACTAAATGCCAAAGGCACACGGAATGCTGTTACCTTCCCAACAAAGGTGGACCCTATTTTTCTACTTGCATTTTTTACCTGCTTTCGAACTGCTAGGTTGGCAGAAGCTGGCACAAGTAACGGGAGCTCACCCC
Source organism: Masticophis lateralis (assembly GCA_030761175.1). Taxonomy (NCBI): domain Eukaryota; kingdom Metazoa; phylum Chordata; class Lepidosauria; order Squamata; family Colubridae; genus Masticophis; species Masticophis lateralis. The sequence continues at coordinate 13,171,411 of JAUDYJ010000012.1, read as the reverse complement.
ATTTCGTGGCATTAGGGATTCGAATCGTTGAACTGCTGACCTTTTGATCGACAAGCTCAGCGTCTTACCCATTAAGCCATCACATCCTTTTTTATATTTATATATAAAACATATATGTGTGTGTGTACACACACACACACTCACACATTATTCTCTTTTTGTAGGTCTTTATGTGTATTTTTCTCTCAACCAGGTTTTTTCTACATAACTCAAGATGTTTCTACCGCCATAGTTCAGTGAGATTTCACTGAACTATGGTTGTAGAAAGATCTTGATTTATGATTTTGTGAAAATTTGGGTGCGTCTTATACACCAAATGCAGCCCTGCCCACCCATCGCCCCCTGGAAAACGGGGAGCGTGGAAGTGGCAATAGGCTATGGCAATCCCTGCAGCCTGAAAGCTGATCTTCAGGAGGCCAATCCAACCGACAATCAGCTGCTTGTGCTAATCAGGCTGTGCTGAAGCCGAAATTGAAATGGGCTGTTTGCTGCAAGGAGGCAAATTGCTGGGAGGGAGAGATAGACAGATTTTTTTCCCTTGTTTTCCTCCCCAAAAAAGGTAGGTGCATCTTATAGTCTGCAGCGTCTTATACTCCCAAAAATACAGTATTTACATTCTTGTCCCTAATTCATGCAGTCGGCTTCGCCTTCTCTGTCAGATTCATTATCTTTTCACTCTATTCCTCCATTGTGGGAACAATATTTCCTTTTAGAGCAGATGTGTTCACGTTTCTTGGAAACAACCTGGATGTGCCCTAATAAGATGGATCATCTTCTTCTCTTGGGAAAGACAGCTGCTTGTATTCTAAAAAAAAACCTTTCGTTAAAATTCAATCTGGCCAGCAATAGCCCAGAGAGTTTCTTTGTTTTTCTTTTTAATCATGAATTTTCTGTTCATCAGGCTTTAAATCTCTCCCAGTCTACAGTAAAGAATTACTGGTGGCCTCTCTTAGTAGCCTTGATCAGTACAGGTGAGGCATCTCTGGCCTCGGGGCTGCCAATCTGTTGCCTTGTGATGTGTCAAGATCAAAAATCTTACATCTAAAAGTGGCTTGTTTGGGAACCATGAGAGAGAGAGAGAGGGTGTGTGTGAAAGGAGGAGAAGAAGGATATACAAACAGTGTCTCAAATGCCTCTTGAGAAATATCGGCTAATATTTAATTGGGGTTCTAATCTGAAGAAATGTAGTCTCATATTTTAAGCAAACACAGAGTACTTGGGGAAAACACGCATGCCGTACAAATGCAAAGGTCTCCCAGGGAAAAAATAACTGTTAAAAAAAATCAATCCTGAGAAATAATGTATGAATTCTGAGCTAAGCTGATTTTTGCAAGATCAGGTAGAAGGAGAGGGTATATCTCCCAACGTTTTAGAATGATGGATAGCTTGATTGACAGAAAATAAAGTTGCAGCTCAGTAGCACAGTTTGTCTCTCTGCTGCCAAAATTGTGTTAAGAAACCGATTCAATTCACAACAGGATCGATGAATACCGTCCTATTTTCGTTCTTCTTCTTGTGCCATATCCGTCATCGGATGTTGGCGATCATGTTGGCGATCCTATTTTTATCAACAGCTGCATGAAAAAGTGCTGCTGAGTTTTGTCCAAACCGGTCCCTTAGATTTTTGAAGCCATGATGTTCTTCTTTTGCCTGGACCTCGTTTGCCTTCAATCTTTCCCTGGAGGAAAGATTGAAGGATGCCCCATTTTTCTGGGTGTTGCATCACGTGTCCAAAATATTCTAACTTTCGCTTTTTAATGGCTTTGATGATTTCCCTTGGCTTTCCCAGGCGGCTTATCACCACCTCATTTCTGATTTTGTTAACCCATCTTATACATAACCGCCGCCTGTAAATCCAGTTTCTTCGAGTGGTTTTTCTGTCAGAGACCAACTCTCTACTCCGTAGAGCAGGACAGAAAAGATGTAGCATCTGACAAGCCTGATTTTTCAGTCTATTTTCATTACCCTATCAAAATGTAGGCAGTCGTCACCAAAAGGCCCAATAATGGCACCCAGGCTATGAGCTAACCACAAGTTGCACAGAGAGGCGGTTTGTTCCTCGTGAATTGCACCTGGAACATGTGGAGGAGGTCTTCCCATCCAGCACTGGAATCACACCTTTGTCGTTTGATCAATTGCTCGGCTTATCATCCATAGCAGCATTCAACCAGCTAGAAGTAGTGCCCCGGAGATCATTAATATGTGGTATATAAGAACAGTGAGGCTGTGGTTGGGGGGTATTTTTTGCTAACGTGCAGCAATGTCTCTTTTGTGGCTCATTTCCTTTTTCTTTAAAACCGCTGCTGGCATTTTTACCTTTGTCAACAGCCTAGCCAACAAAAAAATGGAAAATTTCAATCTGCTAGGTTCTTTCTCTTCGGAGACCTAAGCTTCCTTCTGGCTTGCACAGAATCTTGATTTTCAACCTTCCCGGGGTTTTGATGAGATACAATATGAATGATATATGATTAGGTTAGTATGCCACTGAATACGTCTAAGGTTCCCAACAGCCAACAATAATATAATCATACCATAGTAGTAAATTAAAATGCCCAAGGTAAAAAGCAGCAGGGAGCAACAGCGAAAAAGCAAACACAAAAAACCATTGGGGGATATCCTCTTAGTTTCCATTTCTCCTCTGGAGCTGCTTTATGTCTGACAACTTCTGGAGGACAACCACAGAAATGGATAATCTATCTTCCAGGGGGTAAGAATCAAAGGGAGGAAAATATTGGATTTCTAGTGAAATTGTTGCACATTTACATGGCTCCTCCTGAAAACAGGTACGATCCCATGCCTTGCAGAGGGAATAAATTAAAAATGATGCCACCTGAGGCATTTGGTTGTCCTCATAATTCAAAGATAATTTCGAAGGAAAACAAAGCAATAATCATATGGCTGAGAGTGGTTTTATTTATTTTTTTCCAGTTTAGGTACTGCAGTTAAAACTTTTCTGTTGGAAAACTCAACATTTCCTTTTACTTACTAGGTTTTCAGTTTTATTGGAAAGAGATTTTTAAACTTTTATCTTTTCCCAGCCAGGACTCAGATGCTCTCTTTAGTCCCAAAGATTATTGTTGTTGTTGTTGTTAGTTGGGAAGTCGTGACTGATACATTGCAACCCCATGGACCACGTTCCTCCAGGACTTCCTGTCCTCTACCATCCTCTGGAGTCCATTTAAGCTCACGCCGACTGCTTCCGTGACTCCATCCAGCCACCTCATTCTCTGCCATCCCCTTCTTCTTTTGCCCTCAATCTTTTCCAGCATTAGGCTCTTCTCCAGGGAGTCCTTCCTTCTCATTAGGTGGCCAAAGTTTTTAAGTTTCATTTTCAGCAATTGGCCTTCTAAAGAGCAGTCAGGGTTGATCTTCTCTAGACTGACCGGTTTGATGGCTTTGCAGTCCAAGGGACTCGCAGGAGTCTTCTCCAGCACCAGAGTTCAACTGCCTCAATTCTTTGGCGCTCAGCCTTCCTTATGGTCCAACTTTCACAGCCATACATTGCAACTGGGAAAATCATAACCTTGACTATTCATTCTCCACAAGTCAGTTAGAATGGAAGAAGTGTGTTGGATGAGAAGTGAAGTGTTCTTCAAAGAAAGAAAAAGCCAAGAAAATCCAGTTGCCTTTTGAAAAAAGCACCTTTGGGATAACCATGACCTGGATGATTGATAACCTCCATAGACATCTCTATAGCTAATGAATGTAGATGGCCTTCTCAGAATGGCAGCTTTGGAGGCTTGCTTGCTAAATAAGATAGTGGCAGGAGTCACATTTAGCACCATGCTTGTTTGGTTTGTATATCTTAGTTGTAAACCAATATTTATGGCTTAAACTGGCCACTGAGGTTTATTCAGCAAACCATGGTTAAACAATTTCTCATTTAATATGAAATGAACAGATATAAGTATGTTAAGTGATAGAGCTGCATGGTGGCTTAATGGTAAAGTTGCTTGCCTCCCACCTGGAAGGTTGAGAGTTCAATCCTAGGTAAAGGAAGATGTTTCTCTCCTAGGATGCAAAGAAAATAATCTGCTGTGAACTCCATGTAGGCATCAGGAAGGGCATCCAGTCAGTAAATGCTCAGCTCCATCTAGTTGCCCCAACCCTACCACAAATTAACGGATTACAGGGTCATAAAAAGGGAGTTGGTATGCTAAGTGAACTGTCTAGCCTTTACCCATTTCCTTGAATGAATCATTCCCTTGATTCATTGAAAGAAACAAAAATAGACTAGAAATAGACTACAGCAGTGATGGCTAACCTTTTTGCCATCGTGTGCTAAAAGCGTGGGGAGCATGAAGGGAGCGTGTGTGTGCATGCCCACACCCATAATTCTATGTGACCCACCACCATGCTTGTGTGTGCAAACCCCCCTGCACTCCCCCTGCTTTTGTCATGTGATGGCATGGTGGGCCTGTTTTTCGCCCTCCCCAGGCTCCAGGGGCTTTCTAGGAGCTTGGGGAGGGTGAAAACAGCTTTCCCCACACATCCAGAGGCCCTCTGGGGAGAGGAAACAGCCTGTTTCCCTACTTCTGGTAGGCCTAGAAGGCCCGAAAACCAGCTGACCGGCGCGCGCATCTGCACCAGAGCTGAGCTTGCGTGCCCACCAATATGGCTACGCATGCCACCTGGGGCACACATGCCATAGGTTCGCCATCATGAGACTGGAGGGAATGATCAATCCTTACCTGTGCCTGAATGTTTACAAAATAGCATAGAGAAAGCACTACCTTTCATATTTCCTAGAAAATAGCCATTTACCAAGGATCTTATGGGAACACTGCAAAACCATTTGATTTGAAGAAGCTTTTTATGACAGTGCTTTGGCTAGACGGATGATGCTACTTTGTCTCTTTTAAGATGTAGCTACCTTATCAAATGGATAATCCACCCGACATTGTGCTATAAAGGCACTAAAGAGTCATCAACATTTTCGCTGGGAAAGAAAGACCCAGTTAGCCTCTCCTTCAGACAAATAGCAAGTATTGATGTCCCAAACTGGGAGTTTGTATATAATGGTGGAAGGGATTGGAGGGGCTTTAAACGTTTGCCCCCCATTGTGATCTCACTCAGTGTCTTTTTTCAATTCTCCCATGAAGAGGGGGAAGAAATCCTGCTCCTGGAACAAATGGCCTGGCTGACCTTGCTTGCATGGGGGAATATGTCAATATTCCTTTGTTAAATCTACTGGAACAAAGCTGTTGGCTTTTTGCTAGCTTGTCAGATTGACTTGGAAAATGCATTTAATCTCTCCGAGTCGCCCACATTTAGACAACAGGACTATAGGGGAAATGGAAACAGAAAAGATACATCAAGAATGACAACTCTCATCCCGTCATCCTGCAACTGTAGTCTGCTGCGGTTTTCAGATTTTGCAGAGTTCCTCTATTCCTTTGAAGAGGGGCAAGACTGTGTTTTCGGAAGATATCGCTATATTTCTTGTCCTCTGGATGCCAGAGCTGAAATAAATGAAATCTAGAGGAAACAACTTTGCTTCCCCCCACCCTCCTCCAGCCCCAGTCATGTGTCAGCTTTGACAACAGAATAATTGCCTTGGCAAAAACTGCAAACCTAGAAGTGGAGCTGCTATCTAAATTATTGACACAATTACTTTAAAATCCTGCTTAACCAATGTAGGAGAGGAGAGGAAACAGACACAAAAGTCCAATTACCTAAATACTAGGAAATAACAAATAATCATTACCATGGGGGGAAAAAAATGGGAGTACCGTTGCATGAATTCTTGGAACATTAGCCCATGATTTCAACATTATGGAAGAACAGTCTCTCCATCCATTTTTTCACGTTCGGTTATTGGCTATTCCATGTTGATGAAAAATTCAAGAAGGAACAAAAATGCTGGTAAGATAGAGTGGCTTTTTCTTTTTGTAGAATTGGAAAAGGGGAATCATCATATCCAACAGCAGCTGGATCTTCTTGGCAAATTAATTACCCACTAAAGCCAGAGTATAAGAAAGTATCAAGCCAAGGCATGCTTAAAATCCTTATGCAGATCCGTTCGTCTTGAGGAAGCAAGAGGACAAAGCCGGAAGGAAAGATCGGTGCTAGGACTCTAGGAATCTCAGAGTTAGTGAAGAGATGCCATAAATTGATGCTGCCAAAAACACAGCTAGGAGAAATGTCTTGATCGTGAATTATTTTCAGTGAAGTAGCCCCACCTATTCAGTTTGTCATAAGATTTCTTGGCAGTGAAAGCTTTATGAGTTTCTTTGTCTGAACTGTTCCCTGAATGACAGTTGAGCTCTCCATGGTTTTGGTCCCTAGTTTGAACCTTCTGGACTGTTTCCCTGGCTTAAGTCTTAATTTCTAACTAGTCACATGCAGCTGCCCATGACATAGTGTGACAGTGCCACAGACTTTCTTCTCATGTCCGTAAAGGTGAAGGACACCATTATTTGTGTTAGATTAGTCCCGTATTTGCCTAGTACCTTGGTGGGTTCAAGGCAGGGCTGGGTTCTACTTACCGTTCACAATGGGATCATGCGCGCGATCACATGTGCAGATCACTGATGATGACATCCAGGGTGGTGGGCAGGGCCTCCCACCGGTTTTACTACCGGTTCTTGTGAACTGGTCCGAACCAGGGGCAACCCACCACTGGTTCAAGGAGAAGAAAAGCAGTTTTACTGTTTCTAAATCTTGGTTGGATAGTGGGAATCAATCGATCAAAATAGAGCTGGAAGGGACCTTAGAGGTCTTCTAGTCCAACCTCAAGCAGGAGACCCTATAATATTTGAGACAAGTGGCTGTTCAATCTTTTCTTAAAATCCTCCAGTGATGGAGCACCCACCACTTCTGAAGGCATGCTGTTCCCCTAGTTAATTATTCTCACTGTTGGGAAGATTCTCCTTCATTCCAGGTTGCTTCTCTCCTTGATTAGTTTCCATTCATCATTTCTTGTCTTGTCTTCTGGTGCTTTGGAAAATAATTTGACCCCCCTCCTCTTTGTGGCAGCCCCTCAAATACTGGAATACTGCTATCATGTCACCCCTAGTCCATCTTTTCTCTAGACTAGTCATACGCAGTTTGATGAAGTCAAGATATTTGCAGTCACACCCTATCCCTCATATCAATTTCCATTCTTCCCTTTCTACAACTCATAGTGTCAGGTTTTCAGGCCGTCTTCAGATAAACTGCATCTCAAACAAAGTCTTTTATAAAACAAACTTCCATTTTATTAAGAACGGCACTTTTTACACCGACTCCTAACAGCCAGCACTGACGTGCTGACCCAAAACCCTTCCTCTTCCTTTCCCCACTCCTCTGCATTCATTGGCCATCTTCCCAATCATTCACCCCTAATCTACTGCTCCAATTCAAAGAATTTCCCCCCTCCCATCCATCTCCTAGGGGACATTACCTCCAGAGAAAATAAGTAGGTGAAAGGCAACCGTCCCGTTGCAGACACCTGCGTTCTCCTTCTTATGTCAACACTAGAATAAATGCATCTTGACGTGCTGACACACAGTATATTTAACCTTTACCTCAGAAACTTATTCAAGTCTCCGTGCTTCATATATTCGAAGACCATGATGAGTGGATCTCCGTCACCACAGACACCATAAAATTTCACAATATGGTCATGCTGCAGGTTGGTGAGCAGCTCTGCCTCTCTCTGAAAGTCCTTTCGGGCAGCCAAAGTTGGGTCCTTGAGAGCCTAAAAAAAAAGAAACCAAAAGAATGGATGGATGGACAGGCAAGATGGTGAAAGCCATGAAAAATAACTTGCTTACAACTTCTTCTCAATTTATTGTCTATAATTCTCTCCATATTAGAGGTGCTATTCAGCAGGTTCTGACAGGTTTTGAAGAACCGGTAGCGGAAACTTTGAGTAGTTCAAAGAACTGGCAAATACCATCTCTGGCTTGTCCCAGAGTGGGGTGGGAATGGGGATTTTGCAGTATCCTTCCCCTGGAGTGGAGTGGGAATGGAGATTTTGCAATATTCTTTGTTATGTATATAAGTTTTGGCGGGAGATTCAAACTACAATGGGTCAATTGTGATTGGTCAGTGCCCTGGCCAGCAGAGTATAAAAGGAGGGCTATTTGCCTGCAATCTTTGCTGAAATCTCCCTCTACTTTAAAGAGCTGTTATCATTCCCTTGCTTCTGCCTCCTCAATTGCCCAACTCAACATCCTTCCCCCAGGAGTGGACAGGGAATGGGGATTTTGCAATATCTTTCCCCTAGGAGTAGGGAGGGAATGGGGATTTTGCAGTATCCTTCCCCTGCCACGCCCACCAAGCCACACTCACCAAGCCACACCACGCCCATCAAGCCACACCCACCAAGCCACACTATGCCCATCAAGCCATGCCCACAGAACCGGTAGTAAAAAAAATTGAATTCCACTACTGCCCCATATCATTCTAGACAGAGATAGATTAAAAAAAGAATTAGAATTAGTTTACACAGTGTGCTACGTTAGATTAAAATGTGAGTTCTGAATATTGCTTAGAGTGAAAGCTACGCAGGGCCAGCCCTATTTAGTACTTGGAGGGAAACCATCAGGAAATGCTAAGGACATAAGGTAACATTTTTTAAAAAGACCCTCCACCTCCATATAATGGCAAACTACTTTGGCATTGTTGCCAAGAAATGTGCATGGATGTGTCCATGAATGAAGTTGCTAGCTGGTGAATTTGGAAAAGATTCTTTCCAATGAGTTAGTATACTCATTGGAAAGAACCCACCCAATATTTTAGCATGTTATAGGAAACAAATCGTTGCGTACATTTTATTTGTTTGGGCATAGGAAGTTATGTGAATGCAAGAATGTTCCTTCCTATTCTATTTTGCTAACCAGATCTTAGAACATATGAAGCTAACCATTGTTCATTGAGCAAATATAGATGAATACTTTGGGATATGGAAAGCTGGATTGTATACTCAATCACACCACTGGCTGAGATCGATTGGCAGATGCGTCCAACAGATACTCAGTGCTTTGTGGAAATGTCTAAGATTGAACTTGATATCTTTTCCGTTCCATTCAAGGCATGGGCTATGTCACTGTGATATACTTCCTCTGATAAAAAAATCACAAACTATTCACTAAGTCTACATTACTATTACTATTAATCTTCTCATCATTCCTATCACCCATCTCCTCCCACTTATGACTGTATGACTGTAATTTGTTGCTGTATCCTTACGATTTATATTGTTTCCTAGTATGATTTGATTGCTTATTTGTACTCTATGACTATCATTAAATGTTGTACCTTATGATTCTTGATGAATGCATCTTTTCTTTTATGTACACTGAGAGCATATGCACAAAGACAAGTTCCTTGTGTGTCCAATCACACTTGATCAATAAAGAATTCTATTCTATTCTATTCTATTCTATTCTATTCTATTCTATTCTATTCTATTCTATTCTATTCTATTCTATTCTATTCTATTCTATTCTATTCTATTCTATGTATCTTTTCTTTTTATGTATACTGAGAGCATATGCACCAAAGACAAATTCCTTGTGTATCCAATCACACCTGGCCAATAAATAAATAAATATTTATAAATAAATATTTATAAATTAATATAAATAATAAAGAAAAAAAAAGTAATAACTTAAAAAGAAATAAGCTGGCAACTTTTGCATGAAAACCTTGTCCCTGACCACAACATGATTCTGGCTCTTACATGTGATTCCTTGGCTATTTTCTAGATTAGTTAGCTAAGGCAAAAAAAGAAAATACCTTGTTTTTAGCTAAGGCAGTAGTTAGCTAAGGCAAAAACAAGAAAATTATAAACCAAGCACCCGACGTAGTGAATTCTATATGAAAAAAGCTCATTGGCTAAATAATGCACATGCCTTTAATGTGTCACCAGAGCCTTCACTGCTTTTTTTCAGACAAGTTGTTCTTCTGTTTTGCTTTGCTAAGTGTCAAGGACAATGATTTCACATCCCAAGTTCTGTATTACTTAGAAGCATGTTGGGATGAATTAATATAGACAGCTATTGGCTCAGCAGAGGCACCAATGATAGAATACCTTTGAGGAGTTCAATTAAGGAGTCCTAGGAAATTACATTTCCCAGAGAACCTGATCTCAAGATGATATTGGGATGTAAAATGTCCTGGCATCGAGTTTCTCCTCTGCCAGTCCTGGTAAGAGATCAAAGCAGTGAGGGAAATTTGCTTAGGAAAACGAGAATTCAAAGATCCCACAGATTTCAACAGTCCTTGGGCTGATGTGGGCTTTTGTCTTTGAGAAATAATGTAATGTGAATATATCTTGCATTAAGAGTCATTCTGGAATATGCAGCCTCTAGGAGGCAAGCCACTTCCATCCCCAACTGTAATCTTTTCCCCCCGAAGAGTTTGCAATTTGGCTGCCAAAATTGCATCATTTTGCTGCTTAAGCTTAGCAGCAAGGGAGAGACCAAAAATGAGATGTAGCGTCACGTGCAACATGCAATAAGAAAGATGCAGTTTCTCCCTTTAAGCAAGGGAATGCTGCCTTGCCTTTTTAACATGGTGCATGATTTCTTTGCACAGGTGACACACAATTTCCATGACACAATTGTTAGTTGCGAAGTCGTGTCTGACCCATCGCAACCCCGTGGACAACATTCCTCCAGGCCTTCCTGTCCTCTACCATCCTCTGGAGTCTATTTAAGCTCATGCCGACTGTTTCAGTGACTTCATCCAGCCACCTCATTCTCTGTCGTCTCCTTCTACTTTTGCCCTGAATCATTCCCAGCATTAGGCTCTTCTCCAAGGAGTCCTTCCTTCTCATTAGTAGTTGAGTATTTGTATTTGAGTTTCCTCTTCAGGATCTGGCCTTCTAAAGAGCAGTCAGGGTTGATCTCCCCTAGGACTGACCGGGACTCGCAGGAGTCTTCTCCAGCACCATAGTTCAAAGGCCTCAATTCTCAGCCTTTCTTATGGTCCAACTTTCACAGTCATACATTGCAACTGCCATTTTCAGGCAATGTACTCAAGAAATTGTGAAGGAACACAAAATAATGCTATCAGAGAATGACCCAAAGGAGCTTTTTTCAGGAGTCGACTGGATTTTCTTTTTCTTTTTTTTCTTCTGAAGACGTTTCACTTCTCATCCAAGAAGCTTCTTTAGCTTGGATAGGATATCGAAAAATGGAAGGATTTATATTACTTGCAGACAGCTGGACCTTTGCATCCTTTTAGCAGGTTGTTGAAGCACTTGGAGGTTTATCTGGGTCACCTAAATAGTGCTCCTGGTTCCCATAGTCTGCAATTTTTGAGCCAGCCACGACCTGTATGACTGAGAATCTCTACAGTATATCAGAGAATGCTGTTTTTCAATTGGATTGATTCTTGTATCTCTCAAGAGTGGGATCAGTTTTTTTTCCCTTTAAAAACAATCAATAACCTAGAGCAAGTGTTAAGGAGGAAGTCGCTAAGATCCATCTTTGAGTCATCCGTTATGATATCTGCTAGGAAATCTACTAGGGAAAATTGGTGGAATTTCTCTGGTTAGCTTTTTCACATTTATGCAGGGGTGGGTTCTAAATTTTTATACTACCTGGTCTCTGGGCGTGGCTTATTTTGTGGGCATGGCTTGTGACTGGGTGGGCGTGGCCAACTTTTTTTTTTTTTACTTTTAAAAGCATTTTTTCTACAACCTTAAGAGGTTGCAGAAAAAAAATGCTTTTAGAAGCCTCTGACGATCAGGCAACTCTGTTGGAATCGTCAGAGGCTTTTAAAGGCATTTTTTTCCCTACAATCTCTTCGGCCGAAGAGATTCTAGAAAAAATGCTTGTAAAAGTTAAAAAAAAAAGAGCCTCTGATGAGGTGGGCAGGGTAAGCGAGCGGCGACTGGGCCGGTGTTATTACTAGTGCTCTGAACTACTACAAATTTTTACTACCGGCTCTTGCGAACCGGTGCCAACCGGGAGCAACCCACCACCGCATTTATGGGATTGTTGGTGATTTATGAGCTTGGCTTGCTTTCTTGCAGATGCTTTATTACCCAGCTTGGTAACATCATCAGTTCACTGATGAAAGATCTTCAAGAAAACACCCAAGCTGAAAGAGCACCAACCACCGCACAATTCAACCCTGAGCTGCACATATTCTCTTCTATTTGTCATATCCAGAGTAGAATCAGATTCCTAATGGCATCTGTTAAGATGATATGTCTAATGAAACTAGTGCCTAAATGAAAGGTTGAGAAAAAATGGGGAGTTCTGGGGTCCATGCATTATAGAAACACAAACAATGCCAACAATTATGAAGGGATTTCTCTGGATACCTGCTCTCAACTCATCACACTTGAAATTTCTCTCGAGTTTTTGTTTCATTGTCTGTTTTGCAATGGGGGCGTGGGGGTTGGGGGAGAAAAGAGAGAGGGAGGGAGGGAGAGACAGTGAGAGCAAGAGTGAGTGAGTGAGAGAGAAGTAAATAACCTCAAAGGTAATAGCTTCCACTTATTTCTAGCCCAGTGAGAATCCAAATCTTATGACCTTAAAGGCAAAGACTCCATATCTCATTATTATGGCTCTTCCAAACAAGTGCAGCCTTTTATTTTGAAGAAACTGATTTTGCTGCCTTTATTCTGAAGATGGATGAGTTCAAGGTAAAGGTTTTTCGTATGGGTGGGTGGGAATTGTGGATACTTGGGAAAAAAAACTGCAGTAATAAAAGCAAAGCATTCGCTCTTCATAATTTCCAAAAACCTTGTTTCCATTCTTTGTGCTTCATAATAATTTCCTGGGAGAATCAATCTCCCATCTGTATTGAAAGTGGCTTCTCAACCAAATTCTGGTTTGCTGTGATTAGGTAATTTTGTCTAGTGCATGTATAGAATTGTTTCTGGGGCCTGTGTGCCTGGATTCGGTATATTTCCTCATGGGGGTTTTGAACTAAAGATGAGACAATTTGTTCTCGAAATTAGTTATGAATGCTAAAGTCAAAATTGAGACTCCAGACCTGTTTTGTTATCCATAGGCAAGGCTTTTCAGATTTTATCACCCCTGTCCAATAAACTGGGAGTACATAATTATATTTATTTAGCATTTTTATTCTCCATAGAATATGCAGAACAGATGTCAGTCATTGAACCAGAGTGGGAGCTATTGAATATTAAATCAAAGGCATGTTGTGGTAGTTGTTTTATAACAAAATCTCATCTGTACAGTTTAAGAGAGGATGAGGGGCAAGAAAAGTTGTCCTTGATTTCCTGTACTTCTATGTCTGGCATGCTCTTATTTAAATATGGAAAAATTCGTTCACATGGAGTTTTCATCTTTCAATTTCAAATGGTATGTCTCCAACCGGCTCGAACCTTTTAAATCATCAATGTCACAGATTCAGGGAGCTTAAAAGAATACCTGTTCGCTCACAACTCTTCTGATAAACTAAAGGAATCCAACAGAGCTCAACACAAATTGGATACCTTCAGATTCCTGTGGCTTGGCTTACAGGCAGGCAATGAGAGGCATGTTTATACCAATGAATCTATGAGCTCCTCAAAAGCCACCTGCTAGGTTTCCATCTCCCCTTTATTTATTTATTTTTATTTTTTTTTAAAAAAAAGACCATTTGAATGCTACAAACAAAAGCACCAAGTTCATGTTTCATGATTGGCAAGACTTACTCTGAGTCCCCCATTGACCTTATGGTCAATGGCAGAGGTCTTCAAACTTAGCAGCTTTAAGACTCGTGGACTCCAACTCCCAGAATTCTGGGAGTTGAAGTCCACAAGTCTTAAAGCTGCCAAGTTTGAGGACCTCTAGTCAATGGACTGAAGATCACTGCTTAATATCGATGTGTAAGATCACTGCTTAATATCAATTTGCTCAGTAATATCAATCACTGCTTAATATCAATTTGCTCAGAAGAACAAAGGAGCAGGCTCCTGTTGAAAGGAGCCTTGGAGGTCTTCTAATCCAACCTCCTGCTCAGGCGTGAAACCCTGTGGTCAGGATTCCAAGTGACACCCCCAATGAAAGAAAACTCCTTTCTCAGGGAGAGGTGGTTAGTATTTTGCATGCTTAACCACTATGCTACTCTCGTTTCAGGACATGCTTTTCTGACCAGGGGAGGCGGCCTGTCAGACTTGGAAGCTATCTTTTGGATTGGGCCTTCAGGCCTGCCACATTTACTGCTGTGGGAAATTGGGAGGGGAGATTGTATGGAGCATGGGTGATATTTCCCACATTCCCCAGAGAATGTGGGAAATTGGCAGGCCTGAAGGCCCAATTCAAAAGATGGCTTCCAGGTCTGACACCTATACCATTTCAGACAAATGGCTGTCCAATCTCTTCTTAAAAACCTCTAGTGATGGAGCACCCACAACTTCTCAAGGTAAGTCATTCCACTGAGTAATTGTCCACACACTGTCAGGAAATTTCTCCTTAGTTCGAGTTTGTTTCTTTCCTTTGTTTCTATCCATTGCTTCTTATCCTACCTTCTGGTGCTTTGGAGAATAAGTTGACTCCCTCTCTTCTTTGTGGCAGCCCCTGAGATATTGGAGCACTACTAATAACAATTGCCACTGTAGAGAAGCCTCTAGGAATATACAGAAAATGTATTTTGTGGGGACAAATCTCTCCTTGTGGCTTTCTGGCAAATTGTTGCTTTGGGATTGTTTCCTGTCCATCAAGACAACCATTGACATGTTACAAGAATTCCAAATGAATTCATTGAGGTAGAATGTTTAACGGTAAAGGTAAAGGTTCCCCTCGCACATATATGCTAGTCATTCCTGACTCTAAGGGGCGGTGCTCATCTCCATTTCAAAGCCAAAGAGCCAGCACTGTCCAAAGATGTCTCTGTGATCCTGTGGCCGGCATGACTAAATGCCAAAGGTGTACAGAATGCTGTTCCCTTCCCACCAAAGGTGGTCCCTATTTTTCTACTTGCATTTTTGACATGTTTTCTAACTGCTAGGTTGGCAAAAGCTGGGACAAGTAACGGGAGCTCACCTCGTTACACAGCACTAGGGATTCGAACCACTGAACTGCCGGACCTTTCTGATCGACAAGTTCAGCATCTTAGCCACTGAGCCACCATGTCTCTATTTCTTTTACTTCCTTTTAAATGTTTGCTTCTTTTTAAAATATGGAAAATGGGCACTTCTATCCCCTCCCCCTGTGTAAAATGTAGAATAATAGGGTTGGAAGGATGGGCGTCCAGTCCCTTCTTGAAAACCGCTAGTGATGAAGCAGACAGACAACTTTCAGAGGTAAGTTGTTCTACTGATTAATTGTTCTTACTGTCAGGAAATATTTCCAAGTTGGATTGCTCTTTAATGATCTTTAATGATCTTCCATCCATTGCTTCTAGTCCTACCCTCAGAGAATAGGTTGAGCTCCCCACCCCCGCTTCTCTATGTCAGCCACTCAAGTACTGGAGGATTGCTATCATGTTACTTTTAGTCCTTCACTTCATGATAAAAATCCTTGCTCAAGAAATCTCATCGTGTTTTCTGCTTCGCCTGGTTTCCTGTACTGACATAGGCTTCCTTAGATAGTATAAAGCACAATCTTAGTCCCACAAAACCTCTTTTATTTATATGACTGTACATTACTTTCATTTACAGTCTGCAAGGCTTGGTAAACAGTCTTTCAGAGGAAGGTTATCAACACCCACCTATCTCACATGGAATGCTGCCAGAGAGCTAATTTCCAGACGCAGGGCAAGGCCAAACTTGGCACAGAGTCACAAACAGAATTTTCAAATCTTGAATCGGCCAGATGAACTAATTACTTCCTGCAAAAGCTCATGTCCCGTTTGCTCTTCTTTTATGTCTTATGGTAAGGGGCCAATCATCTCCAAGCCTTATTCCCAAATTGCAACTGTTTTCTTAATTGTTTTTGTTGTTTGGCAGGTCTGTGCCTGCACACACTGGGAACAGTGTCCCACTGTTCTTCTGCCTCGCTGCTGTCAGACTCCGGAGGCTGCACATAACTATCAGATGGCCTTGGTCCCCTTTCTACCTCCAATACAGAGCCCTCGTTCGAGCTTTCCCCTGCCCCCATGATCGGCCCAAATTCCTCTCCAACCTCCTCACTGTCTGACTTTGCTGCCAACTCTGCTGGCCGCCGGCAGGCCGCAACAACTTCTGGAAACCTATAAAAGCATATTTCTTTCATAAAAGATATTCAAGGACACTGATTATAATGCAAGACTGAGCATTTTCTCTGAGTGGTTTATTGCTGAATAGAGCTAAAATGTGGATCATCCACTTTAAATATATCGTGTTGGTATCTACTTTGCAATCATGTTGATGTTTTTGTTCTGTTGGGTCTATAAACATTTTAAGGTTATATTCTTCAGGATATTTGTTATTGTTGGGTTTGACTATCTCTTTCAACTCCATCAAAAGATGTTTCCATTGCTTTAAAGGGGGATTCAGCTGCATATTTATTACAATATAATCTGCCATAGGGATTCATTTTGGGCTGAAAAAACAAAGACGAAAATCAAGAACTACGGTAGTAATAACAACAATAATGTTTGCTATCAAGATTTCATTAGAATGACCAATTAAGAGACAAAATTGCCTCTTTCATTTTTTTTTTTAAACTCTACAGATATTTGCTATAGAAATACAGCTTGGAAGGAACTTCACAAAGTGTTTTTAAGTTTGAGGTGGAGGATTTGTTTCCAGTTCAGTCAATTTATTTATTGGCTCTTAAAAATCTTGATCCATTGTGGAGGGATCCAAAAGAAAATTCAGTTACATCTAAGTGTCATCCTTTCTCGAAATTTATCATCCCGTGCTAAGAAACCACTCTTAAAAAGTTGGTTTTCTTCTTCCAAAATAGAAAATACGTTTTTAAAAAAAAAAAACAACAACAGATTTTATATCTTACATTTTACCACCGTCTCTTCAAGGCGTCACATAATTTCATTTCATTTCATTTTTTTTTATCAGTGAAGAAGCTGACCAAAAATATTTAGATAGATGACTGTATGCTGTACAGACCGAAAAAACATCTGTCTTCATCCTAGGCTCTTGATTATTTTTAGCTCTCTGCTATCTTCCTGATGTTAACATGAAGCCCTGAGAACAACAGAACTCTTTTATTTTGCCAATCTGCTTTATTTTCACCTCATCCAGACAAATAGATATATTTTCTACTACTAGAGATAGATTAAAACCATTTGCTTTTTTTTTTTCAAAAAAGCTTAGGATCAAGGGACCTGTGAGGTCTTCTAGTCCAACCCCCTACTTAAGCAGGAGACCTATACCAATGATGGCTAACCTTTTTGCCATTGCGTGCCAGGAGGGGGGGGGGAGGTTCGTGCATACATGTGTCCACACCCATAATTTTATGCGCCCCACCCTGTGCATGCACGTGCAACCCCACTTCCCCTCCGCTCCTGGAACGCGATGGCCCAGTAGGCCCATTTTTCTTTCTCACCTGGCTCCAGATCCTCTCTATGCATCTGGGGAGGGTGAAAATAGCCTTCCCTACCCCCTCGGAGGCCCTCCGGAGCCCCAAAATGGCCCATTTCCCAACTTCTGGGTGGACAGGAAGTGAAGTTTTTTGCTGTCTCCAGCCTCCAGAGCCTCTCTAGGAGTCTCTGGAGGCTGGGGACAGCAAAAAAAGTCACAGACCTCCCATCTGGACTACTGTAATGCTCTCCTTGAGCATTACATGGGGCTCCCCTTGAAGAGCACCCGGAAGCTCCAACTGGTCCAGGATGCAGCCGCGCGAGTGATTATGGGGGTGACACGTCGCTCCCATGTAACATCTCTCTTGTGTGAGCTGCACTGGCTCCTGGTAGTCTTCTGGGTGCGTTTCAAGGTGTTGGTCACCGACTGCCTCCCACTGGCCGGTATGCTCCCAGAGAGAGGGCCTCCTCAGGGTGCCATCGGCCAAACTGTGTCGACTGATGACCCCCAGGGGGAGAGCCTTTTCTGTGGGGGCCCCTGCCCTATGGAACAAATTGCCACCAGAGATACGAAGGATCCCCGACCTTTGCACCTTTCGTCGTGCCCTTAAGACCCTGCTATTTCAGCAAGCCGGTCTGATGGAATGATGAGATTTTAATGGGTTTTAATGGGCATTTTGGTTCTGGAGTTTTAATCACAGCCTAATTATTATTATTTTAATTATCTTTTAACTTTTGTGTCTTTACTGTTTTTATTATGGCAGTACACCACCCTGAGTCCTTTGGGAGAAGGGCGGTATAAAAGTGTAATCAAATAAATAAATAAATAAATTGTGAGATCGAAAGAATCCCCAGTGTCTTGGGTAATTCATTCTCCCCAATGAATTAAGTTGGTTTGGCTGATGGCTTGGCTGAACCTTATTGTTTTATTCAATGCCATGAAAACTGATGAGTGATAGATGGCATGGAATTAGATGAAACAGAGCTGGGTCCATTGCAAAATTTCTGTTGAATTTGTCGGCTAAGAAATTAGGTAGGTGATTACTCCCTTTTTCTTTGTAGGAAGTTAGCACCCACCCCTCTCCTAGAAAAATGAAATATTCTAGGAAATATTTAAAAGGCAGAATATTAGACCTTCCTGGATGAGAAAAGGAGAAACATGCTCTTGGAAAGGGGCCCTCACCTTTGTTAATAGCCCCAGAAAGACAAAAGTCTTAGATAGCTCAACATGCTAGATAGCCTGTTATTAACACCCAGCTGTCTGCAATTGTGCAAATTCAAGGCTCAAGGTTGACTCAGCCTTCCATCCTTTCTAAGGTAGGTAAATGGAGGACCCAGTTTGTGGGGGCAATAAGCTGACTTTGTATAAAAAAATATACAAAAGTATGAAGGCTATTGCTTAACGCATTGTAAGCCACCCTGAGTCTCTGGAGAAGGGCGGCATATAAATCAAATCAAATCAAATCAAATCAAATCAAATCAAATCAAATCAAATCAAATCAAATCAAATCATTAAAAAAAAGTCATCTTATCTGCAACACAAAAGACCTTCAGCTCCAGGGCTATGGGATTAAGACATGGCCCTTGGGACATCATAGGATTAGCCCTCTACCCATCTCACCACACGGCACCTGGGAAGATTATATCACCCAGCAAGGTTAACCAAGCTTGGGACTGAGGACAGCCTACAGAGTTGACCCTACATAGCCCCACGGGAATCTGACAACCAATCAGTATACAAGCTCAAATTCAAAGCCTAAAAGAGAATATAAAACCCAGGCACTCTCAGCATCTCTGCCCTTTTTCTGCTCAGGAACTCAAGCCATGTGATCCTGTTCATTAATAAACCTTCTTTCCAAGCAACTTCCATGAATCCAGTGTCTGTTTCCCCACTTGGAACTGAACCCAGAAGGATATTTCTTCCAACACCTTCTCCAGGGGAAAGAGTAATTATTCAACTGTTTATCAAGAGAAGTACTTTCCCCCAGTAGTAACAGTAGCATTATCCCTGAAAACCCAAGGAACAATTTCCTTCTTATGTTCCTAATAGAATATTTGAAGTTAAGAAGCTACCAAGAAAATTATGTATGTATGTATGTATGTATGTATGTATGTATGTATGTATGTATGTATGTATATAGTGAAATGCAAGACCCAGGTACTCATCATTCAGGTCACAACACTCCATTCCACTTATTTCCCTGAAATCCTCTTGTTTTCAAAAAGGAAATTCCTTTTATCAACTTGAATGAGAAATGCTAAGAATAAATACAGAGCTCCTCCACCTAGCATCACCAAGTGGTCTACCCTTGTCAGAAATTTATTTATTTATTTAGCATATGGCTGGTCACACGCAGTATTAAAACTTCGTTTTTACAGGTTAAAACAATAAAAACAATTTTTAAAAAAGCAGTAAGAAAACCTAAAAAGAAAACAGAAATAACATTTCAGAGTTTAATGTCAAGTTTGGAGACCAGTCAGTAGCTCGATATTAAACTTGTCAGAAAAATAGCCACAAACACAAAATTATCTGCTACAATGTCCTTCCTGTCAATGACTACTTCAGCTTCAACCGCAACAATACACGAGCATACAATAGATACAAACTTAAACCTCTCCAAACTCGATTGCATAAAAAATGACTTCAGCAATAGAGTGGTCAATGCCTGGAATGCACTACTTGACTCTGGTTTCTTCCCCAAACCCCCAAACAGTAGATTGTCTACTGTTGACCTCACTCCATTCCTAAGAGGTCTGTAAGGTGCATAAGAGCACCAGCGTGCCTACCATCCCTGTCCCACTGTCCCCATTTATTTATTGAAAAAGTTTTACAAATACAAATTTTCCCCCTTTCCCTCCCCCTTTCCCTCCCCCTTGCCCTCCCTAACCCTTCCCTCCCCCCGCTTGACTTCCCATATCATATCATGCAATTCCCCCCAGCTATTCTGCCCCCTGTCTATACTATAAATTTCTACATAACATTCAGCTAAAAGCTATCTGATACTTCTTTGTTTGATATTTATTCTGCACATAGTCTATCCATTTCTTCCATTCCCACACAAAAGTTTGAGTCCGGTCTTTTAGGTATGCTGATATCTTTGCCATTTCTGCAAAACGGGCCACCTTCAAAGTCCATTCTTCAATAGTAGGTAAAACATCTTTTTTCCAATATTGACCAATCAATAACCTAGCTGCTGTAACCATATATAATATCAGTTTTGTTTCATTCAATGAAAAATCCTTAACTATACCCAGTAAGAACAATTGAGTAGTAAATTGGAGTTTTTTCTTCAAGACATTTTGCATAACCCACCAAATTTTGATCCAAAAAGCCTTCACTTTATTTTGTCCCCATTTATTTATACCAATTTCCTGTGTTCATGTGCATGTATACCTGTTATCTCATACATGCTTGACAGACATAAATACATACATACATACATACATACATACATACATACATACATACATACATACATACATACAATTCTATAGTGGCTGAAGTTTACTTTCAAAGGCAACCAGAGCAAGAACTTCGTGTGAGATGCTGCATTTGGCAGCCAAGCGTAGAGATTTACCCTCATGTTTTACCTTCACAGCTACCAGCATCTTGTCCTTGGTGGGACTGAGGTTGTAGCACTCAGCCAGGAACACCTTCCCAAAAGCACCTTCGCCCAGTTCTCTTTTAAGGATGATGTCTCTTCTCTTAATATGCTGGACATCTGCAAAAGGACAAGGGGCAGAAGAGGAGAAAAGCATGAATTAATGTTGACACAAACAACCGCTGGCAGTTTGTTCTTCTTATTAACCCCATTTTTACCCTATGTCTATCATTATGTGTTGCACTTTATGATTCTTTATGAATGTATCTTGTCTTTTTATGTACACTGAGAGCGTATGCACCAAAAACAAATCCCTTGTGTGTCCAATCACACTTGGCCAATAAAAAATTCTATTCTATTCTATTCTATTCTATTCTATTCTATTCTATTCTATTCTATTCTATTCTATTCTATTCTATTCTATTCTATTCTATTCTATTCTTAGTCCTAGTCCTAGTCCTAGTCCTAGTCCTAGTCCTAGTCCTAGTCCTAGTCCAATTATTATTCTATTCTATTCTATTCTATTCTATTCTATTCTATTCTATTCTATTCCTATTCCTATTCCTATTCCTATTCCAATTATTATTCTATTCTATTCTATTCTATTCTATTCTATTCTATTCTATTCTATTCTATTCTATTCTATTCTATTCCCTATTCCTATTCCTATTCCAATTATTATTCTATTCTATTCTATTCTATTCTATTCTATTCTATTCTATTCTATTCTATTCTATTCTATTCTATTCTATTCTATTCTATTCTATTCTATTCTATTCTACTCTACTCTACTCTACTCTACTCTACTCTACTCTACCCTACCCTACCCTACCCTACCCTACCCTACCCTATCCTATCCTATCCTATCCTATCCTATCCTATCCTATCCTATCTTATCCTGAAACTTCTTTAGTCCAGTTGACTTTTGAAAAAAAGCATCTTTGGGGAAAAAAATGTGAGTTGTTCACCCATTTTAAAAAATCCATAATCCTTGAGAAGGCAGCAGGAGTATTAGAACATTTCACCTTGTTAAGAAGTGCTCTCTGCCTTCAGAAGTTTTGCAAGGTATCTCTTTGCACAGGGAGAAGGTGGGTGGGCGCCTTGTCTCATGTTTTTTTCCCCACCATTTAACTGATGGTTTTCTTTCCAAAATTATCTCCTCCCTCCCCCCATTTATTTAGTTTTGCGGCAGACAATTATGCTCCGGACAAACCTAGAATATGAATTTGCTTATATATATTATTTATCTACATTACTGTTGCATTTATAAAAAAACATGCATGCACTGAAAATCAATGCTATCTATTTCTTCCGGAAACAAATCTATTTTTTGGGAGGTGGGGGAGGAGATGGAATTACATTTTAGGTCAAAAATATTTGGGACCTATATTCCATGGACAGTGGCAACACAACATTTCCCTGGTTCACAGTAGTTCCATCATGCAGGAATTGACATTCTGGGGGTAAAGAAACTCAAGCAATTCAGATAATAATTTCCTTATTGCAATTGCCACCACCATGAAGGCAGATGGAGAAAAGCTGGGAGACTGTGAAACGCAATTTCATGGGGGAGGGGGAGGTGTTACAATCTCACTACCTCCCCGACATTTCATTGACCATGCAACGGAGTCTATCTACGTTTTGGAAATGAGCTTGTCGGAATGGAAACTATTTTCAAACTATTTCCATTCCGATATGAGAAAATAGCTAAATCTACACCGAACATAATTTCCAAACAGAAATATACCTATTACTGCCTAAGAGACATACAACCACCGTGGACTGTTAATGAAAGCACAACGAAGGGAAAATATTTGGAAGGGAAGCAATTTGAAAGAGTGGAGGGCTTTTTTTTAAACAAATGAAGGCAAATATATGTGTCCCAGGAGAATGTTGCAAGATTCAATCTGGGTTGGTCACCAGGACCAAAGTCTTCTGAGCTTTCAAACTCATGCTGGAGCCCATCCTCAGGAAACTTCTCTCTAGCAGAATGTAGGCTATTCTGTGTATGGTATTATATGGTGCCTGGTTGTGTGTGGCTTTCTACTTATTGATTGGGATGTAAAGGTAAAGGTAAAAATTCCTCTCGCACATGTGTGCTAGTTGTTCCCAACTCTAGGGGGCGGTGCTCATCTCCATTTCAAAACCGAAGAGCCAGCGCTGTCCGAAGACATCTCCGTGGTCATGTGACGAGCATGACTCAACACCAAAAGTGCCTGGAACGCTGTCCCTATAAGGTGGTCCCTATTTTTTTACTTGCATTTTTTACATACTTTTGAACTGCTAGGTTGGCAGAAGTTGGGACAAGTAATGGGAGCTCACCCTGTTACGCGGCACTAGGGATTTGAACCGCTGAACTGCCAACCTTTCAATTGACAAGCTCAGCACCTTAGCCACCGTGTCCCTTTTGATTGGGATGTTAATGGACAGCTATTCAGTCATTGGTTGTTGTTTCTTTGTGCTACTAAGTCCTTGGCTCCTAAGTACCTGATAAACTGTGTTTATTTAAGGTGTTTCTTCCCCCAAAAATTACATTAATAACATTCATTGAACACTGAGAGGGTTAAAATTGGTTTGGGAATCACTTTGTATTCAGTCCTTTTGTTAAAAAAAAACATTGGGGCAGTGGATAACAAAAGACTCAATAAAGAAATCTTATCAACATGCTTTTATGTATGAATTGCATATCACATTATACACTGTTCCCCCCCCCCCCCCAAAAAAAATTCAGTCATTTTCAGCATTGATACAAATAATTGTTGCAGCCAATCTAATTAACATCACTTCTCGCATTTCCCTCTCGCTACTAAATGTGTATTTAGTAAATACACATTTACTAAATAGTTGACGCTTCATTTGAAAAGCTCCTTTTCAGGTTAAATAGGTATATCCTTAACTGATTCACATATCTTCTTTAAGTAAACTGTACTGAATTAAATAAGATTTAGTCCTTGATACAGCATAGTCTCCTTATTAAATACAGCTTGCTAGACTAATAATTTTAAGAAATTTTGCCCACAAAACATAATTCTATTTTGATGTTTACCTGATTATCATTTCAAAATCACTTTGGAAGGAAATCATTCTGTTTGGCAGATATACCTTGTAAGATGAAGCTAGCAATCTTACATTTTTATAAAGATAAATCTGCAAAATGTTGGAAATGTCATCAGATACCAGATCATATTATCATATGTGGTGGACATGTCCAGAAGCGAGAAATTATTGAATGAAAATCAAAACATGGTTAGAAGAAATGATACAAAAACATATAGATTTAAAACCTGAACTGCTCCTATTGGGTATCTTACCAGAGAAATTTAGTAAGGAAAATATATATTTGATGGTACATGTTATAACTGCAGTGAGAATAATATTTGCACAAAGATGGAAAGCAGAGAAAATCCCTATGGAGGGAGAATTGGATTGTGCAGAAATGAATAGATTGACTTTGACACTTAAAGAAAAAGAGGAATCGGAATATTTTAAAATATGGGGGCAATTTTATTATTGGTTGGAGAAGATATATATATATATAGAGTAATAGTGTAAAGAAAGGTGGGAGAAATGACATAATAAATGAAATGATAAATATTAAGATATGTGAAATAATTGAGGAGAAAACACAAAAGATATACTCAGATGATACACTGATTGATTATGTATCGTATGTTTGTTTGTTTATAAAAATAAAAAAAAACTTTTTTGGAAAAAAAAACTTACATTTTTATAAGCAGCTGTAGAAAAGGGATTATTTTTAAAAAGTTGATCAAGCAAAGCAGTGCTGGGTTGATCCCAGTTTGGTCCGGTCCTTGAGAACCGGTAGTAACGGAGGCGGGAAACTCTGCCCAACCAGCCTGATGTTATCATGGACAATCTGCACATGCCCAGAAGCACATGCACACATGGTCCTGTTGCAAACCAGTAGCGGAGGTAAGTAGAACCCACCCCTGAATCAAAGCCATCATTTGAAAAGGCTAAAAATGATTATTTTTTTTAAAACAATAATTAGCCAGACCTTAATGTAGTAAACAGATTTACTACAACATAAGCTCTAACGGAGTGCAGTTCATTTTATCAGATAGATTTTTGGATTCCCAATAAGAATCCATGGAAGACACAAAAGGAGAATTGGTAATGGTAAGTTTATCACTAGGTGCTCACTCCCATTAAATTCCTTGAAAATGTATCTGCGGCAATGGAGGGTTTCAAATTCTTTTACTGTGGGTTCTGTGGGTGTGGCCTGGTAGGCATGGCATGGCTTGGTGGGCATGGCAGGGGAAGGAAACTGCAAAATCTCCATTCCCTCCTGATCAGCTGGGACTCGGGAGGCAGAGAATAGATGGGGGCAGGAGAAGTCAGAGGTGGTATTTACCGGTTCTCCGAACTACTCAAAATTTCCGCTACCGGTTCTCCAGAACTGGTCAGAAACCCACCTCTGATCTGCAGGGAACAGTGTCCTTCAGGCAGTCCTCAGTGCCTCAAGGTTATAATGTTATTCATATGTCAATCAATCTATCAAGTGTTTATTTATATCAGCAGCTGTATGTTATTTATACAACACTTAGATGCCTTGATAGCTATTGCTTAAACAGGTAGATAGGAAGATTCTGCAAAGCTTCAGATCTGAAGATGCTTGGGAAATGTGCATGCAGCACACTTCAGAAATGTCTTAAATCAAGGATGTCCTTTTCCTAGAATCGCATTGCAATTGTAGATGGTGGCAACAACTCCTCAGGTGAAATGCAGCATTGCAGCTGTATTTAAGGAATTGCAAACATTCACTCCACATGGCAAACTATCACCAGAAATATTGCTTGAAGTCAAGATTGCCAAACAGAGGCTGTCCTACTTGGGTTATGTCGTAAGAACTGACTTACTCGAAAAGTCAATCAGCAGAAAAAGGAGAGAGTGAGTTACGATTTTTCATGAGTCACCGTGGTGCAATGGTTAGAGTGCAGTACTGCAGGCTACTTCTGCTGACTGCCGGCTGCCTGCAATTCGGCAGTTCGAATCTCACCAGGCTCATGATTGACTCAGCCTTCCATCCTTCCAAGGTGGGTAAAATGAGGACCCAGATTGTTGAGGGCAAGAGGCTGACTCTGTAAACTGCTTAGGGAGGGCTGTAAAACAGTGTGAAGCGGGATATAAGTCTAAGTGTTATTGCTATTGCTATTTTTCACACTTACGACTGCTGCAGCATCCCCAGGGTCATGTGATTAACATTTGAATATTTGACAAGTGATTCATATTTATGACAGTTGCAGTGTCCAGGGTTCATCTCCTTGTGTGACCTTCTGACAAGCAAAGTCCATGGGGAAATCAGATGCACCTAACATCTATGTTACTAATTTAACAACTGGAGGGATTCACTTAGCAAACATGGCAGGACAAGTCATAAAATGGGACAAAACTTACTTAATACATTTCTCACTTAGCAACATAAATCTGGGCTAAACTATGGCCGTAAGTCGAGGACTACCTATAAAGGATGATACCAGGATAACTATGGCAGTTTTGAAGGAAGTGATGTGAGACAGAGGGGCATGGAGAGTGCTGATTCATACAGTGGCCAAGGGTTGGACACAACTGAATGGCATGATGTGACATTGTTGGGAAAAACCTATCAGATGACTGAGAAACAACCTGTTGTGACATAGGCCTGAGTCATTACAGTACACAATTAGTCCTCCCAAAAAACCTATTTTATTGTAACATCTGAGAATTACATTCATTCCCAGCTGAGACCCAATTAGTTGCAAAAAAGTCATTTGGAAGAAGTCCTTCGGGATAATCACCAACCTTTATCTTCTTTGACACCCTGCCAAAGGCCTTACTTGGCAAAGCCCCATGCAGTTCAGAAACAATCAAGAGATGCCAACTGGAAACAGAGTTAGCAATGTTGCTTTCCTGCAAAAGGCCCAAGTGTTTTTGTTTCTCTTTTAAGCCTTATGAGAGGGGCCAATCACCTCCTGCCCTTACTCCCAAGTTGTCCCTTTTGCTTTAGCTGCTCTTGCCTTCTGGCAGCTCTGCGCAGGCTCCTCCTGTTCCTCTGCCTCTTTGCTGTCTGACTCTGGGGGCCCCAGAGTCCACATATCACTCCCATATGGCCCTGGCCCCATCTCTGCCTCCGATGCAGAGCCCTCATCTGGGCCTTCCCCAGACTCCAGGACTGGCCCATGTTTTTCCCCAGCCTCCTCACTGTCCGACTCTGCTGCCAGCTCCGCAGGCTGCTGGCAGACCACAACACAACCTTCCTGTGCAGTTTCAGTTAAAGGAAACACACACACACACATACACACACATAGATTATTCATGTATGGTTGCTTCCTATTTGAGAAATGGGCTGATTTTGTCTTAATTACAAGCTATGATAAATAACATCCCTAGGTAAAGAAAACAAAACAGAACAAGAAAAGGTCAGCTTCCTAGAAATGCCCAGAAAAACAATATTAAGAAAATAAAAACAAAACACCAATTGAATGAAAATGAATAAAGCTTTTCATTTGAAGGGAAAAAATATGCATGTACACAAAAACAGGGTGGTCTGTCTGTCTGTCTGTCTGTCTATCATCTATCTATCTATCTATCTATCTATCTATCTATCTATCTATCTATCTATCTATCCATCCATCCATCCATCCATCCATCCATCCATCCATCCATCCATCTCAAAGCATTGGAAATACAAAGCATTTAAATGGCTCTCAAACAATTAAGCCTGCTAATTAGAAGATTATGGGCTGGCATAAAAGCTACCAAGTCTAGACATCTTCGCTTGTTTGAGAAGAGTGATGTTCCCAGATTGCGTAAACAACGGTTCTCAGAAGAAATCCTTCTTCAGAGAATTCCCACTGCTGACCGTTTCATTCGTAATGAAAGGTCCCTGATAACGATATTATTAATAAAATTTAGCAATTAGGTGGCAGCTAGTATTAAGCCTGTTTGAAATCATCTTAGATAATCTGTGTTTCACTATGGATTTCAGAGCAGGAAATTCAGCAAGTTGTCCAGACGTTTTTACATATCTATATTCTGGTTTATTGTTGCACTGATCTTTAGGAGAAACCAGGGGTGAAATCCAGCAGGTTCTAACAGGTTCTGGAGAACTGGTAGTGGAAATTTTGAGTAGTTCGGAGAATCGGGAAATACCACCTCTGGCTCCAGAGTGAGGTGGGAATGGAGATTTTGCAATATCCTTCCCCCCAAGAGGGGAGGGAATGGAGATTTTGCAGTATCTTTCCCCTGCCACGCCCACTAAGCCATGCCCACAGAACCGGTAAGGAAAACATTTGGATTTCATCCCTGGGAGAAACCGTCCCATATTACCACCTCTTACAACACAGTATCAACAGTAGAGACCTTCAAATTTCTAGGTTCTATCATATCTCAAGACCTAAAATGGACACCTATCATCAAAAACGTCACCAAAAAAGCACAACAAAGAATGTTCTTTCTGTGCCAACTCAGGAAGCTCAAACTGTCCAAGGAGCTGCTAATCCAGTTCTACAAAGGAATTATTGAGTCTGTCATCTGCACCTCCATAACTGTCTGGCTTGGCTCTGCAACCCAACAAGACAGACACAAACTTCAGAGGATAATTAGAAATGCAGACAAAAACAATTACTACCAACTGCCTTCCATTGAGGACCTGTATACTGCACGAGTCAAAAAGAAGGCTGTGAAAATATTTACAGACCCCTTGCATCCTGGACATTAATTGTTTCAACTCCTAACCTCAAAACAACACTGCAGAGCACTGCACGCCAGAACAACTAGACACAAGAATAGTTTTTTCCCGAACGCCATCACTCTGCTAAACAAATAATTCCCTCAACACCGTCAAACTATTTACTAAGTCTGCACTACTATTACCATCAGTCTTCTCATCGTTCCTATCACCCATCTCCTCCCACTTATGACTGCATAACTGTAACTTTATTGCTTGTATCCTTACAATTTATATTGATTGTTTGCTAGTATGATTTGATTGCTTATTTGTACCCTATGACTATCATTAAGTGTTGTGCCTTATGATTCTTGATGAACATATCTTTCTTTTTATGTACACTGGGAGCATATGCACCAAAGACAAATTCCTTATGTGTCCAATCACACTTGGCCAATAAAGAATTCTGTTCTGTTCTGTTCTGTTCTGTTCTGTTCTGTTCTGTTCTGTTCTGTTCTGTTCTGTTCTATTCTATTCTATTCTATTCTATTCTATTCTATTCTATTCTATTCTATTCTATTCTATTCTATTCAGGGTTTGTAGTTTTGGCTATTTTCCTCCATGCTTATCCATGGTTAACTGAACCACACATTGCCTTAATTTTCTGAGTTTGCATAACATGTTAGGCTAAAACCTGATTGCCTTGTTCTGCACTGGGTCGTGAAAATGTGATCAGTATGTGAGAATTCCTTTCCTACAATGGAGATCAAATGAAGAAGCATAACATTTGGGGGCATCGTATTCCACATATACAGTTGCCCAGAGCAGCGGTAACGTTCCTAAATTAATTCTTTATATTTATTTTTTATTTATTGATGCCCTCGAATCAGTGTTGACTCCTGGCAATTGACTGAATTTGTCCCTGCTGTTTTCTTGGCAGGATTTTCAATAGTAGTTTGTCCTACAGTTCAGAGAAAATGACTGTCCCATGGAGTCCCAAGGTCATCTAATAATAAGAGCCTGGTGGTGCAGTAGACTAAACTACTGTTAAAGTAGTATTTAGCTGACAGCTGCCTGCAATTACTGCGAGTTCAATTCTCACCAGGCTCAAGGTTGACTCAGCCTTCCATCCTTCCGAGGTAGATAAAATGAGGACCCGGTTTGTTGGGGCAATAAGCTAATATTGTATAAAATAGAACATCACTTAGGGGGGCCCAAAAAGCCCTACTAAGCAGGTATATACAAAAGTATGAAGGCTATTGCTTAAAAGCATTGTAAGCCGCCCTGAGTCTCCGAAGAAGGGCAGCATATAAATCAAACTAATAAATAATAAATAAAAATAAATCTAGCTAGCTTTGTGCCCAAGGTTGGATTAGAACTCATGGTCTCCCCATTTCTATCCTGGTGTCTGAAACACTATACACCCCTCCCCCAGCTCTCTAATTCTATAGTTCTTTAAAACAAAAAAATAAAAATAAAATAAAATATGCAATTGAGGCAGCTAAATTGTTCACTTTATGCCAACAAACACTGGTCAAACACAAATGTCAGCAGAGTTTCAAAACTCCACAAATTATAGATGGAGAAATATTCAAAGAAATCGTTCTGCATGTCAAGTGAACAGGAATTCAAGCCCTCCGCCACCCCCAACAGGGAGATGGGAATCAGAGATGAAAATCAAATGCCATTATTCTAACTTGCGTCATTTCGCTACAAGTCCTTTTTCCCTCCGTTTGTGAATAATAAGTCTGCCACTGAAGAGGCTAAGTTTTAAGGTCACTAGAGAGGCTGATCTGCATAAACCTTTCACAGCCTTTTGGTACGTGCAGAAAAGCCCCACGATAAATAGCGGCTGGTTGTTATTCCAAAATTATTTCAGATATCTTGTGCCAATTTTTGTTTGGCTCTATCAGATCACAGTCGGCCTTTCTAACAAGGTATCTGCCAACTGCCCTCTCTGCCTACACCTGCCTACAACTCCATAGGAGTTGTGGAGTTCTGTACTCCACAACTCCTCTACAGATCAGGAATAAACACTGGCAACAGCCAATATCCCTGAAATAATTCTGGACAACAGGTAACAAACCACAGCCAGTGAAAGGGGGGGGGGGGGAAACATCACCGCAGAGGTAACCCAGTAGCTATGCAGTTGGAATGGCAATACAATCCGTATATTGTCTGGGGATAGAAGACATCTTCCTAACAGTAAAAAAAGAAATTTAATTTTACAGCTAATTGTTGAAGAAGATGAGTTCTAGTTGGCTAGGTTTGCTTCAGGTGAAGACTACACAATTTTGAGTTGTATGCCTACGTTAGACCAAGGGTCGGGTTTACTGACCTTAATGGACATTTCCAATCTATAATTCCAGTCTGCCTCTGGAATGAACTGGGATCATTTGAAAAATGAAGATTTCTTCTCTACTCTTGAAAGAATAACAAGAAGTCAAAAATACATCCTTGTTAAGATACGTTCTGCCAGGGAAGGACATCACTCGGTCTCCCATGTTTCTCAATTTCTTACATGGGCATTACATACAACGTCAAGTATCATATTAGTGTCCCACGTTACATGCTGTTACTTCTTAAAATCAACCACAATCGTTTGCAATCTATCCAGTGGTGGGTGCAAACCGGTAGTAGCAGTAGCAGGAGGCTCTGCCCACCCACCCAAATGTCATCAAATATTCTCTGTGCATGCTCAGAAGCTTTGGCGCATGAGCAGAGTGGCATGTGTGTGAGTGAACCGGTAGCAAAAGTAAGTGAAACCCAACACTGAATCTATCCCCTGTGTTAGTGGTGGGTTCCTCCCGGTTCCGCTGAGCCAGTGGCGGTGATGATACGACATCACCGAAGGGGTTCTGCCCCCCTGCCCCCCACCCCCACATATTATTCTTACCTTTTATTTGGTCCCACCCCCAATCTATTGCTGCCTCCTGAGTCCCAGCTGATGGGCTGTAAGGAAAACAACTGTTTAAACTCTTTCCGTGGAGCTTCAAAGGGCTGCCCTACAGCTGATCAGTGGTAAAAGGCAGTTTGGTGGTAGACCGGTGCCTCCAAAAACAAATGAGTAGACCGGTGCCTGCAAAAATAAATGGGTAGACTGGTGCCTGCAAAAATACATGAGTAGACCGGTGCCTGCAAAATTAAATGAGTAGACTGATAAGAGTTCTGCAAGCAGTTAAAAGCCTGGTAGACCAGTACCTCTGCTAAATACTAAAGAATTATCACATGACCATCAAGCCATGCCCACAAAATAAGCCACGTCCACAGAACCAATAGTAAAAAAAATTAGAACCCAGTCCTGCCCTGTGTCACAGCAAAGTGTAAATGTTGAATGGTGTCCC
The DNA here is from genome assembly GCA_030761175.1 of Masticophis lateralis. Lineage (NCBI taxonomy): Eukaryota > Metazoa > Chordata > Lepidosauria > Squamata > Colubridae > Masticophis > Masticophis lateralis. The sequence goes on along the minus strand of JAUDYJ010000012.1, from coordinate 13,139,438 downwards.
ACGTGACATACCACCAATGACCTCTTGTTTGCAACAGAGGAGGTCATGGCTAGCATCCTGCATGCTGCACTGTTTTGTTGGATCAACCACAGATACTGAATAAGTTTCCTGGAATTACGTGGCTTCTCTTTTTCATTCCCTCTGACAGGACATTGCTATTTATACTTGCAATTATGTGCAAGTATGGTGGTCCAGAATAATATCATGCTTTTTTTTCCTGTGACTTGGATCTGGTCTATGTTTCCATTTCATCTTTAGTTCTTGGTATTTGCTTAACATTTTTCTTAAAACCATTTTTAAAACAAAGTGGCAGAAACAGCCTTATCTGTTTATTCTTAAAATTACTCACGGATCTCTTGGTTAAATAATTGTAACAATAAATCTAATGTGAAGAGCGCACGCACCCCCACACACAGGAATTATGAACATCAAATGCAACATCCACCAATATGCACAGCCACTTGTGTAATTAAGATATATAACTAACTGCCACGGAAGGTATATCAGAATCATACAGATGATTTCACGTTATTAGCAATTCAGATGTCAGCCGTCCAGCAACTCTGATGGCAAGATGAAATATGTCAGCTAAAAAATGTAGAGCGATCACATGGACACACAATTAGAAAGCCTGTGCAGGCATTAAATCCATGGGCCAGTTATAAAAACCACCACGGGAAAATTGGAAAGGTTGCAATTCCCCGATGATTTCTTTCACTAAAGCTGATCACAAGATTGGGTGTTCCAATTAAAATCTGATTAAGTTCCTAATGTGGCCATTTCTTCAAATGTTTCCAGAATGGCGGTATTCATGAAGCATACTTGTACATAATTTGTTCAGGATGCCATGTTGCACTAGGAATCCATTATAAGATAGAAGGGCCACGGCTAATGTGACAATATTATCGACAGTCTAATGCACTGAGGGGCTAAATCTTCCTTTGAAGCTGCCAAACATTAGGGGATGCTCACCATTTTTAATTTCTAAAAATACACATTTGGTTTTGACAATCCCTGGGCACCATCCAGTGGCAGCACATAATCAAGAGGTCTGTGAATACTATGTTAACACACACACACTGTATCATAATAAAGATAAATGTAAAGGTTACCCTCACACATATGTGCTAGTCGTTCCCGACTCTAGGGGGCGGTGCTCATCTCCGTTTCAAAGCTGACGAGCCAGCGCTGTCCAAAGACATCTCTGTGCTCATGTGGCCGGCATGGCTAAATGCCAAAAGTGCACAGAACACTGTTACCTTCTCACCAAAGGTGGTCCCTATTTTTCTACTTGCATTTTTTTACCTGCTTTCGAACTGCTAGGTTGGCAGAAGCTGGGACAAGTAACAGGAGCTCACCCCGTTACGTGGCGTTAGGGATTCGAACTGCTGAACTACCGACCTTGCGATCGACAAGTTCAGTGTCTTGGCCACTGAGCCACCACATCCCAATCTGTATCATATTACACATTGCTTAGTTCTCATTTTAATATGGCTTATGGAACCAGCAAGTGTGATTCATAAGCCATGTTTTTATGGTTTAGTGATTTGTGGGGATGCTGCAAGAAGTTTAAACATGAAGACCTGCTGTAAATCACATTTTTTCAGTACTGTCAAAGCTTCAGTCACTAAATGAATAGGTACAGTATAAGATGAGGATTACTTTTAATATGGTGTGTACCAGTGGTGAAATTCATTTTTTTTACTACTGGTTCTGTGGGCGTGGCTTGGTGGGCGTGATGTGGTTTGGTGTGTGTGGCTTGGTGAGTGTGGCAGGGGAAGGATACTGCAAAATCTCCATTCCCACCCCACTCCAGGGGAAGGATACTGCAAAATATCCATTCCCACCCCACTCCAGGGGAAGGATATTGCAAAATCTCCATTCCCACCCTACTCTGGGGCCAGCCAGAGGTGGTATTTGCCGGTTCTCTGAACTACTCAAAATTTCTGCTACTGGTTCTCCAGAACCTGTCAGAACCTGCTGGATTTCACCCCTGGTCTGTGCTTGACACAGCCATGCCCGACTTTCCATGTTTGCTTTGAATCCTTAGAAACATGAGTCAAACGTTACAAGGAGGGAAAGGAAATTACACGCTGCGTTAATCTCATTATAAACAGATCTGCTAGAAACTCATCTATTTCACCTATCAGAAGCAGCCTTGCTTTCAATGAATTGCCAGCAAACACAGCCAGGAGAAACCTGGAGGTTTAACAGTCTTTACAACAATCAAATTAACCAGGATAGTGGAACTGAAGGGTTTTCTACGCTGGGACTAGACCAAAATGACTCAAACTCTAGGCTGGACTTTTCTTTTTCTTTTTTAAAGAGAAGTCAGCTGATATAAGTTTGAAAATTCTATTCCCCATCTCCCCCCCCCCCATAGGCTTCGCTTTCTTCTGAGAATTGAGGTAGAAGTAGAAGTAGATAGATGATAGATAGATAGATAGATAGATAGATAGATAGATAGATAGATAGATAGATAGATAGATAGATAGATAGATATAGATAATTTTATTTCTATACCACCCCTCTCCTGAAGGACTCGGGGTGGTGCATAGCCAAGTAAAAGCACAATACAGACATCATAATTTAAATTTAAAAATTATGAAAATTACTACATTTTCGGCCAAAATTAGTTAAAAACCCCAAAACTTAAAAAACTCCAAATTTAAAACTCAATTACAAAGATAGCCCTGCCTGTCAGAAGAGCAGGGTCTTGAAGGCACAGTGAAAAACTCGGAGGTAAGAGATCATGCGTATTTCCGGGGACAGTTCATTCCAAAGGGCAGGGGCTCCCACAGAGAAGGCTCTCCCCCCTGGGTGTCGCCAGCCAACATAGTTTGGCCGACGGCACCCCGAGGAGTCCCTCTCTGTGGGAGTGAACTGGTCGGTGGGAGGCTACCGGTGGCAGAAGGCAGTCTCGTAGGGACCCAGGTCCTGAGCCATGGAGCACTTTAAAGATGGTAACAAACCTTGAATCATACTCGGAAGACCACTGGGAGCCAGTGCAGCTCGCGCAGGAGAGATGTTACATGGGCGCAACAGGTTTTACCCATCCAAGTAAAGGAGCTCACTTCTGTTGGACCATATAAATTCATCACGGTTTGGTTTTCAAGGGATGAAAAACTATGGAACCTTACAGTTGGTATTATGAAATGGGCCCTCGATGAACAGGTCCCAGAATCTAGTGGAAAAGAAAGGCTAAAGACAATTGGAGGCTTTGGAGGAATTAGAGTAGAAGAGAGCAAAGGAGAGAAAGGGAAACTTTATATTGAGCAGGGATTTTTTTTCCACCGGCCCTCCCCTGCCTCTCGCCTTAATCTCTGCTGCCAAAGCACTTCAGCTGCAACATTAATTCGATACCACACATTTAATTATACATTATTTGGAAGCAAATTTATCTGAGCAGAGGAAAGCACCTTTGGGAACCTGGTTGCTCCCTCCAGTTTTGCGTGCCTAGCGGAAGCAGCAACAATGATGGCTAATGGGAGAGAGAGGGGGGGTGGCAGAGGCAGAAAGGAAAAGACAGAGACAGAGAAATTGAAAGAAAGAGAGATTGAGACAGAGAGAGAGAGATTGAGAGAGAAAGAGAGAGAGACAGACAGAGGCAGAAAGGAAGTCAGAGAGAGATTGAGAGAAAGAAAGAGAGAGAGAGATTAAAAAGAGAGAGAGAGATTGAGACAGAGAGACAGGGGCAGAAAGAAAGAGACAGAGAGATTGAGAGAAAGAAAGAGAGAGATTGAAAAAAGAGAGAGACTGAGACAGAGAGAGATTGAGAGACAGACAGAGAGACAGAGGCAGAAAGGAAGAGACAGAGAGACAGAGATTGAGATTGAGACAAACAGAGAGAGAGAAATTGAGTGACAGAGAGAAAAATTGAGAGAGGAGGGATGGAGAGGGAGAGGGAGAGAGAGAGAGAGAGAGATCTCCATATGGAAGGAGAAAATAGATTGGTTTGTTTTAACATCGTCTGCAATTGACATTCCATCCACTCTCCCCAAGAAGGGAAGATGTCAAAAAGAGATATGGTTGCACTTCACAGCAAAATCTGCTGGCTATGATTTGATCCTCCACCTCCTCCCACCGGCCATTTTCAAATCCCCCAACCCCTAAACCCAACTGCTTCCAGCCTGTCCTCAGTGATTTTTTTTTTTAATGGAAAACATTGAGTTCGACCAATTCCCCCTTACTCTCTTGACTTTCCCCCCACCTTCTTTTTTCCTCCTCTTCTCTTTTCAGAATCAGAAAGGAGTGGATTGGATGGATACAATGGGGGAGAGATTCCCCACTGGGAACCCCCATGGGGTGCTCAGATTTCAAGCTACGCTGCTTTAACAGTGGAGTAATCAGATACCTTCTGGCATCCTATTGCAGATGGATATTCTCAATCAAGCTCAGTGCTGAAAGGTTTGAGAGCTTTTAAGAGCAGGATCGCCGCTCAGAACGGCCGAGGACTCTCCTTCAGAATCTGAGAATTGCCATCTCATTGTGGCCATCAATGGGTTGTGTAAAATGCAGGCTTCTGAACCTTTGCAAAATGTGGCTGCAATTTGCTCAGATTAGAGCTTTATATCAATCAATCAATCGGAATACAGCTGGAAGGGACCTTGGAGATCTTCTAATCCAATCCACTGGTCAAATAGGAGACCCTATACCTGTGATGGTGAACCTATGGCACACGAGCCACAGGTGGCATGCGTAGCCATATCAGTGGGCATGCCAGCTCAGCTCTGCAACACATGCATGCGCTGGCCAGCTGGTTTTCAGGCCTTTTGGGCCCACCAGAAACAGGCTGTTTTCCTGCCTCCGGAGGGCCTGGGGTGGGTGGGGAAGGCCCGTTTTTCTTTCTCACTTGGCTCCAGGTCCTCTCTATGCATATGGGGAGGGCAAAAACAGCTTTCCACACTCCCTCGGAGGTCCTCCGGAGGCCTGAAATGGCCCATTTCCCAAGTCCCGGTTAGACAAGAAGTGACTTTTTTGCTGTCCCCAGCCTCCAGAGACTCCTAGAGAGGCGAAGCAGGGGGAAGGGGGGTTGTGCATGCATGCGCAGGGCGGGGCACATAGAATTATGGGTGTGGGCATGCGTGTGCGCGTGCGTGCTCCCTCGCCCCTTACTCCTGGCATATGATGGCAAAAAAGGTTAGCCATCACTGCCCTATACCATTTCAGATAGGTGGCTGTCCAGTCTCTTCTTAAAAGCCTCTAGTGATAGAGCACCCACAACTTCTGAAGGCAAGTTGTTCCACTGGTTAATTTTCCCCACTGTTAGGAAGTTTCTCCTTAATTACATGGGGCTGCCCTTGGGATGCATCCGGAGACTCCAGTTAGTTCAGAACGCGGCCGCACGGGTAGTTACGGGGGCTCCTCATTACTCCCATGTTACACCTCTCCTGCGCGGGCTGCACTGGCTACTGGTTGCTCTCCGGGTCCGTTTCAAGGTGCTGGTGCTCACCTATAAAGCCCTACATGGCTTGGGCCCGGGATAGTTACAGGACCATCTCTTGCCTTCCTCCCATCGTCCGGTGCGCTCCCACAGAGCGGGCCTCCTCCGGGTGCCGTCAGCCAAACAATGTCGGCTGGCGGCTCCCAGGGGGAGGGCTTTCTCTGTCGGAGCCCCGACCCTCTGGAATAGTTTGTCCACCGACCTCAGGACGGCCCCCGACCTCCTCTCCTTTCGCCGCGGACTCAAGATGTGGCTGTTCCAACAATAATCTGATCGAGGGGTTGTATAGTTTTACAATTTTAGAATGGTTTTAATGGGGATTTTAATTTATTTTAATTTGTTTTACTGTGATTTGTATTGATGATTGTTGTATGTAAGCTGCCCTGCGTCCTCAGAGAGAATGGCAGCATATAAATCACAATAATAAATAAATAAATAAATACATTCCCAGTTGCTTTTCTCCTTGGTTAGTTTCCATCCATTGTTTCTTGTCTTGCCTTTTGGTGCTTTGGAAAATAAGTTGACCCTCTCTTCTTTGTAGCAGCCCCTTAAATACTGGAATACTGCTATTCTGGCACCCCTACTTCTTTTCTCTAGACTGGCCATACCCAATTCCTGCAACGGTACTTCATATGTTTTTGTCTCCAGGCCCTTTAATAATCTTAGCTGCTCCTCTTAGCATTTTTTTCCAAAGTTTCAACATCTTTTTTGTAATGTGATGATCAAAACTGGATGCCATATAAATATACAGTATGCATGCTTATCTATTATTTTATTAATATTATTATATAGCATTGTGCATGTGTGGGTTGGTTTATTTATGCATGTTACATACAGAATGTATGCCTTGTGGCAAATTAGTTATTTATCAGAGGACTGCAAATTAGGGCACAGAAGTTTTCTGCTTCTCACCAATAAACTTTAGAAATTTGGAACATCATCTATCTGTGAGAGAAGAGAGAAGGCCACAAAAATGGAGAAAGTGGCGAAGGTTATGGGAACAATATGAGTATTTTGATATGAGGTGTCAGATTATTCATGAACTGTCAGAGACATGGTAGCAAGGTCAGCCAATGAATAGGCATAGCAACTAAGTCAGCCAGTGGGAGCTGAAACAGTTTGGAGGCTGGGCGTGGCTCAGCTCTGTGCTGTGCTGAGAAACGAAACTGAAACCAGTCTGAACTAGTCTGCTCTGCTGAAATGAAACTAAGTGTTTTCTCTTGCCTTGTTTTTTGCTTGTAACTGCTACTACATTGAAGAAGAATCTATATTGGTATTATACATTTATCTTCACGTGTTATTATGTATATAAAGAAGTTAAGGAATCCTGCTGCATCAGTCTGCCTGTGTGTGCTTTCTGGATTTGATTTTTGCAAGAAACTCTGACAGGAGGCAATATACGATATGGTCTGTCTTCCTTAATTTTAAAAAGAATTTGGAGGAGAATGGAGGTATGTTAAGTACATAGACTATTTTGAAAATTGACAGCTTCAATTTTAGAGCATCACTTGAATAAAGAGTTTTCTGCACCTCTTTTCTGCCATCTAGTGCTCATCTGGATGTTTACAGCCTAGATTTTGTAGTTGTGTTTCCCCTCCCGCATCAAGAAATGAGCCAAAATCTTCTCTTTTTGTCAGGCAAAGATTTTTTTTTTAAAAAAATACAATCAATTGTTCAATGACATATTTCTAGCTTTTGGACAGAAATATATTTCAGTTGGTTCCTTAAAGATTTGAAATAACTGTTGGATGAAATGATTTGGACTCCAAACGATTTGGACTCCAAACTATCTCAATTCCTTTTGTTCATATGCAGAATCTCTCTCGCTCTCCATATCAACTATGTGATTTGGATAGCAGAAGTGAGCAGATTTACTTACAGAAGCCTAAATCAAATCAGATTGAAACATCAGTTGCAAATCCAATCCGACTCTAATCAGTATTCAGATCAGATTACGCCTGATTCCCTATTCACTATTATGTGATTAATCAGGGGTGCTGCTGTTTGATTAGCAAGGTTTTAAATTCATTACTCCATTATATTAAATCATAGCTCCGCTTTATATGAGTAAAATAATTGAGTAATTTAAATAATTTTTAAAATATCAGTTATGGAAGAACAAAAGAATTATGCTAGGAAAGAGAAGAACAAGCCCTGCTTAACCACAAGTCATGGACATGGATATTCATACACACACATGCAAACACATTTATTTAAATAGACATTGGTAGTTAGATGCAGGTGGGAAAAAAATATATAGTGGCTAAAATTAAACATGGTCATTCATTCCCTTGAAATTATAATAACATTTTGAGGGGAAGAACTTTAAATCACGTAGACTTTTTGGAATTTTGGTTTAACTAATAGCAATAGCACTTAGACTGATATACCGCTTCATAGTGCTTTACAGCATTCTCTGAGCAGTTTACAGAGCCAGCATGTTGCCCCCCCCAAAAAAAAATCTTGGTCCTTATTTTACCGACTTTGGAAGGATGGAAGTCTGAGTCAACCTTGAGCCCATCAGGATTGAACTCCAGATTGTGGGCAGAGTTTGCCTGCAATCCTGCAGTTTAACCACTGTGCCACCAGGGTTTGACAGTAATGTTGTGAAACCTTTCCCCACAAGTTCTAGTTTTCCTCAGGCACAGAAGCAGGGGTGCTATTCAGCAGGTTCTGACAGGTTCTGGAGAATTGGTAACGGAAATTTTGAGTAGTTCAGAGAACTGATAGCGGAAATTTTGAGTAGCTTGGAGAACTGGCAAATACCACCTCTGGCTGGCACAAGAGTGGGGTGGGAATGGGGATTTTGCAGTATCCTTCCCCCGCCATGCCCACCAAGCCACGCCCACCAAGCCACATCCACCAAGCCACACCCACCAAGCCACACCACCAAACCATGCCCACAGAACCAGTAGTAAAAAAAAAATGAATTCCACCACTGCATAGAAGTACCAAAAATGTTATAAGGGAATGTTGATCACTTGTAATTTTGGGTGGGGTTGAGAACAAGAAGTGGTTTAAAGCAGTACTTCCAATCACTAATGTTGAAAATCTGTCTCAGGGCAATTTGTTTTGCTAATTTTACCTGCTTCTTTGTCCCCCAGATTTCTTCTTTTGCACAGCCAGGGACTCTAGGACCACTAAATCTTGTCACCATCGAACAGCCCACCTTGATAGCAGAAAGTTCTAGAAATCAACCCATATGGTGTGTTGATGGGAAGTACTAAAAAAAAGCCTTCTCTGTGTTTGTTATGGTTCCATTAAGAGCCCTGGTAGCACAGTGGTTAGAATGCAGTTTTGCAGGCAAACTCTGCCTACAGCCTGGAGTTCGATCCTGACAGGGTTCAAGGTTGACTCAGCCTTCCATCCTTCTGAGGTCAGTAAAATGAGACCCAGATTGTTGGGGGCAAAAGGCTGACATTGTAAACTGCCCAGAGAGTGTTGTGGGGTGATATATAAATAAGTGCTATTGCTACTATGTTGTTTTGGCCACACTTAGCTTGTTCCCAGATTCCACTTCTCTCTCCACGGAAGCTCACATCACCTTATTTCAGCCTGTCTTGCCTTCAGTTCTTATTTACAACTCCAGTTCTTATTTACAACTGGAAGTTCTCCCTCTTACCTTGTGGTTTGACAATGCGCTATTTCAGCCTTCTTGCTTTTCTGAAGTCCCAACTGGGCCATTCGATCATCTCTGCTTTTCTCTGTTCACCCCTTTCCACCCTCACATCATCTGCTGCACAACCTCCTCCTTTTCATCTCTCCAACGTATCAGACTGAAGGGAGACCCCAAAGGATGAGTAATATATGTGTGTGTGTGTTTGTAGAAACCTCCTGACATTCTTCAACCCCAGCATCTACAATTACTGTGGCTTGGCTTCTTTGGCAATAGTTATGAGAATAAAAATTGGGCCAGAAGAGAATGGAAAGTGCCTGTAATGGGAGAACAAAATTACAAGGGTATGAGCTATACCCAGACAGCAGCTGCTCCCTATTAAATTAACAGCTTTTGATGGGTCTTTGTGCATAGACTTGGGCACTTGTATGATTTGGAATCAAAGGACAAAGGGATTTACGTTCCCCATACCTCATGTTTCTGGATGATCTATAGAGGATTAGTTCAGAAGTTTCAGCCAGCGCTTAAGGTAGAAAGTCAGTGGGACCTGGTTAAAAAAAAACCCTTGCTCGTACTTTCGGCAGTTCAGCAGTTCGATTTCCTAGCACTGCGTAATGGGGTGAGTTCCTGTTACTTGTCCCAGCTTCTGCCAACCTAGCAGTTCGAACGCACGTAAAAAAATGCAAGTAGAAAAATAGGGACCACCTTTGGTGGGAAGGGAACAGCATTCTGTGAGCCTTTGGCGTTTCATCATGCTGGCCACATGACCATGGAGACGTCTTCGGACAGCGCTGGTTCTTCGGCTTTGAAACAGAGATGAGCACCGCCCCCTAGAGTCGGGAATGACTAGCACATATGTGCGAGGGGAACTTTTACCTTTATCTTAGTACTTTTAGAATTCGGAATGGGCCATCTCAGCAAAAGATAATCTTAAGGAACATTCCTCTGCGTGCCTTCTCACATAGGGAAACATAGCTAGACTTAGGAATGCTAGCAAAACTCAGCTTGGTGAATGCGTACTGAGAAAGACACAGGCTGTTTCTTATGAGCTCACTTCTCGGTTAGAACGTAACTTATCCATTAGCTCATTAATCTTCCTGAATTTTCTAAGCAGTTCCAAGTTTAAAACATGCATGAACATTTCCCACCCTTTGCACAAAGAACTGCAGGCAGCATCCTCCTTGAGGACTTTTGTATATAGTTGCTCTCCCTACTTGAAGAATGAAGAATGGGATAGTCTCAACCTTTCTGTCTGGTGTGCTAATTATGATGCCAAACCACCTGAACTCAGGACAAGAAGCAATAGATGGAACTGATCAAGGAGAGAACCAACCTAGAAGTAGGGATACATTTTCTGACAGTGAGAACAATTAAGGCTTCCCTTCAGAAATTATGGATGCAAATCTCGGCATATTTGAAAGACCATACGCAGGAAAAATACATTTTGGAGTGGAGGAAATGGATTAATTATATTCGGAACAAGTATCAAATAAGAAGACATCAAATTGCGTATGAATGAAAAAGAATTACGGTTGTGTTATGTTATGTACGGTTGTGTTATGTTGTGTTAATCATATTGGAGTTAAGATTCTAGGAGGGGGGTTGATAATTGGAAGTTAGATAGATTAATTTAGATGATTTTTGTTTTCTTCTTTTTTTTTAATACCCTGTATTTTACTCTGGGAAGTGGGGAAGGGAGGGGGAGGGAAGAAGAGGGGGGTGTTGGGAGGGGGGGGGAAATGTCTTTTATTTTGTATTGTTATAAAACTTCTCAATAAAAAAAAGAGAAATAAATTATGGATGCTCCAACACCGGAGGTTTTGAAGACGAGATGGGAGAACCATTTGTCTGAAAGGGTATAGGGTTTCTTGGAGAGCAGGGGTTGGACTAGAAGATCTCCAAGATCCCTTCCAAAGCTATCATTCTGTTAAAAATCAAAGCATGCATTGGTACTTGCTGGAGGCCAATACAGAATTTGAACATCTTATTATTCGGGACATGAAGAATGGATCAAGCAGTTTCCATTTCTATATTGTGTTCACCTAAAAGACAAGACTGAAGAAGGCTGTTTCAAACAGCGGGTGGGAATATAATCTTAAATTCAATATTATTTTCCTTTCAGAGAGATGTAGGAGTTGGACGAATGCTTTAATGATGAAGGGATAATGTGATTAGGAAGAAAAGGATTTTAAAATAGGGTTGCATAATTGATTCATCAAGATGTTCTTAAGGCTGTTCCAATAAATGAAAATATATATAGCTCGGGCTTGAACTGTTGGCTTCTTGGTGTTTCCTGAATTGGAGTTGTTGTCGTCCAGATATTTCGTTATCTGGCTACCTGCTGTGGCCCGTCAGCGGCCTGTGCACCTAATAGCTGATTCCGACAGTGAGGAGGCTGGCCTGTGCAGCTGGCACTCGAGTCAGACAGTGAGGAGGCTGGAGAAGATGTGGTGCCAGAGGCGGGGATTCAGCAGGGCCTTCAGAACCTCCAGAAGCTCCCATAAGTAAAAGGAAGAAGAGGAGGAGCCTCTTCTCGATGCACAAGTGCGCAGAGCTGCCAAAAGGCCGAGTGGCTCCTCAGGAGGAGGCCTCCTCGAGGGTAACACTTGGGGCTAATTGGCCACTCCCTTAGCCTATTTAAGGAAGGACAACAACTGAGGCAATTTGCAGGGAACAACTTCGTTCACTCTCCTTCGCATCTTGATCTTAGTTCTCTTATCATTTTCCTGCAAATTGCTTCTGGGCTTTCTGCCAACCATAGTAAGATTATGATTATTTATTCTTTGGATTCTTGTAGGCTGTTAAGAAAGTTAATTAACAGCCTTCATTTGAAAAAGACTGATTTAATTTAGTAAACTAAGGTTTGTAAGGTTTGTGTGTGCTGCGTTCTTTGGGGACCATAGCTGGGACAGAACACTACCCATGGGTGGGGTAAGATTGGAAGGACAAGCTACTATATATATAATCAGCCATCAAACCCCACTCACTCTCACATTGATGGTGTTAACTAACTGAGTAATGAAATGTACTAGAGCCAGTCATACTTAGCAACTGACTCATATTTATGACGGCTGTAGTGTCCAGAGGACATACAATCCCTTTTTGCAACCTTCCGATGAGCAACGTCAATGGGGAAGCCAGATTCACTGAATAAGCATATTACTAACTTACAACTGCAGTGATTCCCTTTACGGCTATGGCAAAAAAGATCATAAAATGGTGCAAAATTCACTTAAACACTGTATCATTGGCAACAGAAATATTGGGTTCAGTTGTGGTCGTTATTGGAGGATGGTGTATATTTATATCATTACCTATTGTTGTGACCTAGGCTCACTTAGTCATTACAACAATTAGTTCCAAACAAAACTATTTTATTGTAAAAGCTGAGAATTACTTCATTCCCAATTTAGTCCAGATTAATTCTGAAACAAGTCCTTCAGAAACAGTCTTTTGGGCTTATCACAAACCTTTATTTTCTTTGGCACCCTGCCAAAGGCCTTTCTTGGCAAAGCCCCACAAAATTCAGAAACAAGAGACGCCGACTGGAAACAAATTTAGCAATGTTGCTTTCCTACAAAGAGCCCAAGAGCCTTTGCTTTTCCTTTATGTCTTATGGGAGGAGCCAATCATCTCCTGGCCTTACTCCCGAGTAAGTACACCCCTTTGGCTTTAGCTGCTCTTGCATTCTGGCAGCTCTGTGCATGTATGCACTAGGAACAAGCTCCTCCTGTTCTTCTGTCTCTCTGCTGTCTGACTCTGGGGGCTCCGGAGTCCGCGTATCACTCCCAGATGGCCCTGGCCCAATCTCTGCCTCCCATGCAGAGCCCTCATCTGGGCCTTCCCCATATTCCAGGACTGGCCCATGGTCCTCCCTAGCCTCCTCACTGTCCGATTCCACTGCCAGGTCTGCAGGCTGCTGGTGGACCACAACACCTATTTATTTTATCCCTTTACATTTCACTTTTCCTCTGAGATCTCAAGACATTCCATGTCCAAGATGGCTCACGGGGCTGTTTAAAGGACAAAAGGAAAGCAATGATTGTCTTAACAACTATGACAAGAAAAGTCGTAACATGGGACAAAACTCACTTAATCACTGTCTTGCTTAGCACCAGAAATTTGGGGCTTAGTTGTGGTCTTAAGTCAAGGGCTTGTAGTGGTCTTAGAGCATGTAACTTGTCAGACTTGACTATTTCAGGTCAGTTAAATACTCTTTCAGAAGTGCAGTTTGTTAGGCCAGTAGCTAAAAACACCAATCCAACTTGCCAATCATTCCTTTTTCTGCCCCTCCCCATACATCTATTAGGGAGAGTGAATGGAGATTGCTTTTCCACTGCCAAGCAATTATGGGAGCGAGAAAGAAGGAAATTGGAGTAATCCACCAATCACCTTCCTTAATTTAGCTCACACAGAAGTGGTACATTTAGCACCAGTCATTGCTACATTGCTGCAGTGGTTAGAGTGCAGTACTGCAGGCTACTTCTGCTGACTGCCGGCTGACTGCAATTTGACAGTTCAAATCTCACCAGGTTCAAGGTTGACTCAGCCTTCCATCTTTCCAAGGTAGGTAAAATGAGGACCCAAATTGTTGGGAGAAAGAGGCTGACTCTGTAAACCTCTTAGAGAGGGCAGTAAAGCACCGTGAAGCAGTATAGAAGTGCTATTGTTATTGCAACAGGACTTGAAGGCCAGGATAGCAAATTTTGCACCAGCCTTGTTTTCAGCTAGTTCAAGGATGGGTAGATAGCGTTTTAATAGAGCCGTTCTGCCCTCAGTGTCAACTAAACACTGTAAATTAGGAAGAGATTCCAGCATTCTAGCATCTCATTTTACATTCCTTTAAAGAGTGGGTAAAGAGCCTTTATCATAAAGGCTGACATTTATTTATTGCTAAGAATGAATGTCTTTTGTACAGAGTACCTTTAGTTTAGGTTTTTTTTTCCACACCAGAGAAGAATACAGCCATAGTGATAGGGAAATGACCTGTTTCATCTGGCATGTTTATTGCAATAGTTTAAAAATGCTTCTTTATTGAACACGGATAGATCAGGGGTGAAACACAGCAGGTTCTGACAGATGCTGAAGAACCGGTAGCGGAAATTTTGAGTAGTCCGGAGAACTGGCAAATACCACCTCTGGCTGGCCCCAGAGTGGGGTGGGAATGGAGATTTTGCAGTATCCTTCCCTCAGGAATGGGGAAGGAATGGGTAATTTGTAGTATTCTTCCCCTGGCACGCACACCGAGGCACACCCACAGAATTGGTAGTAAAGAAATTGAATTTCACCACTGGGATAAATAGATGTTTGCCCAAATGAGCATTGATGGATGGTGATTACTAAGAATTTGGCCCACCCAGCTTGGTCAGCGTAGGAGGGATTGAGGCAGTTTGCCCCTGGGAAGGTGATTAATAGAGCAATTAATAATTGCTGTTTCCTGAGGGGGGATAATGCTACTTTTTTATTTTTTTAAAAAAGGGAAATCCTTCAGCAATTTGCTTCCTGATGAAGATGTAAAGTGTGTATTTACAAATTAGTACTTGAAAAAACCCTGGGCATAAACTGTTTCAACTCCTACCCTCAAAACGACGCTATAGAGCACTGCACACCAAAACAACTAGACACAAGGACAGTTTTTTTCCCAAACACCATCATCCCAAACACTGCTAAACAAATAATTCCCTCAACACTGTTAAACTATTCACTAAGTTTGCACTACTATTAATCTTCTCATCGTTTCTATCACCCATCTCCTCCCATTTATGACTATATGACTGTAACTTGTTGCTGTATCCTTATGATTTACATTGATTGTTTCCAGTGGTGGGATTCAAATAATTTAACAACCGGTTCTCTGCCCTAATGACCAGCTGGGTAGGCGTGGCTCGGTGGTCATGTGACCATGTGGGTGTGGCAAACTCAATGTCACTCATGTTGATGGGTGCGTCACCTTAGCTGTTACAATGTAATAAGGGTTAACTGGGGAGGCAGTTTCTGTAAGCAGCGCAATAAAGATTAGAAAAGCTAGAAATAACACCAGAATGTTTCCTTCCTGCCTTCCTTACAGGATTAGCCCTGTAAAGTGGAAGAAAACAAAATGAGATTTCTTCCAACAACCGGTTCTCTGAACTGCTTAGAAAGTTAACAACCGGTTCTCCTGAATAGGTGCGAACTGGCTGAATCCCACCACTGATTGTTTCCTAGTATGATTCGATTGCTTATTTGTATCCTACAACTATCATTAAGTGTTGTACCTTATGATTCTTAACAAATGTATCTTGTCTTCTACTGAGAGCATAGGAACCAAAGACAAATTCCTTGTGTGTCCAATCACACTTGGCCAATAAAGAATTGTACTGTATTGTATTGTAAAAATACTGAGTGTGAGGCTTATGCATAGAATTATGACACTTCACGTATCTCCACCCCCTACTTTCAAAAGCTTTTAGAAATGGCAGCTTTTCCTCCAAATTCTAGATTGTTCCACTGTGCATTCTTGATTTCTCAAACAATTTCACTCTCTGGTCTTGGGGTATCTTATTGCTCCATAATGCAGAACATAAAAATAATCTGGAGATTATTATTTTTTTAACACGTCAATGGAACATGGAATGCCAACCAATATTTGTGGGGCTCATGCACCACCTTAAAGAAGTGGTGAAATGTAAAATTTGTTACTACTGGTTCTGTGGGCGTGGCTTGGGGTAATGTGACTGAGTAGGGGTGGCCAACTTTTTAAAAAAAAACTTTTAAAAGCATTTTTTCTACAACCTCTTTGGCTGAAGAGGTAAAAAAAATGCTTTCAAAAGCCTCTTAAAAAGCCTTTTAAAAGACGATCCCAGCTGAGTTGCCTGATCGTCAAGAGGCTTTTTTTTCTTTTAAAAACATTTTCTCTACCACCTCTTCAGTGAAGAGGTTGCAGAAAAAATGCTTTTAAAAGCCTCTGATGATCCCAGATGAGCCACACAATCATCAGAGGCTTTTTTTTTTTTTACTTTTAAAAGCATTTTTTCGGCTGAAGAGGTTGTAGAAAAAATGCTTTTAAAAATAAAAAAAGCCTCTGATGATTGTGTGGCTCAGCTGGGCATGGGGGGGGGGGCGGATTTTTGATATCGGTTCTCCGAACCACCCACCATCGCTACCAGATCGGGCGATCCAGTCCGAACTGGGAGCATTTCACTCCTGCCTTAAAGCTGTGCTTTGCTTAATCGTGGTCTGCTAAATGAAGCACAGATATCTGGTTTCTGAACCAGTACAGTGGTCCATAAATTATGGATTAGAAGCCATAAGGGTATAGTTCCAACTGCATGAAGTTCAGTGTCTAGGGTGAATTATGGAAGACCTTCCGAGATTCAGAATGGATACCTTCTCAATCTGATCTTGGATGCTGGAGATTCAATTGAGTGGGGAAACTTTTTTTTTCATTCAAAACAGATACACTACCTTTTTCCTGCCGCTCCCCAGCCCATGCTATTTTCCTAAACTGATCCCTCCTTTTATTTTTAACTAGCTGGACGCCCGTGCTTCACTACAAAACTATGTAATCGGGCATGATAAATTGACACTTAAAGCCTGAAACTTAATGTAGAATGTGTAACTCCACATAGCATTAGAGTGTGTTAATATAAGGCAACAGGCAGTTGGAACAGAGTTCTTTTCAGGTGGGGAGGGGAAGTAGAAAGTCTAACTCCTTAGCATCAGAGCATGTGAATATAATACTGTATATGAAATAATAATGATCTGATGGACATTTCGAAAACTCCTTTCTTAGCGAGCACCTGGAAGCCAAGAGGAACATACGTGCCAAATTTCAAGTTTGTAGGCTTTACAGTTCTGGAGATTTTGTGATGAGTAAGTGGTATTTGGCTTATATATATATATATGTAATGCACAAAGAACATTCAGAAAGAGGGGGAGAGAGAAAAAGGAAAGAGAGGGAGGGAGGGAGAGACAAACACACACAGAGAAAGAGAGAGATAGAAATAGAGATAGAGACATATAGAGGAATATAGAACCTAGGCTGGTATGGAATCTCTATTGCATCTTCTGAAAATTCAGTTTAAATCTTTAAGGATTGTGGAATAGAAGGTAAAGGCTTCCTAATGCTGCATTCTATGGGGTAACATTATTGCATCTCTACTTTTCCTACGCACACAGATAAAAAAAATGTTATGATATGCCTAATCAAATAAGTGAACTAGTCAGAGCTTAATAAATATGATGGCACTATAGAAGATTCCTGTTGGGTGTTCATAATCAGATTCATGTTTAACTGTCTTCTAAAGTTGCCATGTGTGAAATATTTCTGTGTGAACAAAGTGTTCTCCTGGATATTAAACTGATGTTGACATATGTTGTGGAATACATAAATTGATGTATATGGGGAAAGAGAAACAGAGAAAATGCACGCACATCTGGAGCTGTCTAGCAGGCACAATAATGGCAGAGTTCAGAGAACTACAGTAATTCTTGCAAATATGAAGCCTACTACCCACCCCCAAGAGACCAATTCTTTTCTCCTACCATTAGGCTATTGTTAGATTCATTTTTAAAGAGACAGAACCTCTTTATAAGTTGTCATATTTTAGGCCAGGTATTGCACAAAATATTACTATAAATTAATATGATTACGACTGTTCCAGGGAATAAACGATGTTGATTAACTTTTAAAAAAAAGAGGGAGGGAGAAATTATAATTATCTGCAGGAAATGGATGGTACGTCACAGCACATTATCTCTGAGAAGGGAGAGAGGGTGGGAGGGAGAGGGAGAGAGAGAAAGAGAGAGACAGAGAGACAGAGAGGGAGGGAGGGAGAGAGAGTGGAGGGGAGAGAGAGAGACAGAGAGAGAGAGGGAGAGAGGGGGGAGAAATGGAAAGAGAGAGGGAGGGAGGGAAAGAGACAGAGACAGAGAGGGAGAGAGAGAGAGGAAGAAAGGGAAAGAGAGAGAGAGAGGGAGAGAGAGAAAGAGAAAGAGGGAGAAAGAGACAGAGTGAGAGACAAAGAGAGGTGGGGGGGTTAAGGGGATGGGAGGAAAGAAATGGGGAGTAGTGAGTAATGTTTTTTCGCAGTTCAATTCCAGCAGTTTAAATAATGAAATGCAACCAACTTAGGTCCCTCAGCTTTTTTTTTTTTTCCAGTTCCGATGTCAAGTTTCATCTTCTAGGCTATTAATGATTCATAGGCTCCTCTTTTTTATTTTTTAACAGAAAAATCTTTCTTTAGACCAAAAAAAAAAAAAAAAAAAAAAACCCCACCACCTAAAACTAAGCCAGAATGTACAAGTAGGAAAGGTTAGCAGGTGCCTTCTGAGTGATTCTGACTGCCCAGCATCTCCTTCTGGCTGAAGCCAGGCAGGTCTTGTGGGAATGCCCACTCGCCGGACTCTTAACATTTATTTTTTGACATTTCAGACTATTTGTCAAGCGGAGTTGCCTTCCTGAAATCAAAGGCATAGAAGTGGGCTTTTCAAACCTCCAGCTGTCCTGGGCTGTCTGGGAAAACAAACTCGGCCAGCTGTCCATCTTAACCATTCTCTTATCTCTCCATATCAGCCACAAGAGTGAAATTGCCCTTTCGGACTAGGCCCGCCGCTCGCGTCCATCAAGCAGCCGCGATTCAAGATCAGATTGCGGCCTTCCTTCGCACAAAGCTCACCCTCGTTCCACAGAAAGGAAGATCCAAGCACTGAGGGGAACTCCAAGGAAATTGGTCGCTGGTTGGACAAAGGCGCCACATAGGAGATTGATGAACAGATGTTCTAGCAATTAGGAGCTCAGAGTGCAGAGCTTTTTTTAAAAAAGTCTAAGAATCCCTCTCAAAACTTAACTGAACAGCCGTGAATAGAGCTACCATATAGCTTTGAATAAATCTTTCCTCAGAAGTTGTCTTTGTGAGAGGGAACACGGCAGTCGCACGGCTTACTTCTAGAAGTTGTGGGTGACTCTATCCCTGGAGGCTTTCAAAAAGAAACTGGAAAGCCATTTAGTCTGGAATGGTATAGGGCAGTGATGGCTTGGCTTTTCTGGACCGAGTGCCCAAAGAGTCCGAACCCCCAAAATGAAATGTTCATGTGGCCCCCTGCATGCGCCCTGCCCTGTGCATGCACATGCAGCCCCCTGCATGTGCCCCACCCCCTCACACATGTGCACCCTCCACATGCTCCCCCTTGCGCATACATGTGTGGCCCTCGCATGTGCCCCATCCCCCATGCATGCGTACCTGGGCCCCCTGAACATGCCCCACCTCCCATGCAGAGACCCGAAGACCAGCTGCCTGGCAGGAGGCGTGTGCCCATGTGCAGCAGAGCTGAACTGGGGTGATGGCTTGCATGCCATCAGAGAGGGTGCTGCGTGCCAGAGGTTTGCCATCATGGGTATAGGGTCTCCTGCTTGAGCAAGGGGTTGCACTGGAAGATCTCCAAGATCCCTTTACAGCCTTGTTATTTTATGTCCTATGTTCTACTTGGATTTAGATGAACTTACACCTTTTGCTATTGACAATCCATAAAGGTGAGCCACAATTAGCCAAGCTTGGTGGCGCAGCAGATTAAAGTGGTGTTAAGTGACACCAGCTGCCTGCAATTACTGCAAGTTCGAATCTCACCAGGCTCAAGGCTCAAGGTTGACTCAGTCTTCCATCCTTTCTAGGGTAGGTCAAATGAGGACCCAGTTTGTGGGGGCAATAAGCTGACTTTATTTTATTATTTATTTATTATTTGTTTAGATTTGTATACCGCCCTTCTCCTTGCGGACTCAGGGCGGTGGACAGCCAAATAAAAACAGTATACAAAAGTTAAAATTTCTTAAAAAACATATAACTTTGGCTAAAATTAAAACCATTAAATAATTAAAATACCCAACCCTATAGTACAGATCTTAAAAATTCAGCGGGGTCAGGCTAGACCAGCAAGCTGAAAGAGATGGGTTTTTAGGGCCCGACGAAAAGTCCGGAGGTCAGCAATTGTTCTCAGTTCTGGAGGAAGATCGTTCCAGAGGGTAGGGGCTGCCACAGAGAAAGCCCTCCCCCTGGGGGTCGCCAGCCGACATTGTCTGGCTGACGGCACCCTGAGGAGACCCTCTCTGTGGGAGCGCACCGGCCGGTGGGAGGCTATTGGCGGCAGAAGGCGGTCCCGTAAGTACCCTGGTCCTAAGCCATGGAGAGCTTTAAAGGTGGTCACCAACACCTTGAAACGCACCCGGAAGTCCACCGGTAGCCAATGCAGCTCGCGCAGGAGAGGTGTCACATGGGAGTGTCCCGTCGCTCCCATAATCCCCCGCGCGGCCACATTCTGCACTAGTTGGAGCCTCCGGGTGCACCCCAAGGGGAGCCCCATGTAGAGAGCATTGCAGTAGTCCAGGCGAGAGGTGACGAGTGCCTGAGTGACTGTGCGTAGGGAGTCCCGATCTAGAAAGGGCCGCAACTGGCGTATCAGGCGAACCTGATAAAAAGCTCCCCTGGCCACAGCTGTCGTGTGATCCTCCAAAGACAGCCGTGGATCCAGGAGGACGCCCAAGTTGCGCACCCTTTCCATGGGGGCCAATGATTCGCCCCCAATAACCAGCGATGGTGTCAGCTGGCTATATCGGGACGCCGGTAGCCACAGCCACTCGGTCTTGGAGGGGTTGAGTCGAAGCCTGTTTCTCCCCATCCAGGCCCGCACGGCTTCAAGGCACTGGGACATCACTTCCACGGCATCGTTGGGGTGGTCTGGGGTGGAAATGTACAGCTGCGTATCATCAGCGTACTGATGGAACTCCACCCCAAAACCACGGATGATCTCACCCAGCGGCTTTACATAAATGTTGAACAGGAGGGGCGAGAGGACTGATCCCTGCGGCACCCCACACACTAGGCGCCTCGGGGTCGACCGCTGCCCCCTGTCAACACAGGTTGTGACCGGTCGGAGAGGTAGGAGGAGAACCACCGTAAAATGGTGCCTCCCACCCCCAGTCCCTCCAACCGGCGCAACATGATACCATGGTCGATGGTATCAAAAGCCGCTGAGAGGTCTAATAACACCAGGATAGAGGAATATCCCCTACCCCGGGATATTTTTGTATAAATATACAAAAGTATGAAGGCTATTGCTAACGCATTTTAAGCTGCCCTGAGTCTCCGGAGAAGGGCGGCATATAAATCAAATTTAAAAAAAAAAAAAGTTGACTCAGCCTTCCATCCTTCCGTGGTAGGTAAAATGAGGACCTGGATTGTGGGGGCAATAAACTGACTTTGTATAAAAAAGAACACCGCTTAGGGGGCGGGTCAAAAGCCCTACTAAGCAGGTATATACAAAAGTATGAAGGCTATTGCTTAACGCATTGTAAGCCACCCTGAGTCTCTGGAGAAGGGCGGCATATAAATAGAACCAATAAATAAATAAATAAATAAATAAATCTTGTCCATTTTCCGAAGGACAAGTTTTCGAAAAGGACAGATCCCATGAAAGAAGTAGAAATCTTTATTTCAGTTCCAGTTGAGTCGTTTCTCTAATTTTAAAAAAATTAGCTCTTCAGATTGGGTGGTAAAATCGTTCCTTCAAGCATTTCACATACTGTAAACTTTGCAAAATCCTTCTTGCCCTAACAATAGAAGGGCTCCAGGCAAGGGTGCAAGCATTGAAGAGGTCAGCAATTTTTCAACCTTATCACGATTCCAACAAACCGGCATAATAACTTGAAATATGTCAACATTTTATTTATCTATTAATTAATTAATTAAATGTATATCTTCCCCAGTTTCACTTCCAAGCAACTCTGCACAACTTATAATTGTAATGACTAAATAAAGTAAATAGAATGTTAGCATGTTTAGGATATTTAAGACATTCAGATGAGTTGCACAACCAAAGGAAAATCGGCCTCCTGAATTTTAGGACAACCTAGTTTATGTATAGGAAAAATATCTGATATGCTTCTTTCCACCCCAGAAGTGGTATTTTAGCAGGTTCTGACCAGTTCTGGAAAACCGGTAGTGGAAATTTTGAGTAGTTTGGAGAGCCGGTACATACTGGCCCCACCCCCATATATTCTCTGCCTCCCGAGTACCAGCTGATCGGGAGGAAATGGGGATTTTGCAGCATCCTTCCCCAGGAGTGGGGAGGGATTGGAGATTTTACAGTATCTTTCCCCTGCCATTCCTACCAGCCAAGGACACCAAGCCATGCCACGTCCACCAAGCCACTCCCACAGAACCGGTAGTAAAAATTTTTTGAATCCCACCATTGTTCCACCCCCATCACCCAAAACGCCAAGACTTCCGAAACTCACAAACCAAAATTACTGTTTTGCATAATAGCAGCATATTTCTTACAAATTTACCAAACAGATTAGCAGACTCCAGTGTTTTCGTTCTTCAGGAAATATTCTTCCAGGATTTTTCTGCCTTCAGAAGATTGGTTCCGTCATTCTGAATTTGATAATCATCCATATCCTTCCTCTGTTTATGAGATATCACTTCAAACATGACCCTATATTCCAAATGAATTTTGGATGGGTAAATGTCAAGCTAGAGGTACAGTTTTTCGGCCTCTTGGTCGATTAATTGATTGATAGTTGTACTAAGAAAAGGCAGTTTGGGGATAAACACATTCATTATTTATCACCAGTACCAAGTATGTACACAGAGCTCCAATCAGTTCTGCATCTTTTGACTTGGATAGCTTCTTCCCAGTGCACAACTAAAGTAGTGGTTAAAACAGCTAAAGGATACAGCAGCTCATCTAAGCTATTAGGATGGCTAGTAAAAAAAAAAAAAGGTTGAAGGAAAGTATTTTCTCAGCAATTACTGGATTGTATGTTTTACGTGCTCCAGGTAGAATAAAGTATTATTAGGATCACACATTGCACAAAAGTCATAGTGGCACAGTGGTTAGAATGCAGTATTGCGGGCTAATTCTGCCAACTGCCAGCAGTTTGATCCCGACCAGTTCAAAGTTGACTCAGCTTTCCATCCTTCCAAGGTTGGACAAATGAGGACACAGATTGTTTTGGGGGGCAATACACTGACTCTGTAAATTGCTTAGAGAGGGCTGAAAAACACTGCGAAGTCTTTAGTGCGATTGCTATTGCTAAACGAAGGAACACTTAAATCGAGACCGCAAGATGGCATGTGTTTCCTCCTACAATACTTGGGATTCTCCAAAAATAACTATGGTACCATATTGTGATTCTTTAACACAATGAAGGGCAAAATTCTTAAATAGATGGGAAGCAATCATACCAACTGCATTTGACTCGTTTATTTTAATTGAAATGAAGAGATGTCCTCTTTATCATGGCCTCATCATTTTTTTGGGAGGAGGATGTGCATCTTCTGACTGTCAATACAATACATGCTTGTTGTCCCCAATTCGGGACTAAGCCTGGTGCCAAAGCCAATGATGGATGCCAGCACGAGGTGCTGATTTTCTGATTGCTTTTTATTGGAGTACTCCAAGGAAAAGGGCTCCTGGCCAAAATGCCAAGAACCAAGAACAAAGGATTAAGTAAGCTTTATATATTTTTACTAAAAGAGAAGGCAGGGCAAGGCGAGAAATATCATCTAATAAACATTTTAGTAATAATTCTACAATTTGTTCTATTGGTCTCTAGCTGTCCTTGTTCCTAAACCATGGCTAATGAATGCCCCAGGAGTTATCTGATACCCATTTTATTGGCTGCAGACCATCACTATTCCTAATTTTTAGCTGAGGCCTGCAAGTTGTCTGACTCTTGTTACTTTTATCAGCTTTCTAACTACCCAGAATTGTTACAAGATTTACACATGCATATTTCCTGTAGATAAGCATACTTTGTTCTTGCCAGACACACTCTCCAATTACAGGCTTCCTGTTTTACTTTCAAGTGTGTGTTATGTATGGCCTGGCTTTATTTTAGCATACAGCCCATCTTACTGTCAATACAAACAGAGGAGAATGATCTGTCAATAGCAATGGCCCTTCTCTACAGTAGCAGAAAATAAAGAGTGCCTTACAGTGAATCACATACTTAATCCATGTAGCCTAGGATCATGATGATCCTGATTGGCAGCCAATCTCCAAAATTTCAGGGCAGAACATTTCCCAGCTTTACCTGGACCTGCCAAGGACTGACCAGCGATCCTCTATATTGCAAAATAGATATTCCACCAGTGATTTACCCTCCTGCAACCACCAACCCACCAAACCCAAGCAAGGATAGGTCCAACTCATTTCAAACACAAGCTGACATTAATGTAGGCCTATTGATATAATGGGCTTTCAGCAATCCACATTGATGAGGAGAAATGATGCAGTTCTCCATTATTTCCAAGCTTGAAAAATATACAATGAACCCTAAGTGTTTATATATATAAACACAGCTGTTGCTGTTGTTTGGCTTTGCGTTTGTGGTCATGCCACATCTTCAAATGTGGCAGGACCATAGGAATGCAGCTCACCAGCTCAAATCCCCCTGCAACTCAGACTAACCCTAGCACAACCAAGCCCCCACCCAAACAGAACACACCCGCAGGCAATCAGAGCACAGTCAACCCCCCCATCCAATCAAAGCACAGCCAAGCCCCCAACCAATTAGAGCACAGCCAAGCTCCCACCCAATCATTTTACAACCCCACTCCAGTTAAAAGGAAGAAACAGCTGCGATCACACATTGCTCGTAGAAGCACAAAGCCGAAAACACCAGCCTGAAGATGACGAATGAGACTTTGTTGAAACGTTGCCAAGACACTTCCAATTTTATGCGGGAGAAAACCTGAATAAACAAAGATCTACATACAAACACCCATGAAAACCTCAGAACATACATACATACATACATACATGCATGCATGCATGCATGCATACATACATATATACATTCTTACTTTTTGTAGGTTTTATGTGTGTTTTTTTTTTAGCCAGGTTTTTCCTACGTAACCAAGATTTTTCTGCAGCCCTAGTTCAGTGAAGTCACTAGTTTCTGGGCTTCCCCCCCCTTTTTTTTTTCTCTCTGGCAGCCAGCAGGCCATATAGTCTCCCAATGGGCAGCATAGGGCTGGCTGCCAGAGGGGGGGAAAAAAAATGCCCAGAAACTAGTGGATGTGACTTCACTGAGCTAGGGCTGCAGAAAAATCTTGGTTTACGTAGGAAAAACCTGGCTAAAGAAAAATACATACATACATACATACATACATACATACATACATACATACATCTTAAATCAGTCAACTGTCTATTCTATTTGAAACCGGAGCCTATCTGGCTTGTGGCTGTCATCTGTATTAATCCAAAATGAATACTTATAACAAACAAACAAACAAACAAACAACCTTTTGCATTCATGAATTCACCGAGGATGCAAACATCAATCTTAGAATTTCTCAGCTGAGTTTCTGTTTCCTAATGCTGCATATTTAGTGTTTGCCAGTTGTCACCGACAGATGTAATAAAACCTCTTTTGCCATCTATTATTTCAATATTTAAGCAATGCTGATTTGACAACCATACGGTTTGCTAACAAGTTAGTTAAATATTAAAATAACCATTTGGAAAAAAGCATGAATTATTGTACATGCACAAAATATCGCTCACAAATAATGGATATACAAGCCTCAAGGCTGGCTCTGGGTAACTAAAGTGATTTAACAACATTTCATTTCGCATGCATTTAGATTTGACTCAGTGTTTTGGAACACAACAGGATGAAAAGAAAAAAACAACAACAACCCACCAACCTTATTTACCATTATAGTTTGTGAGTGTTAATGCACATGATGATGCCATAGATGGCAGTTCTGGTTTGCAAAAAGGTGAAGAATGTGAACAGATTTCTCTAAAATTATGTGCCTACAGTTTTGGAATTGCAGGTCTCCCCTGACTTTCTAGATGCCATCCATGCAAATAGTCAAGAAGAAATGAAAATAGTCCTTGACTTACAACCTCAATTGATCCCAACATTTTTGTCGTTAAGCAAGACAGTTGCTTAAGTGAATTTTGCCCCATTTTGACCTTTCCTGCCGCAATTGTCAGGCGAATCACTGGAGTTGTTAAGTTACATGGTCGTTAAGTGAATCTGGCTTCCTCGTTGACTTTGATTGTCAGGAGGTTGCAAAAAGTGACCACGTGACCATTGCAAACCGTCCTAAATGCAAGTCTGTGGCCAAGCGTCTGAATTTTGATCACATGATCATGGGGATGCTGCAACAGTCGTAAGTGTGAAAAAAAGGGGTGAAATTTACTTACCTTCGCTACCGGTATGCAAATGTGAGCGTGCGCGCCTCCTCCACATATACGCAGAGCCTCCTGCGCATGCGCAGAGGGTCAAAAATGGGATGTGATGACGTCTGGGTGGGTGGCCAGAGCCTCCCACCACCGGCGCTACCAGTTCGTCGGAGACAGATAGAACCGGGTGAATGTCACCACTGGTCATAAGCCCTTTTTTTCCAGTGCCATTGTAACTCTGAACCGTCACTGAATGAACTCTTATAAGTCGAGGACTGCCTGTATGGCGGTTTATCCACACAGAAGTTGGCAGGCTGCTCAAAATGCCAGGGTCTTCCACCTAGATTGGGAAAACCCACTCCAAAATGGCTTGAAAGTCCAAAGCAATTTAATGAGGTGCCTTGCAATTTCCAAGTTGTTTCCTTCCTTTGCAAAGGAGCTTTTGTGAGTTTTTTTCTTCTACCTTATTCTCAGGGGGTGTGAAAATGTTTTGAAAACCATCAAACTCAGAGAGCATCAAGGACCCCACAGTTTAACTCCGAGCTACAACTATCATCTTCGATAGGAACAAACTATATGTCATTTTGATCCTCTATCCATTACTATCCATTACGTTGGAAACTTATCTGGCTATATTCCTTTTTCCCTCTTGGCAACTGAGGAACATAATTATGCACCCTTCTCCCAACACAAACATTTTTGAACATATCATTCCTCATGTATGCATTTTTGCAAGTAGTTTTTCCCTAATGTAATACATTTTCAAACATCATTTTCACTAATATGTGCTTGTTGTGTGTACTTTCGCCTAATATATGTAGATTGCTCTGTAATTTTTGGCTGGGGAACTGCATCTCAAAATTTAGAGAAGTGCCACTATGAATAATGATAGTTTTGGTCTGTGTATGGAGTGAAAAAGAATAAATCAGGAAAGTTTGTTACTGGAGCTAGAAATCAAAAGGTCTTTTGTGTCCAATATTAATGTCATACATACCCCAATTAACAGCTCATTTTAACTCTTGAAGAAGTCCATTTGCCTCTCTAAATATATAAAGAGGTTTCCATTTAATTTATTGGAAGAGTTTTCTGTGAAGGAGAATTAAACTCTTGTTTGAAGCTCTTCTTTCCTACTTTTTAAAAGTTTGTTTCCTTACATTTGTACAACACATTAGCTTTAGCAGACACCATCTTCTATTGCAGAGATCTCTAAACTTGGCAACTTTTATAAATATTTTACGAGAAGAGTCCTCCATTCCTCTAACCGCAATAAAATATCTTATGCCACCAGACTCCAAATTTTGGGTTTAGACAATTTAGAACTATGTCAACTTCAGTCTGACCTAAGCATAGTACATAAAATTATCTGCCACAATGTCCTTCCTGTCAATGACTACTTCAGCTTCAACCACAACAATACACAAGCAAATAATAGATACAAACTCAAGTTAAACCGCTCCAAACTCGATTGCAGAAAATACGACTTCAGCAACAGAGCGGTTAATGCCTGGAATGCACTACCTGACTCTGTAGTTTCTTCTCCAAACCCCCAAACCTTTAACCTTAAATTGTCTACTGTTGACCTCACCCCATTTCTACGAGGTCTGTAAGGGGCGTGCATAAGTGCACCAGTGTGCCTCCCATCTGTCCTAATAATCCCTTTTACTTACTCTTTTCATGTATTCAAATTATGTTTATATCTTTACCTGTTATACATGCTTGACAAACTTTTAAGACTTCTGGACTTCAACTTGCAGAATTCCTCGCCCACCTATAGTGGCTGGGGAATTCTAGAAATTGAAGTCCATAAATCTTAAAATTGCCAAGTTTGGAGACCCCTGTTCTATTGCATTTGAGTTCCCTGAAGTTCTCCAGGTTCTTGAGAAGCTTCCTTTGGTTTTAAAATCTGAAAGTCTCTTATAAAGCTACATGTTTCTGAAAACAGAACCTAAGTCTGTTCATTGCAACCCTGTTCGCTCTTCCAAGAAACTATTTCTATGCTAAATTAATGAGCTTTGGTGTTCACCCTGGTTTTGCAAGGACCCAAATGGTGATTTCAAATAACTGTTTGGGTTGTAAGCATGTCCCCTGTAGTGGGAGATTTATTTTTCTACAACTTCCCCAAAGTGGACCCTTCTCCAGGGGTGGGTTCTACTTACCTTTACTACCGGTTTGCAACAGGACTGCACATCCGGGGGCAATGGGCGGGGCCTCCCACCGGTTTTACTATTGGTTCTTGCAAACCGGTCCGAACTGGGGGCAACCCACCACTGCCCTTCTCCATCTTATTTATTTAGAAATCCACTTGATTAAGATTCCGGATGGACTTTCTTCACCATTACAACTATAACTGATTGTTGAAATAATCACAGGAGGCGCTCCAAGTATTATAAATTGTGGGCTGTTATCTTGTAATCGTTTGTGGAGTCTCCATACAGCCTGGACTACTGTAATGCTCTCTACATGGGGCTCCCCTTGAGGAGCACCCGGGGGCTCCAACTGGCGCAGAGTGCGGCTGCGCGGGTGGTGATGGGAGTGACATGGCGTTCCCATGTGACACCTCTCCTGCGCGAGCTGCACTGGCTCTCAGAGGTCTTCCGGGTGCGCTTCAAGGTTTTGGTTACCACCTTCAAAGCACTCCATGGCTTAGGACCTGGGTACTTGCAGGACTGCCACCAATAGCCTCCCACCAGCCGGTGCGCTCTCATAGAGAGGGGCTCCTCCGGGTGCCATCAGCCAAACAGTGTCAGCTGGTGACCCCCAGGGGGAGAGCTTTCTCTGTGGGGGCACCTACTATCTGGAACGAGCTCCCCCCGGAGATACGGAAGATCCCGGATCTGCGCACCTTCCGCCGCGCTCTTAAGATCTTTTTATTTCACCAGGCGGGCCTGGCCTAACCTCTCTTCCTCTTTTAGCATTGAATTTTAATCTGTTTTAAATTGTGTGGGGTGTTTTAATTCTGTCTGGGCCAAATTTATTTAATCTGATTTTATTTGGGTTTTTAAATTTTGTATATATGTATTTTTATTGTTGGCTGTTCACCCGCCCTGAGTCCTTCGGGAGTAGGGCGGTATATAAATCTAATAAATCCTAAATCCTAAATCCTAGTCCTTGACTTATAGCCATTCATTTAGTGACCATTTGAAGCAGGGGTGGTATTCACTTGCTTTCCCTACCGGTTCGCATATGTGAGTGTGTACACATCCAGGCATGCACCCAGCTTTCCACGCATGTGCTTTTATGGCATGTCCGCCTTCTGTGCATGCGCCGGGCCTCAAAAATGGACCTAAATAGGATAGCATAGAGCTGGTATGGGTGGGCGGAGCCACCTGCAACTTCTGCTACTGGTTCGGTCTGAACCGGCTGAATACCAACTCTGATTTGAAGTTACAGAGGCACTGGAAAAAAATGAATGATGACCACTTGTCACATTTACCACCGTTGCAGCATCCCCCGTGGTTATGTGAGCAAAATTCGGACACTTGGCAACGGGTATATATTTATGACCATTGCAGTATCCCCGGGTAACGTCATCCCTTTTTGTGACCTTCTGACAAGCAAATTCATGGGGAAAGTCAGATTCACTTAATAACCGTGTTACTAATCTAACAACTGAACTGATTTGTTTTAAGAACTGTGGCAAGAAAGGTCGTTCAAGGGGGGAGGGGCAAAACTCACTACCAACTGTCTTGCTTAGCAGCGGAAATGTTGGCTCGTGTGTCCTCCTGGATGCACGGCTGTCTTTAGATGATCATATGACGGCCGTGGCCAGGGGGGCTTTTTATCAGGTCCGCCTGATTGCCCAGTTGCGTCCCTTTCTGGATCGGGACGCCCTACGCACAGTCACTCACGCTCTCGTCACTTCCAGTTTGGACTACTGTAATGCTCTCTACATGGGGCTCCCCTTGAGGAACACCCGGAGACTTCAGCTGGTCCAGAATGCGGCCGCGCGAATGGTTATGGTCGCTCCCGGGTAACTCCCCTCTTGCGCGAGCTACACTGGCTTCCGGTGGTCTTCCGGGTGCGTTTCAAGGTGTTAGTTACCATCTTCAAAGCGCTCCATGGCTTAGGACCGGGATATTTACAGGACCGTCTTCTGCCAATGAATACCTCCCACCGCCTGTACGCTCTCACAGAGAGGGCCTCCTCAGAGTGCCGTCTGTCAGACAATGCCGACGGGCGGCCCCCAGGGGGAGAGCATTCTCTGTGGGAGCCCCAGCCCTATGGAATGAACTACCCCCGGATATAAGAAAGATTCCTGACCTCCGTGCCTTCCGACAAGCCCTGAAGACCCTACTATTTCATCAAGCCACTCTGACTTAAATTAGTGCTAATTTTAATAGGGATTTTTAGGGGTTTTAAATTTTACGGCCAAATAGTTTAATTATTTTATTAGTTTTAATTTTTATATGTGACTGTTTTAATATGGCTGTAAACCGCCCTGAGTCCCCTCGGGGAGAAGGGCGGTATATAAATGCAATAAACTCTAAACTCGATTATAGTAGTACAGAGGTGGGTTTCATTTACCTTTACTACTGGTTTGCAACGGGTGCGCATGTGTGCATGTGCTTCACTCGTGCACGCGCTTTTCAGCATGCACAGATCGTCAGTGATGATGTTGGGGTGGGTGGGTGGAGCCTCCAGCCACCATTACTAATGGTTTGCAAGAACTGGACAGAACCGGGAGCAACCCACCACTGTAGTGGTACCATCCTTACCTCTGCTCTATCTGAGAGCTTTCTCTTTCAATCTTTTAGATACTACTTCTAAATTTCTTGTCTTTGTAGACCTTTACTATGGGAACACCGGATGAACGGCTTTGTATATTTTTCATTTTTTCCGCCACTCCTTTTACTGCACAGACTTTTTAAAAAACTTATATCGTCTTGTTTTATATAACTGTCATTATGAATTTTATCTTTCTTAAAAAAGTTAGATAACTTTGTGATTCAAAACATAAAAATATAACTGCAAATGCAACATCTTGCAAAAACAAATTACTATATTTTTCAGAGTATAAGACGCACCGGAGTATAAGACACACCTACCTTTTTTGGTGAGGAAAAGAAGAAAAAGAAATCTCTCTCTGCCTCTGAGCAATTTTGCCTCGTTGCAGCAAGCAGCCTGATTTACTTTCATTTTCGTTTTCAGCATAGCTTGATTAGCACAAGGGGAAAAAAAAATCTGCTTCTTTGCAGCAAGCAGCAGAGCCCTGTGCAAAACAGCTAAGAGCTGAGAGTCCGGAGGCTGATCCAATCAACTTGTGCTAATTAGGATGTGCTGAAGCTGAAAGGAGCTGTTTTTCTTGCTGTTTGCTTGCAAGGAGGTAAACTGCTGGGAGGCAGATGCCAAAGGGTGGGGGCCAGTGGGTGGGCAGGGCTACATTTGATGTATAAGACGCACCTAAATTTTCGCCTCCCTTTTAGGGGGGGAAAAGGTGCGTCTTATACTCCGAAAAATACGGCATTCCAATACAGCCTGTTAATATTTAAAGACCCCCCTCCCCGAGCTAGGTAGCAGAAATATATTTAACAACCACCACCAACAGTAATAATACACATACACATCTTTAAATGAGGTGAAAAATAATGAACACATTCAGATATCAATCCTCTTGGTTTAATTTGCTTCCAAAGCAATGGGTTGCTTTTTCTCTGGCTAAAGCTATTAGTAGGCAGCTTAATAAGTTCAAAGTTCAATTTATCTGCAAACAAACATAAGGGTTAATGACTAAATTATAGGTTATTTTATTAGGGGGCAAGATCTTGTCATTGGATGGATGAAATTCAGCTTTGGAAAATGACCTACAAACTACCATTTAGGAAACGGTAAATGGCACTACTGGATTTAAGTTTCGTGGTTCTAAGGCTATATTTTCATCTTCTGCCCAGAGTACAGGAAATTCTATTGAAATAATACATGTCTTTGGTGAAATTGCATGTAAAAATAAAGTAAAGCTCTTCTGGAATAATTAATGAGAAATACGCATATTTTTATCTGTGACGGATATGCCCAAGAATTAAAAACATCTAAGACTTAGTATTTATAAGAAATGCACAAAATAATCTATCTGTAAATCAAAATAAACCTTCAATTAGCTTTGGGAAGAATATTCATGAAGTTTGAAGGAAAATCTAAAGAGATGGTGATTCATATATTGAGCCTGGTTAAGATTGGTGATAACAAAACATCAAAAACAGGGATTTTAGATAAGCAGTAAATTTTGGGATACAGAGAAAATTTAACTTATTTGTGTTGAACAGAGAAATGCAACCATATTATTATTATTTTCTTTTTGTTATTCTTTATCAGTTTTAAAAAGATGGGACAGAACTGCCAGCTTGTTACAATCAGATATGAAAAGAAAGGTGGAATTTCTAAAACATTCTAGAGTTGCTAGGTAACGGCCTAGATCAAAAATCTCCAGAAGGAAAACTTTGAAAGTCCTAGCACAAAAACATTTCATATTCTGGGACACTGAAATGTTGCCTTGTGTTTATTTGTTTTGCCTGTCTTCGCTTTTATGTTGATCCCAGGTGATCCAGTCTGAAGAGCATATAGAGAGATCAGCAATGATATTTCTTTCTTGGCAATCATTCAAGGGGAGTCTCCATGAGGAAACTCCCCATCTATGGTTAGCCTGGATGGGTAATCTTTGTAGAAATGGAAAGAGGAAACAGAACCCACAAAGCAGCGGACTGGATACTTCTAAACCCCTTGATTAGGGGTGGAGCTGGGGTTCAGGAGAACCTCTACCTAACATTCTGTGCAGTTCGGACAACCCCAAAATCCAACTCCCGGATGGCCCGCCCACCCCACTCCTCCCAGGGATCCCCACGCAGCGTGTTTTGGATGCAGGTAAGTGAAGGGTGCGCATGGAGGCTCAGGGAGGGTGAAAAACAGGTCTACCAGAAGTTCAAGAAAGCCTCTGGAGCCTGGAAAAGGCAAAAATGTCCCCCCCCCCATCATTGTTGGGACCCAGGCCCACGTAGTTAATATTAGATGCAAAACAATTCCAAAAAACAGATTTTATTAAAACAGCTGAGAATTAACCCATTATCAGCATATTCCAAATTAAATGAAAGCAAAGTCCTCAAAATACCATTCTTCAGTTTATCTCTGACCTTGGGATAATTAGGCAAACTGCCAAAGGCTTTTCTTGGCAACAGTTCGGGAACAGAAGACACTGACAAGAAAGAAATACATCGAAACACGAAGCAAATCTCTCAACAGTTGTTTTCCGGCAAAGAGGCCAAGAGCCGTTGGTGGTCTTTTAAGCCTTATGGGAGAGGCCAATCATCTCTTGGCCCTACTCCCAAGTCCTCCTCTCTGCCTTAGCTGCTCTTGCCTTCTGGCAGCTCTTCTCATGTGTGCACTAGGAACAGGCTCCTCCTGTTCCTCCACCTCTCTACTCTCAGCCTCTGGAGGCTCCGAAGTCCACGCATCACTCCCCGATGCCCCTGGCCCCATCTCTGCCTTCAACACAAAGCCCTCATCCGGGCCTTCCCCAGCCTCCAGGACTGGCCCATGTTCTTCCTCAGCCTCATTGCTGTCCAACTCCACTGCCAGCTCCACAGGTTGCTGGCGGACTAAAACAGCCATGGTGCAGGAGATCAACTAGGCCACACCCACCATGGCCATACCCACCCAGCAACCAGGCAGAGAATTTTTTTAAAAAAATTTGATTTATATGCCGCCCTTCTCCGGAGACTCAGGGCGGTTTACAATGCGCCAAGCAATAGCCTTCATACTTTTGTATATTTATACAAAGTCAGCTTATTGCCCCCACAATCTGGGTCCTCATTTGACCTACCTTAGAAAGGATGGAAGGCTGAGTCAACCTTGAGCCTGGTGAGATTCGAACTTACAGTAATTGCAGGCAGCTGAATGTTAATAACAGGCTTTAATTTGCTGCGCCACCAGGCTTGAAATTAACCAATTTCATTGTATATATGATGTCAGCACTCCAAGCCACATTCACTCTAGTGCTGACATAAGAAGGAGAAGAAGGGCATCTGGAAAGGGACGTTTTGACTTTTCACCTACTTATTTTCCCTGGAGATAATATCCCCTAGGAGATGGGATGGGAGGGGGGAAATTCCTTTGAGTTGGAGCAGTAGATTAGGGGTAGAGTGACTTGGAAGATGGCCAATGAGTGCAGAGGAGCGGGGGAAGGAAAGGGAGGCTTTTTGAGTCGGAAGTCAGTGTTGGCTACGATGAGTCTGAGTTAGAATGTCGTGCTTAATAAATGAGAGATTTTTCATCAAAGACTTAGTTTGAAATGCAATTTATTTGAGACGACCTCGAAACCTGACATATGATGTACAATGACAATAAAGGCTATACTAATTAAGAACTCCTTGCTAAAATTTTTGAAGCCCACCCCAGCCTACAATCAATTGTTGTACAGATCCATTAGAGATGATCAGATCTGCATTAGTTTGTCATGATCCAAAGCCATTAAGAGGACTTGGAATGCTATTCTCATCATTTCTACTCAGAGGGGCCGAACAGTATGATACATAGAATTACAGTATAACAGAATTGGAAGGGACCTTAGAGGTCTTCTAGTCCAACCCCTTGCTCAATCAGGAGACCCTATAAGATTTGAGACAAGTAGCTGTCTTCTTAAAAGCCTCCAGAGATGGAACATCCACAACTCTATTCCAGAGAGTCTGGAATAGCTCAGCGGACAAATGCACTGTAATTTAACTCCTGCTGTCTGCAATTAGTAAGTTCAAATCTCCAGGCTCAAGGTTGACTCAGCCTTCCATCCTTTCTAAGGTAGATAAATTGAGGACCCAGTTTGTGGGGGCAATAAGCTGACTTTGTATAAATATACAAAAGTATGAAGTCAAGCATCGTGACATCTGGGAGACATTTCTGGCTTGAAGCTTATAATTTAGATAATTTTGTACAAACAGTGCCTACAAAAAGTATACAATTTTGTTATGTTCTGGTGTCTTTTTGTGGGATAAGGTAGTTGGGAAATATACCTGCCCCCCCCCCCCCCAAAAAAGGATGCTTAATGGTTTCAATTAATGTTAAGTTAATTAAGGAGCCTGGATAGCTCTGCAGACTAATGCACTGTAATTTAACTCCTGCTGTCTGCAATTAGTAAATTCAAATATCCAGGCTCAAGGTTGACTCAGCCTTCCATCCTTTCTAAGGTAGGTAAATTGAGGACCCAGTTTGTGGGGGCAATAAGCTGACTTTGTATAAATATATACAAAAGTATGAAGGCTATTGCTTAATGCATTGTAAGCTGCCCTGAGTCTCCGGAGAAGGGCGGCATATAAATGAATTTTTTAAAAAAAGAAGAAAGAAAGAAAGAAAGAAAGAAAGAAAGAAAGAAAGAAAGAAAGAAAGAAAGAAAGAAAGAAAGAAAGAAAGAAAGAAAGAAAGAAGAGCATTCAGCTGCCTGCAATTACTGTAAGTTGGAATCTCCCCAGGCTCAAGGTTGACTCAGCCTTCCATCCTTTCTAAGGTAGGTAAATGGAGGACCCAGTTTGTGGGGGCAATAAGCTGACTTTGTATAAATATACAAAAGTATGAAGGCTATTGCTTAACACATTGTAAGCCGCCCTGAGTCTCCGGAGAAGGGCGGCATATAAATCAAATTTTAAAAAAAAACAAACGCTGAAGGCAACCTAATCCACTGGTTAATTGTTCTCACCATTAAGAAATTTCTCCTCAGTTCTAGGTTGCTTCTCTCTTTGATTAGCACATAGCACATGGAAACAACCATTGCCATAGGATGCCAACTTCAGTCGTATCCTAGCTCATCCTGCATTATTTTTTTCCTTTCAGTGACTTTCAGAGGCTAGTAGAGCTTTAACAAACTGGACATAAACATGGGAGAACTTTACAACAACAATGTTCCTCAGCAATTACCGAGAGATATGGATTACACCACTAGAGATTTATATCAAAAGACTTACCTTTTCAGAAATCATGTAGATTCCTCTTCTGCAAAACTTTTTTCTTTTTAATTTGATTTATATGCCGCCCTTCTCCGGAGACTCAGGGCGGCTTACAATGCGTTAAGCCATAGCCTTCATACTTTTGTATATTTTTTATACAAAGTCAGCTTATTGCCCCCACAAACTGGGTCCTCAATTTACCTACCTTAGAAAGGATGGAAGGCTGAGTCAACCTTGAGCCTGGTGAGATTCAAACTTACAGTAATTGCAGACAGCTGGTGTTAATCACAATGCTTTTAGTCTGCTGAGCTATCCAGGCTCCTATCCTGAGATAAATCCACAAAGCAGGAACATCCTTTTTTAAAAAAATTAGATTTATATGCCGCCCTTCTCCGGAGACTCAGGGCGACTTACAATGCGTTAAGCAATAGCCTTCATACTTTTGTATATTTTATACAAAGTCAGCTTCTTGCCCCCACAAACTGGGTCCTCAATTTACCCACCTTAGAAAGGATGGAAGGCTGAGTCAACCTTGAGCCTGGGGAGATTTGAACTTCCAGTAATTGCAGACAGCTGGTGTTTAATTACAATGCTTTAGTCTGCTGAACTATCCAGGCTCCTTATTCTTCTGTAGCCCTGATAATTTTGCTTATATACTACTTTTCGCCATTGTATATAAAACCAATAATAAGCCATCTGGATCAGTTTTCTAAAAGTGGTATTATGTTGTTTACTTCCTACTCTTCTAGTACAGTGTGTACTCTTGGGTATATATTAGAGAGTTCTGGTTAGAAAAATTGCAATTGCATGACAGTTCTTTTACAATTTTCAGTAAACCTTTGGAAATGACAGTTCGTTGGTGGCTGATCTGTCAATTAACAACCTGTTGCTGTTATTTCCTGCATTTTCTCAAACTCTGTTCTTGAAATCAGCAACCTGGGCACAGTACCCACTCTATACCTTCTGCCATAAAAATTAACACAAACGTTCACTTTTCTAAAACCTCCTTGCATTTTAATTGTTTTTTTAATTGTGGAATCATGGTTCTGATTTAAATGTTTTTATTTTTAAATATAATAGTCGCTTTTCGTGAGATGAGTGGTCATATAAATTCTCCAATGGCAGTCGTTTGGCAGGTCTAAATAGGTTAGCTATGTCATGATTAGAACATTAATATCAGGGGTGAAATCCAGCAGGTTCCAGTGGAAACTTTGAGCCGTTTGGAGAACCAGCAAATACCACCTCTGGCTGGCCCCAGAGTATTTAGTATTTAGTATTTATTAAATTTGTATTCCGCCCTTCTCTCAAAGGACTCAGGGTGGTGAACAGCCAAAAATTAAAATACATACAATATGAAAATTAAGATAGTTTAAAACATAATTAAATTGATTTTGGCTTCCCAAGTTAAAACCCCTCACATATAAAATTAACCCATTAAAATCTTTTTAAGCCAGACCAGCTTGCTGAAATAGAAAAGTCTTCAGGGCCTTGCGGAAAGTACGGAGGTCCGGGATCAGTCGTATCCCTGGGAGTAGCTCGTTCCAGAGGGCGGGTGCCCCCACAGAGAAGGCTCTCCCCCTGGGGGCCGCCAGTCGACATTGCCTGACCGACGGCACCTTGTGGGGGGAATGGGGTGGGAATGGGGATTTTGCAATATCCTTCCCCCAGGAGTGGGGGGTGGGGATGCAGATTTTGCAGTATCTTTCCCCTGCCACACCCACAAAGCTATGCCCACAAAGTCACACCCACAGAATTGGTAGTGAAAAAATTTGGATTTCACCACTGATGCATATATCCAATTTATGAATTTTTAAACTATTTTTTTTATCCCACTTTATTATTTTTTAAATAAATAACTCAAGGCAGTGAACATACCTGATACTCCTTTCTTCCTCCTATTTTCCCCACAACAACAACACTGTGAGATGAGTTGGACGGAGACTGAGTGATTGGCTCAAATCACCCAAACGCCTAAATGGAACTAGAATTCATTGTCCTAGTTTCTAGCCTTGAGCCTTAACCACTACACCAAACTGGCCCTCAACTGCTTTCAGACTTGTTTCACCTTCCTATTCCTGACTCTTTTTAACTCGGGACAATTAAGCCAGGATTAAAGGTAAAGAAAAAGGTTTCCCTCGCGCATATGTGCTAGTCGTTCCCGACTCTAGGGGGCGATGCTCATCTCCGTTTCAAAGCCGAAGAGCCAGCGCTGTCCGAAGACATCTCCGTGGTCATGTGGCTGGCATGACTCAATGCCAAAGGTGCACGGAACGCAGTTACCTTCCCACCAAAGATGGTCCCTATTTTTCTACTTGCATTTTTTACCTGCTTTTGAACTGCTAGGTTGGCAGAAGCTGGGACAAGTAATGGGAACTCACCCCGTTATGCAGAACTAGGGATTTGAACCACTGAATTGCTGACCTTTCAATCGACAAGTTCATCATTTTAGCCACTGAGTATCACATCCCTTAGGAACATATTAATTTAACCATAAATATTTTTTAGGGACATACTGCATTTTCTCATCTATAACTTTGTAGTGTCTAACAACTTTGACATCAACACACTGTGGAAAGCCAAATGGGCTGCTGAACGCCCAGATATAGGCAGTTACATGACCCTTCACAAAAGGTGCCAGGTTTAGACCTTCCTCACCAGCATTGGTCAACTCTGAACAGGATCCATACCTAGCATGGTATCCATCAGGACTCACTGTTTAACTAGGGTCATGTCTCTACCCCTCAGTATAACTGTGGTGCTCCTCGACAAAATATCCACCAAATTGTGTCCGAATGTCCATCAAGAGCTTACACTGGCCGAATGTCTGATTTTTTTGCAATATAAACCACCCTGTCCTTGAATGTCTGGGTGGATTGGACATTAACATTTGAACCATTATAAGTCCATGTATTTGTCATAAGCTAACTAAATAAAAGGGACATGGTGGCTCAGTGGGTTTTGACTGTTGATGTCAAACTTGTTAAGACACTACAAAGTTGTAGATGAGAAAGTACAGAATGTTCCTAAAAATATTTATGGTTATATTAATATTTTCTTAAGGGACACAGTACTCAGTGGCTAAGATGCTGAGCTTGTTGATTGAAAGGATGGCTGTTCAGGGGTTGAAATCCCTAGTGCTGTGTAATGGTGTGAGCTCCTGTTACTTGTCCCAGCTTCTGCCAACCTAGCAATTCGAAAGCAGGTAAAAAATGCAGGTAGAAAAATAAGGATCACCTTTGGTGGGAAGGTAACAGCGTTCCGTGCACCTTTGGCATTTAGTCATGCCAGCCGCGTGACCATGGAGATGTCTTTGGACAGTGCTGGCTCTTCAGCTTTGAAACGGAGATGAGCACCGCCCCCTAGAATTGAGAACGACTAGCACATATCTGTGAGGGGAACCTTTACCTTTTAAATAAATAAATTCTCCTCCATAGCAACTCTTTGAAGAAAGCTGTTCCTTCTGAGGATTCCCAGTTTCTCAGAAACTGCACTTTGACATACAGAATAACATCTCTTCCAATTAGTTTTTCCTGTGTTATTCCTCTAGAAACTGCATCCAGAAATAACAATATTCTACTGGTTCTATGCTATCCAACTTGTCCCCACCAAGTTTCCATTATTTTCACAACATCTCCTATCCAACCAAACATTACAACTCCCTAATTTTGGCTCGGAGGTTCTAGTATTTGCAAGGAAATACTTATGATCTGTATCTTCCCACGGGTCTTTGATACGTGCTTTTTTTTTTCCTGTGATCCTTTAGCTCCTTTTACATTCTACTGTTCATGATCTTGACTTATTTATGACCCGTTTCTATTCAAACATTCAGAAATATTTCCATCCACATTCCCCAAGGTTAAATTTGCATTTAATCATGCCCGGAAGTGAATGCATTATTTTCTCTCAAAACATACATTGATTAAACTTATTTTGATATATTTTTTTTAAACCCGGGCAGTCAGGAAGTATAAACCAAATGAAAAAATGATGTTCCAATTTGCACATTATTCTAAGGGGTGCAGATCCGGTCAGTTCACAGAGGAATTTACAAAGACAACATTCCTTAATCATCTGGACACTGGGCAAAAGAGATGTATGTTTTAAGCGTGTTGGAGAACAAAATGAAACTGCGAAGGAAGAACATTTACAGTAACAGCCTTGTTAATCTCTATTACTCCACGATAGTCAGAAATTCTTTCCATTGTTTCTTTGTACAAGATGATCCCAGAAGATGTATTTCCTCTTCAAAATCTGGTAGTAATTGTTCCTATGGTTCATTAAATCTTTGAATCAAATAATCACTTCTTGGAACATCAGTAAATGTCAGACTAAAAAAGCATCAGCATAGATTACTCCCCATTGCAGGAAATGCTCTATTAAACAAACAGACAAAAATCTACAAAAGAGAAATTTCTCTTTCTTCATTATTTCCAATTACACATTTGACCCCCCCCCTCCTCATCAAACCTATATTTAAGGTCTTACTACTGGAGCTGGCACCCTTATCCCTTTAAACCCGAGTTTAATCTGAAACAGTTGAAGATGGGAGCAACGATGTGTCTCAAAATGCAAAAATATTATGTTGATATAAGTTAAAACTTTGAAAGGCTATGATAGAGCTAGGGCATCCAAAGTTCCTTGGAATTTTAACCTTTCCTGTTTCCTGATTTCTAAAAGATAAACTCATGGAAGGTAGCATGCAGTCTGTTGCTATGAGATTTTTAACATGTTCTAAGCCACCATGGACAGTTTAATTGTCAAAGGATGGAAAATAACACTTTACATTTTGCATTTAAAATAAATGAGACCAGTGCAAGGCTGAGAGAGAAGGTTCATTACACTGGGTTTTAATTAGAAGTAACAAAATATGGATTCCTTTCAAGTGGGAACCGTCCATTAGCCCGGATTTAAAAAATGGAATTTTAGCAACAATGCAAATCCAAAGTATTCGAATTCATTTGCAGCTTGCTCCGATGGTAAGGATAAAATTATTCGGCTACTTATTACCACCAACGTAATTATCAGGCATCAGAACTCAAATATCAAATGTTAATAACGTATATAGTTGAAAAGTTACCTATGGAAATGAAACTACAAACTCTCTTTCCAAGTCCAATGTCTTCACTTACTCATACCTTACAAGTATGAGGTCAAGAATTCAATTTGACCAGATGCCCAGTGAAGCTCACATCCTTATTGTTGATTAAGATAATTAGCATTTACTTGGTGGTTTCTGGCATACTCCAAATATTACACAGACATTATAATTTTAACTACCTTATAACATTAGTCATTATTATTACCTCCATGCTGTAACAGGGGTCACTTATATATAGTATTGAGAAATGAACTTGGAAGTTCCCTAATGGTAATGCATACCTATCTGAATTAGACTACAAAAGCTCTTTTGTCTTTGATATATAATAATGAGAAGCAAATTGTTTGGGATGCTGAAGTTCAAGGCAGAAGGGGAACAAGACAGGCTGAACCCTGGCGGAGTAATTAGATATGGGACATTACAATCAGTTTCCTCCACAAAACGTTGTAATCAGTGAATAGAATGCATTAATAAAAGCCACATTTGTGATCAGAATGCTAGGAACAAAATCAAGACACATTTGCATAGCTGCATTGATCCCAACCAAACAGGCACTTAGAAGGCTTAAAAGCAGCAGCAGGTATCCTTCAACACAAGTTGGTTTAACACCTCGGAATTCTATACCTCTATTGATATTCCGTATGGGTTTATGTGTATTGTACTGAGCTGCCTTCATCATCAATTCTGATTCCTTCCCATCACTCTTGACTATATACTGGATTTCCTGCATGACAACGTCTTACTCCTCTGGCTGCTTCAGAAGATAGCTGAATGGGACCCATCATTCTTCCAAAACTGAAATCTGACATCCTTACGATTCTCTGCATCCACAAATTTCAAGCTAAGAGGTATGTTGTTGTCCATTAAATTGCTAACATTCTGCTTCATCTGACTTGACTACAGCCATACATTCTACTTCACTTAATCTCTCCAGTCCTGATTTCCCTAAATTGATCCAGTCTACCAAAGTAAACACTCCACAGTGCCTCAAATATGTCACCGTTAAAGGAGTATTTTGATGAAGGGCATATGTGTTCAGCAGCAAGAGCTAAATTTCTCCAGAGAGAATTTATTTCATAATTGACACATTAACTCTCCACTTGTCAGAATGTCTGGATCACGTTTGACGGCGAGAGTCTTTTCAGGGACTGTGTGGGATCCAAAAGGTAGTTGAATAAGGTCTTCATAATGTAAGGAAATTACTTAAGTCATCATCTTCAAAGAGCTGGCCCATATACCTTCCTTATCATAGCCCTTAAAAGTAGTCTAATCACAGCCTCTCTAATCTAACAAGGTCTTTCTGTTTGAAAATATCGGCTGCCTCGTTTGTTTTTTAATTAGAGATATAGCTCAACAGATACTGACCTTTCCTAGTTAGGGAGAAGGCTCAACATTTTCGTTCATGCACACCAAACTAGATGTCTATGGAGATTCTCAATCGTCCAGGCCAAGGTTGGCCCAAAGGTGCTTTTCAAGAGGCACCGATGACTTTCCGAGCTGAAGAAGCTTCTTGGATGAGAAGCAAAACATCTTCAAAGAAAAACCAGAAAGCCCAGTTCCTCTTAAAAATGCACCTTTGGGATACCAATCCAGGGGTGAAACCCAGCAGGTTCTGACAGGTTCTGGAGAACCGGTAACGGAAATTTTGAGTAGTTCAGAGAACTGGCAAATACCACCTCTGGCTGGCCCCAGAGTGGGGTAGGAATGGAGATTTTGCTGTATCCTTCCCCTGCCACTCCCACCAAGCCACGCCCACCAAGCCATGCCACACCCACCAAGCCACGCCCACAGAACCAGTAATAAAAAAAATGAATTTCACTACTGTACCAAACTATAGATAAAGGAGAATATTTGTAGCTCAAGGTTGAAATGAGGGTTCCTTAGTACTCTCTGAGCTTGATCGTTTTCTTGTAGACATCTCATGACCCAACTAAATAACTTCAACAGCACTAGAAGGGAGTGGGGTTGGAGGAGGAGGACTGTGTAATCCTTGGTGCTGTCTGGTTGATTGCTTTCTTCAGATGTTTCATTACCCAGTCTAGGTAATATCAGCTTACTAGTACCATATACAGGCATCAAGTGCTTCAGAGAGCATACAAATGTAAGGACTAGCACTGATGCCAGAAAACAACCAAACTCAGAGAGCACTAAGAACTCTGCACACCAAACTAAAATAGGTTTGATTTTGGTTTAGCAAGTTGTGAGAATCCATATGATCCCATATTCCAGGGGTGAAATCCAGCAGGTTCTAACAGGTTCTGGAGAACCGGTAGCGGAAATTTTGAGTAGCTTGGAGAACCGGCAAATACCACCTCTGGCTGGGCCCAGAGTGGGATGGGAATGGAGATTTTGCAGTATCCTTCCTCTGCCATGCCCACCAAGCCACACCCACAGAACCGGTAGGGGAAAAAAATTGGATTTCACCCCTGCCATATTCCAACTATTATTGAATGAAGTATACCTAGTGCATATCCCCATCAAGATGTTGGGTATTGGGTTTCATACTCTGCATTTTTCCATTACCCGATGAGATTCAAGAATGCCCTCTAGGGGGCTCCCTTCTCCTGCCCAAAAAGGAGGACATCCTTCAACTAACATCGCTTAGAATCTTCATGTACTTGATAATGAATTAGCTTTTTGTCTTTTCACAAATTGCTCGTTACTTTAGTGGTATGATCAGATCCACTGCTGGTTGATTACAGCCGTGC
This sequence comes from Masticophis lateralis, assembly GCA_030761175.1. NCBI lineage: Eukaryota > Metazoa > Chordata > Lepidosauria > Squamata > Colubridae > Masticophis > Masticophis lateralis. The sequence goes on along the minus strand of JAUDYJ010000012.1, from coordinate 13,095,475 downwards.
TTCACTCATACAACTCAAAGGAGAGGATTTTCCGTAAAATCTGCTCGCACGCCTAACTTCCAGCTGTTGAATGAAATAGAGGCATGTTTGAAGTAGGCCAATGGCGGAGGAATGCTTTAGCTCAAGGATTGTCCTTCTTCCTAAAATGCAAACCTTTGGATTTACCGACAGCACCCAACAAAATAAATACAGGACACATTGGTGGGAAATTTATTGATCCTTTTGTCTTCCCAAGAAAAGAGTCTGTGCAGCAGTTTAATTAGAAAATAAAGTGTTTATTAAGAAACTAGACATAAAGACCTCTAGAGTCTCTGTGAAAGGGGAAATTCCCATTTTCATAGCACAAGATGATGAACATGGAGAGAAGGGGGAAATGATTTGGAATGAGGGATTCTTATTCAATAATGAGGTAATGATTACAATAATTAAAATTGAAAACCATCTATCTCTCTCTCTCTCTCTCTCTCTCTCTCTCTCTCTCTCTCTTTCTCTCTCTTTCTTCTTCAGACTCGCAACTTAAAGCCTCCAACTTTGATGGCCCCAAAGCTTGGTTCTTCATTCATTTCACCCTTTTTAAAAAATATATTAATTCCTTCAAATAAAGGAATTACCACGTGTTCCTCAGTTTTCCAGGCTCCTTCTCCTCAATACTTTTGCCCCAAGAAAATGGTTTAAATACACACAATAGCGGGCTATACATAAAAGAAAACAAGATGCAATTGTGTGAACAGGCTGCTTTCGAGGTGGGTTGAACTTAACGTGACACACAATCAAATAAAACTTTTTGAAATGTAGGAGCAAAGTGTGCTTCCAGTTTTTAATTCAGAAGAAAAAGTAGGGCACATCTATGAAAAGTCTGGAAAACAAGGAGCTCAAATTTGATGGCAGAAGGGTCAATGGCATTCCTTACAAATAACTTCAAGACCAGGAATCTCACATTGAATTAACTTTAGAATATGTGTGTGTGTGTGTGTGTGTATTTATATAAACTATTTTGTGTTAAATTTATATTCACTGACAAAGAAATAAAGGGAGACTCATATAGATATATTTCAAGCTATTTAGCTCTCATCAGCTAGCCCTATAGAGACATTACAATTTTGGTTTTCGGTTCTTATTTGAATGATTTGCCGTTTCAGACTTAAGAACTGGGTGAATTTGTGTGGCTACTTTTCCATGTTGTTAAAGTTATCCATGGCTTTTGCACTTGACTTGATTATTGGAGCAAGCCGGCAAGAAAATAAATAAAATGATACATTTTTATAAATAAACCTCTTCTGCAATTTGCAGAAAAAGACATTTCAGCCGTTTTTGGGGGCATTTTTGTGAAAGAAAACTCTGTAAAGACAAAATGCCTCTGCAGTACGCCTAGCTCTTAAAGATCTTCAGTGCTTCATTCATCTTACCCCAAGAGAGTAATTGATCAAGATAAGCAATTTTGGAAGCTATATAGCACTGCAGAAACATTTGGCAAATCTGATGGCTCAAATAATTCTCTGCCAACAAGCTAGAAAAATCTAAACAAATATTTTTGGGCTAGTGTGTCTAACCACTTGTCCTTAATAACAGTTTTGCAGAGTTTCAGAGCCAGTGGGAATATTTGTAATTTGGAGAGGATGCCGTGGGATATTTAAAAAATGGCTGTCCCAGGGAACTTTCTTATTCCTAAATTATGAGCATGGCAGTCAATACCAATTCATCAAAAGACAAAGTTGTCATACGGTTGTTCCCAATCACAATCCTTAATCTTACCCAAGCTGTTCCCTATTTCTTTCTCGGAGATAGGTATTCTTCCAAATAAAATTTAGCTTTGACCATAAAGCATTTTTTTTTTTTTACTTCTAAGATGGTTATTAGGCTCAGAGGATCTGGAAGCAAGATAAACATTTTGCTGGCGTCGTAATACTTAATTTCACAGCATACAGGTAGTTCTCAATGGACGGCCACAATCGAGCCCAACATTTCTGTTGCTAAGCAAGACAGATGTTAAGTAAACTTTGCTCCACTTCCGAACTTTTCTTGCCACAGTGAATCACTGCAGTCGTTAAGTTAGTAACATGAGTTTTAAGTGAATCTGGCTTCCCCATTGATTTTGCTTGTCTGAAGGTCACAAAAGGGGATCACATGACCCCTCTCCCCCAGGACACTGCAACCGTCATAAATATGAAGCCGTTGCCAAGCATCCCAATTCTGATCACATGACTATGGGGATGCCGCAAAGGAGAAAAATTGTCATGTCAATCACTTTTTTTCAGTGCCGTTGTAATTTTGAACAGTCACTAAATAAACTGAGGACTACGTGTACTAGATTCCCCTTTATTTTCAATTAGATAATAATAATGATAATAGTAGTAATATAAATAGGGGGGGGGTAAGGGAGTCTGGAGCACCAAGAGAGTTGCCTTAGAATGCATTAGTCTCCACAGGAAACATATTTGCTATTCCAAGTTTTGCATTTGTAAATATTCCTATATTATGGGTAGAAGCTTATTAAGGAACAATCCTTAAGGACAGATTTTCTGACAGTGAGAACAATTACCGTATTTTTTGGAGTATAAGACACACCTTCCCCACTCCCCCTAAAAGAGGGTGAAAATTTGGGTGTGTCTTATACACCGAATGTAGCTCCACCCAGTTTCTGAAACCTCCATTTGAGAGGCTGAAGAAAAAAGCCTTTGAAACCTCCAATTGAGAGGCTGAAAAAAGCCTCTGAAACCTCCAATTGAGAGGCTGAAAAAAGCCTCTGAAACCTCCATTTGAGAGGTTGAAAAAAAAGCCTCTGAAACAGCTCATTGGGGATATTCCGGGAGGCCATCCACCCATCAATCAGCTTTTGTCTTATTTTCCTCCCCAAAAACTAAGGTGCGTCTTATAGTCCGAAAAATAAGGTAATAGGTGGGAGAACTTGCCTCCTGGAGTTGTGAGCGCTCCATCATGGGAGGTTTTCAGAAATAGACTGGACTACCGTTTGACTAGGATGGTGTAAGGCCTCCTGCCTTGAGCAAGGGATTAGGCTAGAAGAACCCCCCCCCCTTTCAGCCTCATGATTCTATGTTCCGCATTCTATCACTACATTTGACCAAGACTCTGAAGGAGCTTCTCTAATACTGAACATTCCATTTTTTCCCCATCAGAAAACGAGGGGGGAAAAACCTCAACAGATATCTCTCTCCAAGATGGCGATCAAGGCCAGCCATTCTTCCTGCTTCCATTGCAAAGGTTTTGAGATGGAGTTAAGGTGCGAGAAAGAAGAAAAGAACATAGATGTACATATATGGAGATCTCGGCCTAGAATCAATATTTGTATTGACGGCAGAGTCTTAATCCGATCTCCTTTTGCTTAGTTTGTATGCCTTGAGCCAACCATACATTCCAGGGTGCATGACACGATTATAATACATCTCTAACCTGGCGAGAAACTAATGGAAAGTGATGGAAGAGGAGTGTAAAATGAGCCAGGAAGGCAAAAGAAACGGTCCATTTGCAGATTGGAGATGAATATAAAAAAAAAGAAATAGTGGATTTCTTCTACATTTTTTTTTGTCCCTAGACTTGTTGAGATCTGCAACATCACTCCTCATCCATCCAAGGTGTGAAGTCCAGGAGCACCTTACCTCCCCACCATCCCACAAATACACGCGCACACACGCAACTCCCATCCCTAGAGATAAAGCCATTATACAAGCAGCAGGGAAAAAAGGCTGGTGTACAAAAACGGAACACCGAGATAGCCGAAGAGCAGGTCGAACGCACAAAAAGGCACATACATTCACGCGCACACACGCACGCACGCACACAAACAGAAGATCCTCCTACAAAAAAATCTGTATTCGAAACAAAGCCACCGATATCATTTTTTTGGGGGGGGGAGGGTAAGCATAGCAGCCCAGGGTTTTTTTCCCCCCTTGATTGCTTTCCATATAGGTTCTGGTACAATAGCTTTATGACTCGATGGGAGTCAAAAGGACGGGGGAGAGGAGTGGTGGAGGGCGCCTTCATTTGATTTTTCTTACCAAGGGTCTTCACTCTTGTTAAAATATCTTCTGAAGTCTCATCTCTTCTTGCTTTTGGAGTATTCTCCCATAGAACCTTAACTACTTGTAAGTGAGCGAGCGAGAGAGAGAGAGTGGGTGGTCTTCATTGAAGGTTGTGATGTCACAAGGATTCCGAGGCAGGAAAAAAAAACCCCACCGTTAAAATCGCTGGACTCAGGATCAGTTGCTTGGGTCTTGTTTATTTTATATATATATATATATATATATAATAAAGAGAAAACATATATATATATATATATATATATATATATATATATATATATATATATATATATATATATATATATATATATGAAAAAAAATTAAAAAAAATAAAAAGCAAAGTGCAACTGTTGGTGACACATCCATTGAGAACATCTTTATCTTTTTTATTTCCCCCTTAAAGAAAAACCACCACAACAAAATATAATTCGTTGCTCTGCTTTGCTTCCTGTTGGGTCTTGTAGCAACACTGCGACCGATGGAGGAAAAAAAAAAAGAACACAAGGACCAACAGAAGAGGACAACATTCCTTTGATCTGGTGGCAGGAGGAAAAAACAATACAAAACAAAGTACACCCCTTTGTTGTTGTTGTTGATTTTTTTCATCAGCAGGATGCAGACTGAGGTCCAATCCCACCCGGTGGTGGCTTTGATCTGTGTACAGACCATGCTTTTTGTGAAGTGTCCCATAACTCTCAAAGGACACAACCAACAAACTTGAGATTGAAACAAAGAACCTTTCCGAGGAGGTGGTTTTCTTCTTCTTTTTTTTTCGTTTTGATTTCACTTTTTTTTTGTCTTTCACCTTTTTTTTTGTTTTTGTTTTTGCGCTGTTGATTGTGTGTGAGTTTTGTTTTGTTTTTGTTTTGTGTTTTTGTTTGTTCTTTTTAAAAGCCATGACGTCCTTTGCTGAAATAAACACTGACATCTTCAACATAAATGCCATGATGGTTAAGAGGATTAGAATGTCCAGGGAGGGTTATTGGATTCAACATAATTTCTCTGAAACCTAAAACAGGGGGAAATTGGGGTTGGGGGTGGGGGGTTGGGGGAGGAAGGAAACAAAAGAGAAGAGAACAAAAAAAAAAAGCAGAAGAGATAATAAAGAGTGGGAGGAAGGGAAAAAAATAATCTTCTTATCACAAAACAAATATTCAGACTAGGAAGGAATAGAGAAGTAGTGACATACATCTAATTACCTGGAAAACAAACAAAAGCAGAATAAACCATCAGATTCAGAGGTGGGTTTCAGTAGGTTCTGATCAGTTCTGGAGAACCGGTAGTGGAAATTTTGAGTAGTTTGGAAAACCGGTAGTAAAAATTCTGACTGGCCCCATCCCCACCTATTCTCTGCCTCCTGAGTCCCAGCTGGAGGAAATGGGGATTTTGCAGTAACCTTCCCATGGATTGGAGAGGGAATGGAGATTTTATAGTATCTTTCCCCTGGAGTGGGGTGGGAATGGAGATTTTACAGTATCCTTCCCATGCCACACCCACCAAGCCACACCCACAGAACCAGTAGTAAAAAAATTTTGAAACCCACCACTGATCAGACTGTTGGGTTATATTCATGCAATGTATAAACTGGTATCTTTTTGTTTTAGATATAAATCAAAGATATAAAATTAATTAGAACTTTAGATATAAAATCCAACGTTCTCTGAAAGTGTTATGGAATTTCTGTTGTTGCAGTTCTTACAGGAAACTTCACCTGAGCAAAATTTATTTGTATTTGCTTATTTATTTGTAAAAATTTATTGGGTACCCATCTTATAATAAGGGAACTATGGAGGGCTTACAATATTAAAGAATTAAAGCAACGTTGGGCAGATGTCCGTTTTCCTTGCTTCATTGTTCACTTCTCTTCTGGGTTAGTGAAAGCTGATATAATATAGTGACAAATAAACTGCAGGATGAAGAGATTTGTATTTGAATTCCACCTCTGCTATGATTTCACTTAGTTTGGTTTGACTTCTCCAGTAAAGACTCGAGTGATACATGACAGGGGTAAAAAATATTAATTGATGGAACTTTCTCTTGAGAAAAATCTACCAAGGCTTTAATACATCCCACTGCTTTTTAGTAGCATCAGAACAAGATGGAATTTTGTTACTGGCCTCGGTAATAGTGATGGTGGTAGATATGGCTAAGACTCCAAAGTGACTTTCCCTCAATTTGGAAAATAGTTCATTCAGGTGGAAATGAATCAACTCTAGGAAGCAAGCCCCTTGATGGATCTCATTCCTTGCCTTCTCTTCACACACCCCACCCTCAAGATTGTCTCCAGAAAAACAGAAGCAGACAAGCAAGAAAACAGAATTGGAGGTACGATTGTCAGCATCAGTCTGGCCATCTTTGAACCCATAAGAATTTAGACTCTCATGAATGAAGGCAAATATACGTGTCCCAGGATAATGTTGCAGGATCCAGTCTGGGTTGGTTAAGGGAACCAGAGATTTAGTCTTCTGAGCTTTCGGATTTGTGCTTGAACCCATTCTCAGGGATCTTCTCTCTCACCAAAATTTAGGAGATGAGGAGAATGGAGAGAATTTAGATTCATTGTATCATGTGGGGGGATACAGGAGGAACTAAAATAATGGCTTAAGATACAGAAGGATCTTAACAGACTTGAATATTGGGCACTATATAACAAAATGAAATTCAATGGTGAAAAAACCAAGGTTCTACATTTAGGCAAGAAAAACAAAATGCACAGGTAAAGTATATGTGGTACCTTGCTCAATAGTAGTAACTGTGAGAGGAGGAGAGGAGTAACTGTGAGAGGAGATTGGAGTCCTAGTGGACAATCATTTAAATATTAGCCAGCAGTGTGCAGAAGCTGCCAAAAAAGCCAATACAGTTCTAGGCTGCTTAAACAGAGAGATAGAATCAAAATCACATGAAGTGTTAATACCACTTTATAAGGCCTTGGTAAGGGCACACTTGGAATATTGCATTCAGTTTTGGTCACCATGATGTAAAAAAGATGTGGAGACTCTAGAAAGAGTGCAGAGAAGAGCAACCAAGATGATTAGGGGACTGGAGGCTAAAACATATGAAGAACGGTTGCTGGAATTGAGTATGTCTAGTCTGATGAAAAGAAGGATTAGGGGAGACATGATAGCAATGTTCCAATATCTGAGGGGCTGTCACAAAGAAGAGGGAATCAAGCTATTCTCCAAAGCAGCTGAGGGTAGAACAAGAAGCAATGGGTGGAAATCGAGGAGAGAAGCAATCTAGAATAAAAAGAAATTTCCTGATCCAACAATTAATCAGTGGAACAACTTGCCTCCAGAAGTTGTGAATGCTCCAATACTGGAAGTTTTTAAGAAGGTGTTGGATAACCATTTGTCTGAAGTGATGTAGGGTTTCCTGCCTGGGCAGGGGATTGGACTAGAAGACCTCCAAGGTCCCTTCCAACTCTATTCTATTCTATTCTATTCTATTCTATTCTATTCTATTCTATTCTATTCTATTCTATTCTATTCTATTCTATTCTATTCTATTCTATTCTATTCTATTAATGTCAGAGACACTGCTCAATAAACATATTGATTCCACACTACACAGATGCTCTGTTCTATTGATCTGTAACCTACTGGAAGAGTTCCCAGACCTCTTGGGCCTGAATGAATTTAAACCACACAACAGAAGAGAAAAGAAGGAAACAACCTTATTTAGTTTATTTTTTTAAGATAGGATTTTAAAACCTCTGCAAAATGCAGTTTAATTGTTAAAGACAATTTAACTGCAATATTCCCTGACACGTTCTCAGGGAAGTAGAAATCTTCTCCACTTTGGTAAAATTGTGTAGGATATTTCAAATTATTTCTAATTCTCGAGAATAAATCGTGGGCACGAGTATCAACGGTGCAAGAGATAGCTGACTATTTATAGCCTTGTCTGTTCTGTACAGAAGGCAGAGTAAGAAAGCAGCAATTTAAACCCACCAGGGTTTTTAATAGAGATTATTTTTCAGTTCTTGGTTTGCAGGACTGGATGTAAGACATTGCTTGCTACTTTTCTTCTTCTGTTTTCATGAAGAGTTTTATTTTCAATCTCCTGCTTGATGCTAGCCTAGATTTCTGAGTTGTCTATAGCAGAAAATTATTGCTTGCATTAGACTTCTAGAAAACAGATGGAAGGCCACAACTGTGAATTTGGAAAATAGCCTTTATTCAGAAGAGGCTCAAGGTCTAAGGAGAATTTTTTTTTTCCAGGTCCTTGCAGCTTATAGCTCACATTTTTAACCACCACAATATACCAGCTTTCAACATTGTACCAAACTGATATCAATCTGATTTGTCTTCTTCAATCTTGGGTGTTCTTGTTCTGTCTAAATTGATACAGTGCCTACTTCCTAAAGATTATTTGAGATCGTTTGGGATATATCCAATTTGTAACTCATTCTGAGTAGCATTTATGCACTAGAACGGTTTATCTGATGTTCCTCTGGGAACTGGCTCTCTGTTTATTTATTTATTTTTGGTCTGTACTGAATTTTGGAAATCTGGATGTTTTAGCACTTAGGAAGAAACATAAAACGGCCATAAAAATATGTGGAGGTCTAAAGCCCCTTGAATTGGTCACCTAAGTGCAAATATGTTTCTTACATTATACTGTAATATAATATTGTTGTAATATCCTCTGTCGTATAAAACTCTTTTCAGCGGATGAATTTTAGGAAGAGATTCTTTCTAGTATTTTCCCTTGGGATTTAACAGAAGCATGAGAAACATATATATATATATATATAGAGAGAGAGAGAGAGAGAGAGAGAGAGCTCTTGGCCAGCTTGAAAAACAAGAACAGCATGGGTTCAAATGTGACTGAAAAAGAACACCAACCTTAAGAATTTCTTAGAGATCATCTTTTCGTCATTTTAAATAAAGGAGGCCAATATTTTTTCTCACCAATCTCAGCAAGAACTGGTGAAAAACATAGGGTGAGGATTTTATATGGAAATAGACTCTACCAAATCATTCCTCCTAAAATGATTATGGATCAAATTTATTGGCTGCACATCTTACCATAGGGTAACTCTAGCTAAGAGTGATGTTGGTAGACCTCCATGTCATAGTCAGCCTCATGAAAGTATCAATGAAACATTTGTCAACAATCCTTCAGTGGCTGGGCCGCCTCTCCTTTGTCACTGGAAGCTGCAGAATCTACTTGCAGAGCATTTTCACAAGTCTTCCACCTCTTTAAAATCTCTCTTTCTCTTTTGCATCATGAAAACAACACAAAAAAGTCTTAAAGAACAGCCTGCAAATTCACAAGGAGGCTGTGTGAATTTATAAGCACACTGACCTAATTTATTCTTTATGGAAGCGACGCTAGAGTTATAATTATCCCTTTATAGTGTTGCTATCCCTGTTACAATGACGTTATTTACTAACCTCCAACGAACTAAAATATTACAAAAGTGTTTGTTTTAACTATTAACATGTCATTTAGGGCAGTCTCAAATGCTGCAGGTGAATATGGAAACGAGACGGAATTGACTTATGCAGCCTCCTCCGAGCTTATCTACTCTAGATAAATGGGATTACAACTCCCAAAATTTGTACTGAGCAGAAATGAATGTTGACAATGTTGGAAAAAGTTACCTGAGAAACAGTGGATTAAGCAACCACTAGAAGGGGGATATCCAAACAGTTCTAGTGGTAATTAATCACACCGACTAAAGTCAACCTGAACAACCTCATGATGCATTCATTTTAACACTCAGAATTCTCAGGAATGGTTCTACCTAAGTCTGCATTTCTCCCAAGGTTAGCTGAATAAAATTTTCATGTTTTTTTTTTTTAAAAATGATTTATATGCCGCCCTTCTCCGGAGACTCAAGGCGACTTACAATGCATTAAGCAATAGCCTTCATACTTTTGTATATTTATATAAAGTCAGCTTATTGCCCCCACAAACTGGGTCCTCAATTTACCTACCTTAGAAAGGATGGAGTCAACCTTGAGCCTGGTGAGATTCAAACTTACAGTAATTGCAGACATCAGGTGTTAATAAGAATGCTTTTAGTTGCTGAGCTATCCAGCAGACTAAAATATATCTTTAAATGTCATATCCAACAAAATAATCAAAATTTTCCTTTGATTTTCTACATACTGCATGTTCTAGTTATTCCATTTTCGGAAACAGAAGGCTGCATTATATGGATGGTATTAATGATCCAGTCTCTCTTTTTTTGCTTTTAGCCCTAGCAATAATTTTCCAAATGTACGCATGGAACAAGGTGTTCAAAGACCAATTAAATGTCACTTGTGAAAATGCTCTTACAATATCTTCCTATATGTTTGCTGTTCATCCTAAAGCCCAAGTTTATTTCATATGGATCAGAAACCAGGATGGTGTTTGCTTGGAGGTATTTTCATATATATATGTTGGTCTGTGTCTACCTATATATTTAAGTAACATAAACAATGTCAGCAGAAACCTGGAATATGGTATCAGTAAATTTCAAAAGACTTTGGAATATGGATTGCTTTTAGATGAAGATTGCCTCTTTACTACCAATACAGATAGTCCTCGATTTACAACCTCAATGGGTACTAGAGTTTCTGTTGCTAAGCAAGGCAGTTGTTAAGGTGAGTTCTGCCCAATTTTACTACTTTCCTTGCCATGGTTGAAACTGCATCACTGCAATTGTTAAGTGAATCATGTGGTTGTTAAACAAATCTGGGTCCTCCCCCCCCCATTGACTTTGCTTGTTGGAGGTAGGCTAGGAAAATCACAAATGGCAATCCTGTGACACCAGATGTTATGACCATAATAGCAATAGCAGACTTATATACCGCTTTACAGTGCTTTATAGCCCTCTCTAAGCGGTTTACAGCCTATTGCCGCCAACAATTTGGGTCCTCATTTTACCCACCTCAGAAGGATGAAAGGCTGAGTCAACCTTGAGCCTGGTGAGATTTGAACTGCCAAATTGCAGGCAGGTAGCAGAAGTAGCCTGCAGTACTGCACTCTAACCACTGCGCCACCGTCGCCCATCATAAAGAATCCATGATGTTTTGCAAAGTGCCTGAACAGTCACTAAACAAATGGCAGTAAGTCAAGGACTATCTATACAACTGACAGTTTAAAGTCTAAACTCAAAATAGGAGCAGGGAAGAGATCAGAACTGCTTATCAGAACTGCTTATTTTGCAATCCAAAATGTAATATGAATTCTTTTTTTAAAGCTGCTGTTTTCCTGTTCAGAATCCTGTTCAGAATCCATTCCACATATAACGTTTAATCTAATCTAAGAAGGGGATTCTCAAAGATAAATTCTGTCTGTCTGTCTGTCTGTCTGTCTATCATCTATCTATCTCCATGCCTATATAATATACTGTATTATATGTTGGCTTGTAATGTGAAAAATGCAATCATTTTGGAATCATGGGTTATGCCGGAAATAGTTTTTGAAACTGGGATAGGAGAAAGGATATCCTACCCTGGTATGTTCTAGGCTATTAGAAAACGATGGAGCCCAAAGCTATCCAAACCATTTCATCATGAAAATTTTGACATCGAAAGTGGGGGAAGGATGTTGGACAAGGCATTTGTTTCTTTCACCCACTGGTGAGTGATGATATTCTTGGCAATCATGGAATAAAGCATGAACATGGGGAGGCTTTGATATTTGCTGATGAAGACAAAGGGCTCGGAGTGAATTGCGACTGGTCTGCAGGTCATGATAGCAGCCTCCCGTGATGACAAGGCAGTGGCTGGAGAGGGAAGCTGGAAGGTGAAATGATGCCGCTTGGTACAGAAAGGCTGTTTTTCACTGTTCCCCTTGCCTTACCTTTTCACCACCAATAGTACATTTTCTCCTCTGCCACCTTCACACCACACACACACACAGACACAGACACAAAGACACACCAACACACACAGTTCTCCAACGGTTTTCATGCTACCTTGTCATCTACCAAGGAAAGATTACTTAATTCATACATATGAGATCTCAATCATAGAATCGTAGGGCTGGAAGGGACTGTGGAGGTCTTCTAATCCAACCTCTTGCCCAAGGCAGGAGTTCTTATACTATCCAAATGCACCCCCTCCTTTTTCCCCCCCTGAAATCCTCTAGCAATGGAGCACCCACAACTCTTAAGAGGCAAGCTGTTCTATTGGTGGTCTCACTGAGCTGTGTCAGGAACTTGTTCTCACTGTTGGGAGTGACTGCCATTGCCATCTATGACTACCATTGCCCCTTCAGCTGATCTGCTATGATTTGGATAGATTAAATCTTTGGGACATGCAGCTCTCCCAACTTTCATCAGCTATGACTCCCAGAAGCTTCAGTCATCATGACCCACAGGGTGAGATACTGGGAGATGTTAACTCAACAGCATTCAGAAGTGAGGCACCCCTGAAGAATCTGATGATAAAGTAGAGGAACCACACAAGTAGAAGGTTCAAAGGTTCCTCTTGGGCCATGAGAGCAGAAATAGATGAACTAGTAGCGACCACAGAATCAGAAATACACATCTTTATCTTCTCCTTGCTCTCCTTATGTACAATAGCCAACATGTACACACTGGCCCAAGTCTGAGATTCTTTAAAATCATTCCAAAGATAGACATCTGATGAGGATAGAGCCATATTTTAGTGATACAGAATCTACTTCTCACTCCAAAGAGCCCAGATTCAGAGCCCAGATAGGGAAATGTTCATAGATCAGTAGACTAATAGAGTTGGTAGGTCATCTAATCCAATCTCCCCTTGAAAGCTTCCAGTGATGAAGCTCCCACACCTTCTGAAGGCCAAGCTGTTCCATTGGTTGATTGTTCTCACTGTCAGAAAAATTTCTCCTTATTTCTAGATTGAATCTCTCCTTAATAAGTGTCCATTCCTTGCCTGGCCTTCAGGTGCCTTGGAAAATAGCTTGACCCCTTACTCTCTGTGGCAGCCCCTCAAATATTGGAAAGCTGCTATCATGTCTTCCCTAGTCCTTCTCTTCATTAGACTAGCCATACCCAGTTCCTGCAACCGTTCATCGTATATTTTAGCCTTCAGTCCCCTCATCATCTTGTTTGCTCTTCTCTGCACTCTTTCTAGACAGTCTCAACATCTTTTTTATAGTGTGGTGACCAAAACAGGATGCAGTATTCTAGGTGTGGTCTTACTAAGGCTTTATAGAGTGGTTTTAGTACCTCACTTGATCTTGATTGTATCCCTCTGTTAATGCAATTTAGGACTGCATGGGCTTTTTTGACTGCCGCCGCACACTGCTGGCTCATATTTAACTGGTTGTCCACTAAGACTGCAATGTTTAGATCTCAAAACCTGGAGACCTCTAGCAGTTAGTCAAGGTAAAATCAGGGGCTGACTAAGAAAGAAGCAGTTTTGATTGTTCTTATATATGGCTAAACAAGATCCGAAATTACATAGAAGAGAGTAGCTTTGGACTAAGATTGGGCAGATCAAATCCCAATTTATTCCCAGGTCTTAGCAAGCAATGGTTTTCTCACGGCCCAGGGGAATGAAATTAGGGGATATCCCTATGCAAACCACCCTGAACTGTCAGAGGACAAGCAGGTAAATAAATAAACAAACCAATAAACAATTGGGATTGTCAGTTTTACAAGTTGCTTCTAGAATATGGTTCAGAAAACAGAGAGCTTCCGTTCCTTAAAGTGCTAATTAGAGTTCTGTTTAACATACTAAATCGGGCTCCAAGGAGTATTTGGTTTGAAATATGCAGCCGAGATCTGTTTTCTGCTCTTGAGTATGGCTTCTAAGGTGCAAATTATTAGTCACCTGTGGCCATTTCCCCCTCCCCCTTCAGACAAAAAGACACTGGAATATTTTCTGTGGGTGTAGGAAGGATGCTCTTACCCTAGAGGACCAATACATAATCTCTTTCTAAAGAGCGTTCAGTTGCTTATCCTTGAGCAGGCATTGTAAGAAACTGTTACAAAGTCATCTTGATAGTTGTACCTCTTCCGTGTAAAATGTTGGCATCAGAGCCACTTGGCAGGAATAAAATTGGCCACCAACTGGTACTATTGGTGCTGTCAAGATGAGCTGCCACAAAACTTTTTAAAGAATGAAACCCAGTGAACCAAAATGTGGCAGATCCTGGGAAGAGATCATGATTAAACGCTATAGGTATGGAATAGTTTGCAAGTTGAAGGGTCTCATTTTTACAGGATTTCCCATGTAAACGCTATGTAGAAATAGGCTACATACGTTTTTGAGGGGGAAGCATGATGGCTTAGCGGTTAAACATGCTAAGCTTGTTAGCTGGAAGGTTTGAGACCAGAGCACTGCGTGATGGGGTGAGCTCTTGTTACTTGCCCCAGCTCCTGCCCACCTAGCAGTTTGAAAGCATGAAAATGTGAGTAGATAAATAGATACCACTTGGGTGGGAAGGTAACAGTGTTCCAAGTGCCTTGGTGTATAGTCATGCTGGCCACATGACTACAAAAATGTTTTCGGACAACTCTGGCTCTCTGGATCAGGAAATGGAGATGAACACCATGCCTTAGAGTTATATACAACTGGACAGAGGAAAATTTTTTATCTTTATATATGTTTGCTTCTTTAAATAGCCATCCACCTTATAAACCAATTCTGGGTGACTCCCAATCAAAATTAAACCAGCATAAAAACCACATTAAACATGATAAAAAAATTAAACACATTAATCGCTCTAAAAATCCCAAACGGTTTATCTAAAGGAGCTGTTTTGTATTCGTTTGCATAAAGGGAAATGCTTGGATTGTCTATTAATTGGATTTGAATATTCAGCTTCAAGTGAATTACCTTTGAATGGATTTTCTCAATTGCATCGGACACCTTCAAATTGTTTCGATTTGAAGGTGACCTGATTTGAGAGGCATTTATGCATCTGCAAAAATACATATTCAAAATTCCAAGTTGAAGAGTGGTAAATTCAAGTTTAATGGTAAAGTTCAGTAGCTAAAGTTCAGTAGAAGAGCTCCTGCCAATGCAATTCATTACCACCCCCTTCTCATGTCCGGGTAATCATGCATTTTTTTTTTTTAACATGGGTTTAGTACTTTTTTCAGAATTGCTCAGAAGAAGTGAGAGGCACTAGGGACATGCACAACGAAGCCTCAAGGTTGACTCAGCCTTCCATCCTTCCAAGGTCAATAAAATGAGGACCCAGATTGTTGGGGGCAATTTTCTGACATTGTTAAACTGTCCAGAGAGTGTTGTAAAGCACCGTTGGGCAATATATAAGTCTAAGTGCTATTGCTATTATAAAGGTTTGGCCACCCTTAGCTCATTTCCAGCTTCCATTTCTTTCACTATTTCTGCTGGGGATGATATGCAAATAATGCTTACATTGTAAACTGCCCAGAGAGTGCTTTGGGGAGGTATATAACTTTAAATGCTACTGCTATGTGAATTAGGGATTGGCTTACCAACCTAGCAGGAATAGAAGAGGACCTGATGCTGAAATTATTGGTTTCTCCTGCTGCTAAAAAGGTAAATAACTCTGCAAATTGGAACTGGAGAAGAGAGGATGGATCATGCCCAAAACTGCCTGAAGTCAACCTAAGGAAGCTGAACACTGCACTATCCACCACATCGTCAATGAAGGATTCTAAATCATGTCCACACCAAGACCCTTGAAAACATTTTGCTTCTCATCCAAGAAGCTCCTTCAGTTTCTTGAAGATGAGAAGTGAAATGTTTTTAAGGGAAAAAAAAAGAAAACCAAGAAAGTCCAGTTGCTTTTTGTAAAAGCACTTTTGGGGATAAACCAGAAAAAGGAAGGAGAAGAAGCATAAAGTCCATTCTCTGACATTTCTACAGCAAAGATCCTTCAGCCTTTAAAGTTTAGGTCAGCAGTCGGCAACCTTAAACACTCAAAGAGCCACAAAGGTCCTAACTGGAAGCCCCTGTTCACTTCTGGAGCCGACCGGAAGTCTGGTTCCCCCATCATAGAGTCTCCTCTTAGCATTGCATCCTTTTTACCTGTCCTAGCCAAAAGCCCTATCAACTGTGGAGCCGACCAGCAACAGGGAGCTGCAGCAGAGGGATGAAAGAGCCACATGCGGCTCCAGAGCTACGGGTTGCTGATCCCTGGTTTAGGTGGAAATCATGCAATGTCTACTAAGAGGCTATCTTTCCTACATTAATTCCTGCTATTGCCCTGTAACATACGATGCATTTTTCCAGAATTGCACGTTTTGTTTTTTCTGGACCTCTTATAGGCATGGAGCC
This sequence comes from Masticophis lateralis, assembly GCA_030761175.1. NCBI lineage: Eukaryota > Metazoa > Chordata > Lepidosauria > Squamata > Colubridae > Masticophis > Masticophis lateralis. Next base: position 13,079,235 of record JAUDYJ010000012.1, on the reverse strand, counting down.
ATTCCAAATTACAAAACACTTAAGTCTGATAAACTGAAAAGAGCGCAGATCTAAACTCTTTGGAAAGCTTCCCCTTCCCTTACTCTATGGACCCAGGGCAAATGGGAAGTGGGGCAGGGGGCGGAGGATCATTTAAGCAAAGTGAAGGGAGATAATCTCAGGAGAGGAATGAATAAAGAGCTGTATTAAACTGAGCTACAGCCTGTAACAAGCCAGCGGAAGTTCCCTGGTGGCTATTATGACCCCAAGATGCTCTCCTTAAAAGGATATGAGGAACATTTATTTCTCACAATCTCACACAGAGACCACCTCAGAGGCCGAGGAAGCATAGCCAAGTCAGTTAAATCAATCTAAGATTGTTTCTAGTTGAACTAAGGCAGTGCTGTTTGAGAGTATATCAAAGTCAAAGGCTACATATCCCAAGACATAAGCAAGGGTGCAGAACAGTTCAGAATAATAGAGTTGTAAGGGATCTTGGAGCACTGGTGGGTTGCTCCCGTTTCGGTCCGGTTCTGTAGAACCGGTAGTAAAATTGGCAGGAGGCTCCGCCCACCCACCACGACATCATCATGGAGGTCTTCTAGTCCAGCACCCTGTTATACCAGAAGAACCTATACCTGTGATGGCAAACCTATGGCACATGTGCCAGAGGTGGCATGCAGAGCCTTCTCTGCTGGCGCACGCACCATCGCCCCAGGTCAGATCTCCGTGGCGTTTCTTTTATGAGCTTCTGTTTTCCTGCAAACGACGAAACAGAAGCTCAAGAAAGAAAAAGAACTTACCTCTTGCTGTGCTGCCGGTGTTGGGATACCCCCCCTCCCACCAGCCAGCTGGTCTGTCAGTGCATGCACATGTTCATGCATGTCAGTGCATGCACACATTCACATGTGTGCACCTTTTAGTTTGTGCATGTGCGCACACGCAGTTTGGGCACTTGGTGTCTAAAAGGTTCGCCATCACTGCCTTATACCATTTGAGCTGCGGTGAGCCACGGTGGTGCAGTGGTTAGAGTGCAGTACTGCAGGCTACTTCTGCTGATCACTGGCTGCCAGCAGTTTGGCAGATTGAATCTCACCTGGCTCAAGGTTGACTCAGCCTTCCATCCTCCCGAGGTCTTTAAAATGAGGACCCAGATTGTTGGGGGCAAGAGGCTGACTCTGTAAACTGCTTAGAGAGGGCTGTAAAAGCACTGTGAAGTAGTATATAAGTCTAAGTGCTATAGCTTCCTTCCTTCCTTCCTTCCTTCCTTCCTTCCTTCCTTCCTTCCTTCCCTCCCTCCCTCCCTCCCAATGGTTAGAATACAGTATTGCAGGCTAACTCTGCCCACAGCCAGCAGTTTGATCCAGATTGGGCTCAGGGTTGACTCAGCCTTCCATCCTTCCAAGGTGGGTAAAATGAGGACCCAGATTGTTGGGGGCAAGAGGCTGACTCTGTAAACTGCTTAGAGAGGGCTGTAAAGCACTGTGAAGCGGTATATAAGTCTAAGTGCTATTGCTATTTCAGTTTTGGTTGTCCAATCTCTTCTTCAAAACTTCCAGTGATGGAGCACCCACAACTTTTGGAGGCAACCTGTTTCACTGGTTAATCGTTCTCACTCTTTTCTCCTTATTTTCTCCTTATTTCTAGGTAGGATCTCTCTTTTACAGGCTTCCATCCATGCTTCTTCTCCTGCCTTCTGGTGCTTTGATAAATAGGTTTACCCTCCTCCCTCTCTTCCCTGTGGCAGCTCCTAAAAGATTGGAACACTGCTATCATGTCACCCCGGTTCTTTTTTCACTACACTATTATATTTTTATTATATTATTATATAGTATATTTGGCCAGAGAGAATATAGACATATCTTGCTCCCGTCCAGCATAATGAAGTCTGACCTTAGTATGAAATAACACCCCAAAGAATAGATGTTGTGTGCTCATATTAAAGGAATAGAAAAGGTAAAATTGCATTGTTGATGGCGAAAGGCTGGACATTTATTGTGAGATCTTAAAGGATCCACATACTGGAAATTATAGGCCTGGATCATTTGAAACGCCATATCCGCAAAACACAAAATATGAAGTTCCCTGGCTCCATTAAGAGTATTTCCCCATACATCAAATGCATACTTGAAGATATTAGAAGTGTTGCATGACTCCAACCTATTGTAAAACTGGAAAATTCATGTTTTCTTGCTCTTTGTCATTTTTAATAAATATGCAAAGTATATGTGTTTTTCTTCCCTAATGGGCCTGCTTCTAAATCCATCCTTAATATTCCATTTTAAGACTGCATTGCTTCTAACATAGGCTTTCTATATGTGTCATCCAAACAACAGTCTTTTTTTTTTATCCAAACATTTAATCAGAGAACATCAGCTACCAATATAGAGATACCAAGATTCCATTCACAAATACATAGTTTGGCCATAACTATTAGTTGCCATGTTTGTTACTTTGCTCATATGTTTTTCACATCATACTCCCACACATTATTTATTCGGTTGACTCTCTTTCTAAAATGATTTTATATATTCTGTCCTAGTATTTAACACATATTTTTTTTTTCTTTATGTTTTTAAACTGAGCAAATAGACTGGACATGCATCTTCTATACTTTTGAGATTTCTAAAAGAGGATGAAAATATGGGTTGTAAAATTTATCAATAACTAATCATCTATACCGGAAGGGCCAATGTTTAAGGTGAATTCATAGATTATGGAGACTTCTGTAGCAGTTTGTACTTGCTATCCTTTAAGTAATCTCCAGCGAGTAGATGGGTCTCTTGTAAGATATGTACCTGTTATCTCCAAATATCAGGCTCAAGAGAGTAGGAACCAGAGTTATTTAAAAGGAATACAAGTTTATTCCAGGCTAGCTCTCTACAAGAATCTGAACTACTAACAGTAAAGGCAAATTGGCGGTAGATAAGAGTCAGCAGAATTCAAGGAGGACTTAGATCTCTTATGGGCATGAAGGTACTCGAGACTGATGACATGTTGGACCCTTCCCTCAGGCTCAGCCTGGTCATCTCCTACCACAAGTACCTTATTTATCTCCCATCTTCATTTTAATCTAGACTTTGCGAAACACATTCAAATGATCCAAAACCAAGCACATGTGCAATGTCAACTCCATATCTGAAGTGCTATTAATTTGGGCAAATATATTAATATCTACTGAAGATCAACTCCAGCAAAAATGTGCATGTGGAACATCTTTTGCACACTACTTATAATTTATACTCATCTGCCATAGATGGAAGAATGAATGGCACATTTTACTTTGATCTTGAGAAAATTTCTCACCTAAAGTAGTCAACATTGTCAAACAGGATATGGATATTCCTCGACTTAGAACAGCTCATTCAGTGACTTTTCAAAGTTACAATGGCACTGGAAAAAAGTAATTAATGAACGTTTTTCATACTTGTGACCATTGCAGCCTCCCCATGGTCACGTGATCAAAATTCAGATACTAGGCAGTGATTCGCTTAACAACTGTGGCAAGAAAAGTTGGAAAATGGGACAAAACTCAAGACTTAATGACTGACTGTCTCATTCAGCAACAGAAAGTTTGGGCTCAATTGTGGTTGTATGTCGAGGACTACCTGAAATACAGTGGCTTAAGACATTATAAGCCTCCTCCAAAACTTCAAAAATGATTCCTCAAAACCTCTCCCAAAATTACACTGAACTGTAATTTTTAATGTAAAGGAAGGGGGGAAATATTGGTGCACAATCTTATTAATGATATTAATGGATTATTGTTTGTTTGGGTTGGCCTTGCCTACTTGTCTCCTTGGACTCCAAGCATTTGAGTGACCTTTAAAATGCTATTCAAAGATCATGGACAGTCTTAAGCCTCCCAAGTATCTCGGGCAATGGTTGTCTGTATATAATTTCAAGACACTCCTGGTGTTTAGCTGTTCCATCACCACCGCAACATTTTTTCTCTTATCTCTAACGTTCCTTTCCAACCTCCGCTTTTATTATTTTACAGTCTCTCTGTGGTATCCACAGGAAATGTGTATCTTGGCAATTACTGTGGCCCTCACTTTTCAAATCTTCAAAGGACTAGAAAACTACCAACTAAAAAGGAAGCATTTGTTCCTAGGCTCCCACTATAGAAGCTGTTCTGATTATCCCAGGGTTACAGGAATTCTTGCAATTTTACATATCTCTAACATTCTTCTTGCTGATATCCTTCCCCATTTCATTTTTTTTAAAAAAAAATCTGGCCAAAACACCAGCAATGTTCTTATTTGTTCCCATCTAAGCCAGGCTAAGGGACAAGGTGGCTCAGTGACTAAGACACTGGGCTTGTCGATCGAAAGGTTGGCAGTTTAGCGGTTTGAATCCCTAGTGCCACGTAACAGAGTGAGCTCCTGTTACTTGTCCTAGCTTCTGCCAACCTAGCAGTTCAAAAGCATGTAAAAAATGCAAGTAGAAAAATAGGGACCTCCTTTGGTGGGAAGGTAACAGTGTTCTGTGAGCCTTTGGCATTTAGTCATGCTGGCCACATGACCATGGAGACGTCTTCGGACAGCGCTGGCTCTTCAGCTTCGAAACGGAGATGAACACGCCCCCTAGAGTCGACTAGCACGTATGTGCAAAGTACATTTACCAGGCTAAATTTACACATATTTCCTGCAATGGCAACCTTCTTCCCTTACATATTAGCTGATGAGATTCATTCCTTACCCCTTCTCTTTACACATAAGCACCAATACTGTTAAACCCAGCAGAGAGCTGCTGCCTCATAATTTTTCTCTTCTGCAACAACCTATTGTTTGTTTGTTTTTTTAATTACAGTTGGAGTTATTAATAATAAAAAAAACCCACAGTGTGATCCTGACTCTAAGCTTCAGGAAACAACCCTCAGTGTTCTGACTCTTGCAGTCAAAAGTTGTATTTAGCCATTCACAAATAGAAATAATAGAAGCCGTGGTCTTGTTTATTTATAGACTGCACTCCCACGATATTCTGGCTCGGGTTAATGAGTTAAAACTTTTTCTCGCGTTGTATAGGGCATCAGATCATAGCGTAACTAAGCGGATTTGATTTTCACAATAGACCAAACTACAAAATCCAAACTACAGTAAACAGTGAGAAATCTCAGCATGTTGACCATCCAGGTTATTAGGGGTTTTTTTTTTTAATTAACTTGATTAAACCTGTGCAAATGTAACCTTTTTTCAGCACTGGAAGGGAACAATGAGCAAGATGAGCAAAAGGTTTACCTTGTGAATTAAATTCACAACAATCCTGCCGCAAATTACATAAATTACAAATTAAGCATAGTATACAAAATTGTCTGCTACAATGTCCTACCTGACAATGACTTCTTCAGCTTCAACCTCAATAATAAAGAATCGGTACAAACATAAGGTAAACTGCTCCAAACTTGATTGCAGAAAATATGACTTCAGCCACAGAGTGGTCAATGCCTGGAATGCTCTACCTGACTCTGTTGTTACATTCTCAAACCTCCCACAGCTTTAACCTCAAACTGTCTATTGTGGACCTCACCCCATTCCTAAGAGTTCCGTAAAGGGGGTGTGCATAAGCGCACCAATGTGCCTACCATCCCTGTCCCACTGTCCCCATCTACTTGTACTCATTTCCTGTGTCCATGTCCACGTATATACTTATACCTGTTACCTTGTACATGTTTGACAAACTAAATTAATTAATTAACGACCAAAGAGGTTGGACGTCCCATAGAGACTGTATATTTTATAATCCCCAGGAGAGGGATCCATGGGTGGTCAATAAGATACAAAATGGCGAAAGCGCCACTACAACTTTGCGATGCAAGTCTACCCATGATTTATACACATTGTGATGTGGTAAGCAGGTACGAAAGGAGCAGAAGTCAAGTCTCAATGGCGAGACGTTGCTTTCAACATTTTGATAAAAGCTTTAGTTTCTGTGGGATGCTCTGTCCTCCAGTATGTGTTTGGGGCAATCAAATCCTGGATCTTGGAAGTGAGTCCCTTTCATAGGCAGATGGTCTGCTAATGATCAGCCCTCAAGGCAGGTAGTAGATGAAAAAAAGGAATAAGGAGGCATACAAAAATTCCTGTTCAGCTTCCAATATTGGTTGTTGTTGTTGTTGTTAGTTGTGAAGTCGTGTCTGACCCATCACAACCCCATGGACAATGTTCCTCTAGGCCTTCCTGTCCTCTACCATCCTCTGGAGTCCATTTAAGCTCACGCTGACTGCTTCAGTGACTCCATCCAGCCACCTCGTTCTCTGTTCTCCCTTTCTTCTTTTGCCCTCAATCGTTCCCAGCATCAGGCTTTTCTCCAGTGAGTTCTTCCTTCTCATTAGGTGGCCAAAGTATTTCAGTTTCATCTTCAGGATCTGGCCTTCTAAAGAGCAGTCAGGATTGATCTCTTCTTGGACTGACCGGTTGGATGGCCTTGCAGTCCAAGAGACTCGCAGGAGTCTTCTCCAGCACCAGAGTTCAAAGGCCTCAATTCTTTGGTGCTCAGCCTTCCTTATGGTCCAACTTTCACAGCCATCCATTGCAACTGGGAAAACCATCGCCTTGACTATATGCACTTTTGTTGGCAGGGCGATGTCTCTGATTTTTAATATGCTATCTAGATTTGCCAATATGGAGGAACTAAAGAGACTGGAAGAAGTTGGAAGTACTCCTATAACAGGAGGAACAATCAGGCTTGAGTGCCTATGGAGATTCTCGGTCTGCCCATTCATGGCTGTCTGAAAGGTGCTTTTCCAAAGGTAACTGGACTTTCCTGTCCCCCCCCCCCCACACTTAATTTGAAAACTTTCAGCAGTCCCAAGAAGGTTCCACAACCATTTGCACTCAGATTCAGGTGACTCTGAGAATACAGATAAATCTCCAAGTGGCCTCAACGATTTTCAGAAAGTTAAGGACCCACCTTCCAAGTGCTAGCGACAGATAACTGCAAGAATATAAATCTTTCCATTCCCCGCTGTTCAGTCAGAACTGAAGAAGCTTCTTGGATGAGAAGCAAAATGTTTTCAAAGAAAAAAAATAACCCAAGAAAATCCAGTTACCTTTAGGAAAAAGCTCCTTAGGGACAGTCAGGATTGAGGTGCTTCATAAGGGTCAATTCATGTATCTTCTGAGAAATGGGCCATGAATAGTCTAATATTTTGGTCTAAAGGTTAAGGTTCCCCTTGCACATATGCGCTAGTCGTTCCTGATTTTAGTGGGCAGTGCTCATCTCCGTTTCAAAGCCGAAGAGCCAGTGCTGTCCGAAGACGTCTCCGTGGTCATGTGGCCAGCATGACTAAACGCCAAAGGCGCACAGAACGCTGTTACCTTCCCACCAAAGGTGGTCCCTATTTTTCAACTTGCATTTTTTATCTGCTTTCGAATTGCTAGGTTGGCAGAAGCTGGGGCAAGTAACGGGAGCTCACTCCATTACATGGCACTAGGGATTCGAACCGCTGAACTGCCGACCTTTCGATCGACAAGCTCAGCGTCTTATCCACTGAACCACCGCATCCTTAATTTTGGTTTAGAGGGTTGCCAATTCATTTGTTAATATTGTATCCTGATTCATTTGCGTCTACTCACTTTTCTCTTTCTTTCTTTACAATAGGTAACCAGCAGATAAACAGGGAAAGGAAAAACCATGTCAGGAAAATGATGCTTAAGAAGCAGAATTAGAGCTTCTCCTTATGGGATGGTTGCCCGGAAATGATGCAAACTCAGAAAGTGATAAAGGGCACTGCCAGGCCTAATAGGCAGTCCTTTGAATTTCTCCACTCAAATTAGGGAGATACCATGTAGGGCAGCCTCACCGCTCTGCTTATAAAAAGTTATTTTGCATTTCATTCTCAGGCAATTGGATGGAAAAGGAATTGCTTTCTTGTTTTTCAAAGAATATTTTAACCATAAGGTCGGGCTGCCCTTTTTTTCTTTATTATAAAAGAGGTGTCCTTGAGCGAGAATATAACAGCATCCTATTTTTCACTGCACAATCATCTGTCCGATGGTCAGCATCCCATTGACTTCCAATGCAGTTTCATTCAGTACCAAAGGTAATTATCGGGGGAGGGGGGGAGGGAGTTCTCATTTTAAATCAAGAAACATGGGGCATTTGGCAGAGCGGATTGATGGAGAGTCACATCATCAAAAAGATTTGCAGGGTTTTCTGGAACCTCACCACAATAAAGTGAGAGAGGAAAAAAAAAAGTGCCACTGAAGAAATGTGCAGGAATTCTGAGCATAAGACAGAAATACTAAACTGTTTTTTTTTTTAAAGGAAAACCACAGAACAGATTTTGGCATGGTGTTCATCTTTGGGCAGCAAACAGGTGAGACAGCCACACCTGCAGAAGGTGGCACCCAAGAGTGGGCTTTAAAAATTTTAGCACGGGGTTCTCTGCCCAGTTGCTGGGTGGGCGTGGCCATGGTGGGCATGGCCTAGTCAGTCTCCTGCACCACGGAGAAGGGGGGGATGTTTTTGACCTCCCCGGGCTCCGGAGGCTTTTCTTGAGCCTCTGGGAGGGTGAAAACTGCCTCCTCGGGCTCCGGAAGCCCTCTTGAGGCCTTCCCAAAGTTCCAGTAGGCCCATTTTTCGGCCTCCCCAAGTCTCCGCATGAGCCTTGCATCCAAAATGGCCTGCGTAGGGACTCCTGGGAGGGGTGGGGTGGGCGGGGCTAGCTAAAAATGGGATTTGGGGGCTCTCTGAACCACACAGAATCTTAGCTAGAGGTTCTCCCAAACCCCTGCAAACCCCCAGCAGGTTCTCCCAAACCCCTGCAAACCCCTGGTGGCACCTGTTGTTTAGTGAGGCTCTGGCAGTTGGAGATGTGATACAAACAGAATTCCTACATTTTGCAAATACACCCATGCTATAGGGGGCCCCTACTTTCAAATGGGAAGGTCTGCCAAAAAGTAATATAATCACGGCCATTCTGAAAGGTTGAATCACAACAAATGGATTAATTTTTTTGCTAGCTTGAATCTTTTCTCTGATCAACCAAGCAGCTTCATCAATCAGAGCAAGTCAGTTAGACAGAGCGTCGTTGGGATGTACCAACTTGCCACACCAATTTCACGGCTCACCCCCACCCCCAAATGTCTTCCAATATGTCAATGAAGACTCTCAGTCACCCAGGTAAAAGTCTTGAATCACGGCAACTGGACTAATGTTTTGTCAGCTTGAGACATTTCGCTGCTCATCCAAGCAACTTCATCCGTCAGAACAAGTCAATTAGGCAGAGAGTTGCCCTCAGGTGAGCAGCGAAACGTCTCAAGCTAACATAAAAATTGGTCCAGTTGCCATGAGTCAACCTTCAAACACCTTTGCCTGGATGCCTGAGAATCTATGACGACTGTGATATGTTTTGAAACTCAGAATACTGGGAGATTTTTAGGAAGAAGCAGGAAGTGGTACAGCTGAAACTTTGCCACTGAGAACTTAGGACTTAGAATAACAGAGTTGGAAGAGACCTTGGAGGTCTTCTAGTCCAACCCCCTGCTCAGGCAGGAAAGCCTACACCACTTCAGATAAATGGTTATCCAACATCTTCTTAAAAACTAAAAAAGTGTTGGAGCATTCACAACCTCTGGAGGCAAGTTGTTCCACTGATTAATTGTTCCAACTGTCAAGAAATTTCTCTTTAGTTCTAAGTTGCTTCTCTCCTTGATGAGTTTCCACCCATTGCTTCTTGTCCTGCCCTCAGGTACTTTGGAGAATAGCTTGACTCCCTCTTCTTTATGGAAGCCCCTCAGATATTGGAATCAATTCCCTTTAAGGATATAACAGCTGCCACTATAACAAGGGGAGCTATGGAACTAAATATTCTCAACACAAGTTTTACTGTCCACATTGTTAATTTCATTCATCAAGCTACAGTGTGAAATAATCCTCACTTTGCCAGCTAAATTCTGCTAATGACTTGGTCTCCTTAGTTCTTGGAACAGTGGCCCTGATGAAATTAGATGAGCATGAAGAGGGCTTTATTGAGCAGCACTGCATGCTGTCTCACAAACACTAAAGCTAGAGAAAGCAATATCTCTGGAACAGTATAGTATTTACAGCACAGTATACCAGAGCCAAGGTGGTGCGGTGGTTAGAGTGCAGTACTGCAGGCTACTTCAGCTGACTGCTAGCTGCAGTTCAGCAGTTCAAATCTCACCAGGCTCAAGGTTGACTCAGCCTTCCATCCTTCTGAGGTGGGTAAAATGAGGACCCAGATTGTTGGGGGCCGAGATGCTGACTCTGTAAACCGCTTAAAGAGGGCTGTAAAAGCACAATGAAGCAGGTATATAAGTGCTATTGCATTGCTATACCAGTAGATGGCATCAAAACTGGCAGCAGCCAAGGGATGAGTTACTATGGCTTTTTGCTTCAAAATAAACTGGGATTGCACAAACCACTTGTGAACAAAGTAGTCACAGCTGCCGCATCCGAAGCAGAAGAGGGAACAGCACAGGTAAAATGGAAACAAGGATTTGCAAGAGGAGACAGGGGTCCTTGGTGCTCTCTGTGTTTTCTTGTAGACGTTTAATAATGAAACAAGGTGGCATCATCCTTGCTAGTGAAGAGTCCTAGCTCCCATCTATAAACAAAGAGCAAACCCCACTCCCTTCTAGCCCTGATGATGTTACCTAGCTTGGTAATGAAACATCTGCAAGAAAACAACCACACCTAGGGAGTACCAAGGACTCCTCATTTCAACCCTGAGATACACATATCCTCCTTTAAGATGAGACAGGTAGGAGAAAATGTCTTGATTAGTAAAGAATTATAGAAAGTAAATGTCAGCACTTCAAGCTACATTTACTTTAGTGCTGACATAAGAAGGAGAAGAAGAAGCATCTGGCAAGGGACGTTTGACTTTTCACCTACTTATTTTCCCTGGAGATGATATCCCCTAGGAGATGGGATGGGAGGGGGGAAATTCCTTTGAGCTGGAGCAGTAGATTAGGGGCAGACTGACTTGGAAGATGGCCAATGAGTGCAGAGGAGTGGGGAAAGGAAAGGGAGGGTTTTGGGTCAGGAAGCCAGTGTTGGCTACGACGGAGTCGGGTATGGGTTGTTGTGCTTAATAAATGAGAGATTTTATCAAAGACTTTTTGTTGAAATGCAATTTATTTGTGACGACATCGAAACCTGACAGAAAACATACTAGAAAAGAAAGAGAATGAGAATGTTTCTATTTTTGTTTGGTTAAAAAGGATAATATGTACAACCTGAATTCAGCAGAAAAATGTAGAGAGACTTTCTCCTGGTATCTTCCTCTTTGCCCCCCTCTCTTTTACACACCCTTCCCAAATTAAATCAAAGTGTTGTCCTAACTCTTGGCCAAGAGCCTGATGTAAACTCGAAGAGAAAAATGGATGAACAAGCAGGGCACTGGATGGGATGAGCTACATGGAAATTGTTGGACAACGAGACACTAACAAGCCAGATATTAAATACAGTCTCATCAAGATCTTCATGCTTTGAAAATAATAATAATAATAATAATAATAATAATAATAATAATAATAATAATAATAATAATAATAATAATAATGCTAACTCAATAGTAGTGTTGTTTGTTCATCATCAGTTTCATTATTTCCTGGCAGAAGCTCTCTAATAGAAACCCACACATCTGGAACCTGTGCTAGTGGTAACCGCTGCTCCTTTCAATCAATTTGCCTTGAGATCATCAAATAAACGAGGGAGGATGTAATGTTTCTTTAGGAAACATTCAACAGTGGATACATCAATCACTGCACTTAGCTAGCTGCTGTATGAATTATTTACAAAAAGAATCTCCTCCTGAAATGATTCTCCATGCTCAGATCTCTTGTTTAGTTCAAGAACCATTTCCCAACAGGATAGAGAGCAGGAGTGCTATTCAGAAGGTTCTGACAGGTTCTGGAGAACTGGTATTGGAAATTTTAAGTAGTTCGGAGAACTGGCAAATACCACCTCTGGCTGGCCCCAGAGTGGGGTGGGAATGGAGATTTTGCAATAATCTTCCCCTGGAGTGAGATGGGAATGGAGATTTTGCAGTATCCTCCCCCTGGAGTGGGTTGGGAATGGAGATTTTGCAATATCTTTCCCCTGGGAGTGGGGAGGGAATGGGGATTTTGCAATAATCTTCCCCTGGAGTGAGATGGGAATGGAGATTTTGCAGTATCCTCCCCTGGAGTGGGTTGGGAATGGAGATTTTGCAATATCTTTCCCCCGGGAATGGGGATTCTGCAGTATCCTTCCCCTGCCACGCCCACCAAGCCATGCCTACCAAGCCACACCACACCCACAGAGCAGGTAGTAAAAAAAAAATGAATTCTACCACTGATAGAGAGTAACCTGTTCCACAGGAACCAAATATACTGTATATCCTAAACCAAGAAGTAGAATAGATATGTAGAAAGCCTACTGTTCTAGAAATGGTAAGCTTTTCACATGCCTACAACTAACCTACTGGTGTGGGTATATAGCTCAGTGGCTGAAGAAATCTTCTTTGACAGTTTTATTGCATTATTATAAAACATAAGTAGTATATTATATTACTTTGGTGCAGTGGTATTTATACAGTATTGACTGGACTCTGATAATCAAGAGAACAAACCTTTCAAAATAAAGAAAAAGAGAAAAATGTTTGTCTATATTAACAATGTTTTCTAAAATTTTGATGTTGACAAGTTGCTTACATTTTATATCTAGAGCTCAGTGTAGCATTAACTGCAAAATGAATTAACTTATTTGATATATATGAGAGTGGCTTCTACCTTAACCGTAATCCTTAATGCTAAATTCTCCAACATATTGTTACTTATTGTTGTTTATGCATATTAAAGGAGAAGAAACATTGACTGAAACTTTCCAAGGTTGTCGTGCTGGGAAATGGTTGTTGTTCAGAACACAGGAGAAGTATCCAGAATAATAATAGATGGACAAATAATCAGCTGCTATAAAATATAGCTTTAGATGTTTTTCGGGACATTTTGTAAGTTAACTCTTACCAATTTGCTTTAGCTATGAAAACATTCATTTTGCAATGTGTATCCTTAGGGTAGAATTTGTAACTGTCCACAAACCTGTGAAGTAGATGAAATTGAGCAGCAAACATCTAAGGGAGCTTCACCGTTGAGTAAGAGTTTTAACAATCACCATATCAAAGAACATTCTAACACAATTCGTCCTTATAGTTCTCAAGTAAAGTTCATAATATGATTCTATGTACTACTGTACAAAGTAATAATTGGACAGATACAAATCTCCTTTTCCCTTTTATTACCTGCCAAACCACTTAGCTGAGAAGATTGCTTGCAATCTTTGAGTCAAATATAACCTTTGGACTAATTTAAAAGCAATCAGTTTAAATATTTGGCAAGTGCCAAATAACGCTAATTAGGCATCGTGGTGGTGCAGTGGTCAGAATGCAGTATTGCAGGCTAATTCTGCCCATTGCCAAGAGTTCGATCCTAACTGTCTGAAGTTTGACTCAACCTTCCACCCTTCCAAGGTGGGTAAAATGAGGACCCAGTTTGTGAGGGCAATATGCTGACTCTGTAAACGCTTAGAGAGGGCAATATGCTGACTCTGTAAACGCTGTCAAGCACTATGAAGCGGTATATAAGTGGCATTGCTAAGTGTAATCTGACTATGGCCAGTTCCCCATGGATATATATAACAGCTTCTGATGTCATTCAAACTCTGCTACACTGATGGAGCAATAACAGGAGCAAACTTTATATTGTTTCAGTGATGGCTGTGTGATATTTCTACAATCCGTCTGTAGAAGAGGTTGAGAGAGAGGGAAGCAAAGTTGAAAAAGGCGGCAGGAATGTCAGAAAAATGAAAATAGATCAAAAGAACACCAAAAGTAGACCTAGTATCATTAGCTATAACCTCATGTATCTTGGGCATGATGATAATGATGTTATCCATTCAGTTGTGTCCGACTCTTTGCCGAATCTATGAGCCAAGTCTCTCCACTATTTCTTTGAGTTTTTCTATGCTCCGGCTGGTGTCAGCTTTGATAGTGTCCAGCCACTGTATTCTTTGACGGCCTGGTTTTCTTTTACCGCTAACTCTTCCAAACATAATTGCTTTTTCCAATGAATTCCCCTCATGACATGGTCAAAGTAAGTGAGACACAGTTTCATGATTTTTGCCTTCTAGTGTCATGTCTACTTCTACGCACTCCAGTGCTTCCTTGCTAGTCACCTTTGCTATCCAAGGAATACACAGGAGCCTTCCCCCGCACCACAGGCCAAACAAGTCAATTTTTTCCCGTCTTGCTTTTTTAGGGTCCAAATTCCACAATCATAAGTTGTAGGTTAGAATGAACTAAGCTACATCTGGTGGCCAGGCTGATGCCTTTGGTTTTCCATGGCCGGCTCAGATTCACCATTGCTGTGCAACCCAGTGCAATCTGACATTTTATTCCCATGCTGCATTCCCCGTTTTAAACTTTCTGTGATCCTAGGAAAGTTAATTTTCCCACACGTCCTGTCATTTAACAGTAACAGAGTTGGAAGGGATGTTGGAGATCATCTAGTCCAACCCCCCACTCATGCAGGAGACCTGTACTAGGGATTCAAACCGCTGAACTGTCGACCTTTCTGATCGACAAGCTCAGCATCTTAGCCACTGAGCCACCTAGTCAGTCACTTCACTGTCAATTTTTATTTTGATGCTTCCCTTCCTTGCAGTGATCCTGAGCTTGATATTCTCAATGTTCAGTAATTTTGGAAGCTTGAGCATAGGACTAACTAATCATTACTACCAGTATCACAAGATATTTATAGGAAGAGAAAAATGACTTGCCCCAAACTTTTATCAGCATCAACGGATTCACACTCTGGGATAGAAACTACAAATTAACAATGTCAACCGCTTATAAAGAAAACTTGTCTAAGATGCTTTATAGATCACACTTTCTGCTGGCAAGACTGGCAAAGAAGTTTAAAGACAAATCAGTTAAATGTTGGAAATGTCACCAGACACCTGGGACATATTATCATATGTGGTGGAAATGCACAGAAGTCAAAAAAATACTGGACAAAAATACATACGTGGTTGGAGAAGATGATACAACAACATATTGATCTGAAACCTGAAATATTTTTGTTGGGGATTTTACCAGAAACATATAGTAAAGAGAATTTATTTGATTATTCATGTAATAACTGCAGCTAGGATTCTATTTGCACACAACTGGAAAAGTGAAGAGATTCCTACAGATGAGAATGTGATTAGGAAAATATTAGAATGTGCAGAAATGAATCGGTTAACACTAGCAATTAAAGAGAAGGAACAAACTGAATGTTATATTGTATGGGAACTATTTTACCAACAGCTAGATAATAAATATGAAAGTTAGAAATAAAAGTAGGTTAGTGAAATACAGAAAATATATTAATAAAATTAAGTAAGTTAAGAAGACAATTGTTACAGTATTAGATATGCAATGTATATCAATATTAAGAATAGATAAATAATGAATATGACTGTTAATTTTAATTGTTATTGCACAAGATGTTTGTATCCAGACGACACACTGTTTAATGGAAGATGGATTGTTTGTATTAAAATAAAATTAAAAAATAATAATAATAAAAAAGATTCACACTCTATGACCCATCTTTCAAAAAGGAGATTGATATTGGGGAATAGAATCTATTTGGTGATTATACCGTACGGTCTTGATGTTTCTAATTGCCAAGTGAAGACATTCCATTTTCATGCCATATGGAAAGTGTTGCATTCTCTACTTTCCCACCAAAATGTTGCTGGCTTTGAAGCTGTTTCCTGTTGCTAACTTTATTGGCTGTTTTTTTAATATTATTATTATTATTATTATTATTATTATTATTATTATTATTATTATTATTATTATTATTATTTAATCTTTAGTGAGATTCACAGCCTGTGAGGCTGGTTAATAGTTCGGCAGCTCGAATCCTAACCAAGGACCTAGGAACTGTTAAGGTATCGTCGGAGGATGTAAGCTGTTCCGAGTAAGGTGGTTTTTTGTAGAGTCAAAATATTCAAGTCTGGTAAATTTAGAATTTCTAAATAGCGGGGTATTGCTCCAAGGGCTCCAATTACAATTGGGACAACACACAATTTCTTTTTCCACAGTCGCTCAACTTCAATTTGCAAGTCCCGGTACTTTGTGATTTTTTCTTGCTGCTTATCTTCAATCCATGCATCACCAGGTATTGCAATGTCAATGAACCATACCTTTTTCTTTTCAACTATTGTTATGTCAGGTGTGTTGTGGATCAAGTGCCTGTCATTATTATTATGTCATAATTATTATTGTTGTTGTTGTTGTTGTTGCTGCTGTTGTAATCATGTCTTGATTTTGACCTTTATTTCACATTCTTCCTCGTGTATATTTGATGAGAAGGAAGTATGGAAATGGGATAAACAAAATTAGAATCAAGAATATTCTTCAAAGGGCCTTTAAGAGTGTGCGTGTGAGAGGAACCGTGTATGTGTTTGAAATAGGAGGTACGCAATGTGAAGGATTACAATTGTGTTCAGATGCATTCGGTTTGCCCTTGTCCAGGTGGTAAACCAACACATTCTTTTTATTTCTTTATAAATTGGATAGAAAGCTCTTGACCTTTTAAGAAAAAATCCACCCAAGTACAAACTTGAGAGTAAAATGAGACTTATAGACAGAAGATCATTTCCTCCTACAGACTGGAGGACTTGGCTTCATTCATAGGAATCATCCATCTGGTTCTCTGGCCTTGGGTTCCCCTTATTGTGTGACATTTTGTTAGGAGAAAAGGGGCTATGATAGGAAGGAAGGAATCAAAGCTGAATTAAAGCCTGGGAGGATTTCATTTGTAAACACTACAATATGTCCAAGAGGTAGAAGGCTTGTCCATGTAGAAGGCTCCAACCTTACATGTGGACAACCAGATTGGAATTCTTTCAACCCATGATGATTTGGCTGTTTCCACCAAGCTATTAATGGAAGACGTTACTTATAGTATTATGATAATTCATACTGTGTTCCAGTACCATTTTATATTGATTTGCATTAACATCACAGGATTTTATATGCATTATTTGTTAGCCAGCCAGAAAAATTCATTGTAAGATGGGCAACCACCATACATTTTCTAAATAGATAACTACGTTTTCTAAATAAAACCCCCTAATTATTATCACGATATAATCTGATCTTTGCTTTCTTAGAAGCAGCTTATCTGGTTTTCAGATGGCAAAGCATAATGTTACATAGCCTAATCTTCCCTGGGACCTTAAATTTCCCACAATTTGCTTCTTGGCTTTCTTCTTCTCTATTCTCTTTAAATAAGTTTGCATTGATTGACAAGAAAATCAGATAGTGGTACATGAAACATGACCCTCGGTAATTGATTAAGCCATTAAAGTCCCGTGGTGGACATACCATGTACAGTATCTATACTTGGAATAAGAGAAGAAAGGAGGGTTATTTAAAGGCAGCAATCAGAGAAGAAAATCAGCAACAGGATTTCAAAAATTCCAGTGCTCTGAATGCAGAAGATGATTAGGGGACTGGAGGCTAAAGCATATGAAGAACGGTTGCAGGAACTGGGCATGTCTAGTTTAATGAAAAGAAGGACTAGGGGAGACATGATAGCAGTCTTCCAATATCTCAGGGGCTGCCACAAAGAAGAGGGAGTCAAGCTATTCTCCAAAGCACCTGAGGGCAGGACAAGAAGCAATGGGTGGAAACTAATCAAGGAGAGAAGCAACTTAGAATTAAGGAGAAATCTCCTGACAATTAGAACAATTAATCAGTGGAAGAACTTGCCTCCAGAAGTTGTAAATGCTCCAACACTGGAAGTTTTTAAGAAGAGGTTGGATAACCATTTGTCTGAAGTGGTGTAGGGTTTCCTGCCTAAGCAGGGGGTTGGACTAGAACAATGATGGCGAACCTTTCTGGCATTGAGTGCCCAAACCAGAACGCATGTGCATGCATGCCAGAAACCTGAAGACTTAGCTGGCTGGTGCGCACATGCCTGTTCTTTGGCCGGTTTTTTGGCCATTTTCAGGCCGTTTTTCGTGCCTGAAAAACAGCCAGAAAATGGCCCAGAAAATGGCCCGAAAAACAGCCTGAAAAATGGTCTGGTTTTTTGGCCGTTTTTCAGGCTGTTTTCAGGCTGTTTTCCAGTGCTCCAGCACCCGCGAAGACCAGCTGACCAGCGCATGTGATGCTGAAAGCCACAAGAGCAGCTGGCAATGGGGTGCGTGCCCATAGAGAAGGCTCTGCATGCCACCTCCGGCACGCGTGCCATAGGTTCGCCATGATGGGACTAGGAAGATCTCCAAGGTCCCTTCCAACTCTGTTATTCTAAAATTCTAACTACAGGTAGTCCTCGACATACAACAGTTTGTTTAATGACCATTCGAAGTTACCATGGCACTGGGAAAAAGTGATTTAGTCACACTTATGACCGTTGTCGCAGCACCAGGGTCATGCAATCAAAATTCAGATGCTAGCAAGTGGTTTATATTTATGACAATTGCAGCATCATGTGCTGGACGAGCCGAGGTGGCACAGTGGTTAGAGTGCTGTAATGCAGCTACATCAGCTGACTTCTTGTTCAGCAGATCAGCAGATCGAATCTCACCGGCTCAAGGTTGACTCAGCCTTCCATCCTTCCGAGGTGGGTAAAATGAGGATCTAGATTGTTGGGGACCATATGCTATTTAGTATAGTGTCGATTGTTGTAAGCCACCCAGAGTCCTCAGAGAGTGGACGGCATAGAAATATGATTAATAAAATAAAAAATTAAAATAAATGTGATTCCCCTTTTGTAAACTTCTGGCAAGCAAAGTTAGTGAGGAAGTCATGTTCCTTTAACAACCAACATTACCAATATTACAGAGGTCTTCAGAGTGATGTTTTTGCTTGAAGAACCATAAAAAGAGAAGATCTGAAAGCCCTGATAGTCCTAAGCACTTTGGCTTAGCAGGTAAACAGACTGAACACATGTAGATAACTGAGCTGTTGCTCACTAATAGGAACACACTGTGGGAAGCACAGTTTTGCTCATTGTAGTTTTCTGGATCAACCAAGATTGCCCTAGCTTTAAGCAGTGCACTGAAGTTACAAATCGTAATGGGGGCTTTATTGTTATACAGTACATGAGAACAGTAGCAAGACTACTCAGCATCGGAAAGATCCTACGATGCTCACAATAGAGGAATAGTTAATAAAGAGGACAGAACCGGCAACGGTGGCCAAATTAATGGCTCTCATGAGAGATAAAATCACTGGAGAAATTCTTTATAAGTGGAAGCCCTTTGTGGACATTTTCCAGGAAATGGGAGGAAAAAATACATCAAATTTTGACATATGGATTGGTTTACAGTACAGGAACATGTAAAAATCAATGCTGTTAGGACAGACTTTGGGCCAGAGCCAGAGATTATAAGGTTGGTCTAGAAAACAGGCCTATTTGTATGTTGCCATTTTGCAGTACTTATTTAAGTATCATCTGAAACACTGTATCTATCTATCTATCATCTATCTATCTATCATCTATCTATCTATCTATCTATCTATCTATCTATCTATCTATCTATCTATCTATCATCTATCTATCATCCATCCATCCATCCATCCATCCATCTATCTATCTATCTATCTATCTATCTATCTATCTATCTATTTATCATCTATCTATCTATCTATCTATCTATCTATCTATCTATCTATCTATCTATTATTTATTTATCCATCCATCCATCCATCCATCTATCTATCTATCTATCTATCTATCTATCTATCTATCTATCTATCATCTATCCATCCATCTATCATCTATCTATCTATCTATCTATCTATCTATCTATCTATCTATCTATCATCTATCTATCTATCTATCTATCTATCTATCTATCTAATCTATCATTTATCATCTATCTATCTATCTATCTATCTATCTATCTATCTATCTATTATCTATTTATCCATCCATCCATCCATCCATCCATCCATCCATCCATCCATCCATCCATCCATCCATCTATCTATCTATCTATCTATCTATCTATCTATATCTATCTATCTGATATTTATTTCTATAGCCACCCATCTCAGTCAATGACTCTGGATAGCTTACAACTTTGTGGTTTCTTTTCTTTCTAAGACACCCTCCACACAGTCACAACATGGCATGCTACGTAAACACTGTAAAAATAAATAATAATATGCAATCCTGTCACGCTCAACTTCATGGTTTAATTAGAGACCAAGAAGAGATTGTATAGGAGTCGGACATGTCTGTCTCCGTCTCTTAATTTTAACTGGGAAAAAAAAATCCCTGCTCTATATCTATGTACGTAAAAGCAATAAACTGTGTTGACATTGCAATGTAATGCAATGCAATATTGAAATCCTTTATTTTATTGCCAAAAGGAGTTGGGTGCAATAGGAAACAAGTGCTAAGTATAGTTCTGGAATTCCATCACTAAAGGTTTTCAAAAAGAGATGAGACAGTATAGGGTCTACTGTTTGAGCGAGGGGTTGGACTAGAACAGCGGTCACCAACCGGTGGTCCGTGGACCACTGGTAGTCCAGGAGAAAATTTGGTAGTCTACAGAAAAAAATTATTTGCATTTTTTATATTGCACTAAATTAGGGGTCCTCAAACTACGGCCCCTGGGACAGATACGTGCAATGAACTTTTGTGTTCCTGCAGAGAGTCTCCCCCTTCAGGGTCTTTTTGTGTGAGTCAGAGGGGGGCAGAAATTCTGACTTGGGGTCTGTTTCAGCCTCCTGGGGCGGGGCTTTGGGCAAAGGCTGGAGGGAAGTGCCGCTTGTGGCAAAGAGCCGGAGGACCTTGTTCCAGTGGGACTGAATCATGGCCTGGAATGGGCTGAGCATCTCAGCCTGCTGAGCCTCCAGGTGCCTGTACCTGGCCTTGCACTCCCTCACTTCTTTCCTCTGCTTGGAAAGCCTATGCTCCTAGTCCTCAATGAGGTGCTTCTGCTGAGCCTCCTTCTCGGTCAGATCCAATTTGAACTGAGCTGTTTTGCCAATTCTTTCTCATGGTGGCCGATTAGCTCCGATAACTGCTTCCTGTTGGGGCCCTAAGGAACCCGGGCGGAGAGGCGAGGGGTGAGTAGAGGCTGGTGAGGCTCCCCTCAATATGATTGATATTGAGTTGGCCATGCCCACCCAGTCACATGACCACTTAGCCACACCCACCTAGCCAATCATTAGGCAGATCATATTAGTGGTCCGCGGGATTTAAAATTATGAATTTACTGGTCCCTGAAAGGTTGGTGACCCCTGGACTAGAAGACCTCCAAGGTCCATTCCAATCCTACTATGTTATATACTTAAGACATGTATGTACATGTCTTAAGACATGTATGTACATGTCTTAAGACATGTATGTACATGTGAATGAACAGCAGGGCCAACCTCTCCTTTTAAAACTGTTAAATGGGTGCTCCTGAAACCATCTTTTCTAGCTGACAAAGAGTCAAGGTATGTCAGAATGGGTTGGGGTAACAACAGCATAGTCCTAAAGGTGTCTACTTAATGGCAAGTCAATTTACAGCCTTAGAGTGCAATTCTAAACAAGGGGACTGGATCACTGCAAAGGCATTAAGAGTTGTTAACCTAATCCTGTGAAGCCTTTTCTCCAGTAATATTATACTGCAAACTAGGGCATACAAAACCTTTGCTAGACCAATTCTTGAATACAGCTCATCTTCCTGGAACCCGCATTGCAGGGGTGAAATGCTCCCGGTTCGGACCACCCGATCCAATAGCGATGGAGGCAGGTGGTTTGGAGAACCACCCGCCTCCCCCCATGCCCAGCTCCCCCCATGCCCAGCTCCCCCCATGCCCCCTCCCCCCATGCCCAACTGAGCCGCACAATCATCAGAGGCTTTTATTTTTTTACTTTTGAAAGCGTTTTTTCTACAACCTCTTTGGACGAAAAAATCTTTTAAAAGTAAAAAAACCTCTGATGATTGCGCGGCTCAGCTGGGATCATCAAAGGCTTTTAAAAGAAAAAAACCTTTTTTTTCTTTTAAATGCCTCTAACGATCAGGCAACTCAACTTGGATCGTCAGAGGCATTTGAAAGAAAAAAAAATCTCTGCCGATCAAGCAACTCAGCTGGGATCGTCAGAGCCTTTTGAAAGCATTTTTTTACAACCTCTTCGCCCAAGAGGTTGTAGAAAAAATGGTTTTCCACCCAGTCACATTACCCCCCCACCAAGCCACGCCCACAGAACCAATAGTAACAAATTTTAGATTTCACCACTGCCACATTGTATATCAGACATTAATACAATTGAGCGACTCCAGAGGTATTTCATGAGAAGAGTCCTCCACTCCTCTGCTCACAACAGAATACCTTATGCCACCAGGCTTGAAATTTTGGGATTAGACAGTTTAGAACTACATCACCTTTGGTCTGACCTAAGCGTAGTACACAAAATTATGTGCACAATGTCCTACCTGTCGATGACTACTTAAACTTCAACCACAACCACAACAACACACAAGCACACAATAGATACAAACTTAAGCCATTCCAAACTCGATTGCAGAAAATATGACTTCAGCAACAGAGTGGTCAATGCCTGGAATGCACTACCTGACTCTGTGGTTACTTCCCCAAACCCTCATAACTTTAACCTTAAACTGTCTACTGTTGACCTCACCCCATTCCTAAGAGGTCTGTAAGGAGTGTGCATAAGCGCACCAGAATGCCTAAGGTCCCTGTCCTACTGTCCCCATTTATTTGTATCCTTGTCCTGTATTCATAATCATGTTTATACTTATATCTGTTATATGTGTTTGACAAATAAATAAATCAAAAATTAAGTTGGTCTACTAGAAATGTTCAGAATGGGATGTGTGTTTCTCTTTGTTCTCCAAAATATTCAACAAGAAAGCATGTTCCAGTCATAAAATTTTGCATGTGCTGTGAAGAGCTAGCTGTATGTTATTTCCCTTTTTGATTCAGTTCATCAAATCAGCTTGAAGTGAATCATTGAACCTAAAGAAAGTGTTTTAATTGGTTCTTTGCAAGGTGCCAAAGACTATTCAATAAATGGAATCACTTAATTCAGAAACACGATCCAAATCAATAATCTGTTTCATAATGTTCATTTGGTCCACAGATTTGATGGCGAGAAGCTTCATGAGATGTTTAGGAATGAGAAAATAGCAATTGCTAAGAAAAACAATTATGTATCATAGAACAACGATTATTTGAACAAAATGTTAATGACTCCATTTTGTGTATTTAGACAATCCTTTCTGAGGAAGGGGGAAAAATACTTTTTCCAAAATTTTTATCCTCGTTTCCAAAACTATCAAATACCATTGTGACTCATACAGTAGCAGATAATACAGAAACAGATGACAATAGTTTTGACAGCTTTAATTAATAACTTAAATTACTAAATCAAATTAACACCTCGGGTGTAACACTGCACACATGGTTGCTCGGAATGATGCACAATTTTCAATGACCAAATGAAGGCAGGAGGAAAAACACAATCGAAGTGTGTGAATAATTCTTTTGCCAATGATACATCCAAAAGCATAAAATGATAGAGTAGCATATTAATGTTCTCCCCCCCACCCCGATGAATCCATATCTCCTCAAACAACAAGTTATTCCATTGCTGGAGTTTATATTTGCCCTCAGCAGAGACATAGCTAGAGAGGAACATTATTAGTCTTTGACATTTGAGATGGTAGACAAGTATTGTTGTTACTGAGATATAAGCTTCTGTGTTATTCCTAAAACACAAATCTATTGAGAAGATTATTCACAAAAATATGGATGCCACAAATTAAATATCCCCATAAACTAAGATAAAATGTGAAATCCACAATATTGTCCTTGTCCAATAACTTTTTTTAATCTAAAAAGTTAATACAAAATAAACAATAATACAAAATAAAAAATAATACAATAAATAATACAAAATAAAAAAAACATTGGACATAGATATGACATCACTGGTTCCATACATCTTCCGCCATTTTACAGTAATATTATTACTCATATAACCATATAGTTCTTAAGCTTTGTTCACTATTTAAGCATGATATGATATGATATTAATACTTTCCCTCTTATTTCTGTATATTTATTCATCTCTAAACATACATTGATAGTTTTATTCTAACCCTGTACATTTGTCTTGGCTACCCTCTTCATAATCATAAAATTGTTCCCAGATTTTGTAGTACTTAGTTTTGCTTTTATCCTTAAGTTCCAAAGTGAGTCTGTCCATTTCTGCGCAGTTAAAGATTTTCAGTAATATTTCCTCTTTGATCGGAATATCTTTCTCTTTCCATTTTTGAGGGAAGGCTATTTGTGCCGCTGTGACTATATGCAATAATAAATAATTTGTATCTTTCTTATATTTTCTTTCTATAATTCCAGATAAGAAAAATTCCGGTTTGACCTCTATATCTGTTAGCAAAATTTGTTCCAGCCGGTTCTTTAGTAAATTCCAAAATTTCTGCGCCTTTGGGCATTCCCACCATCTTGTCCAATAACTTGATGGTCTCAACTTGAGTCACATAGGCACTATGTGCACATATGCACTAAATGGCGCAGCCCTGAAGATCCAGAGAGAAAGATGGCCTCCAGGACTGGCATTTCCCAGCCACTCAAGGAAATAAAAATAAAAGGGAGTAAAATGCAAATAATTATCTAAGGAGCTTCTGCTCCATCCACTGATGGAGTAATGTTTCCAAATATATGGTACTCAACTCTCAAAATTCTTCAATTAGCATAGTTTTTGCTGAGAATTCTGGGAATTTAAGTCGTCATGCCTGGAGTTTGCCCAAATTTGATAAGGCTACATGATTCCTGAATCAATTTATTGTGCTTGTAAGATAGCAAGGCAGTTTTCAGATTCATAAAGAGGCCAATGTGAAAGGCTGAGGTTGTAGGTTCAAACCATCACTCTATGTAAAGCCAGGCTATATCTTAAATAACAGATTCCTGGTATCATTGCATCAGTGTTATCATCTCACCACTCACCCACCCTACATACCTGCCAGTGAACACCAGACACAGATTTAAAAGTTCTGCTGGGTCAGTTCAAAGAGCTAGTCCAATTTTCCATTAATCAGTGGAAAATCCATGAGATAAAAAACTACCTCCCACTATTGCTTCAAGGAATTGCAGGCACATAACAGTTGAGGTAGCCATGCCCTACAGTTATGAATAACACATGATCTTCTTTGAAGCTTCTTCCATGTCAGCCTTTAAATTTCAGCCTTCATCTGGCCTTAAGATGTGTATATGTATATGTATATGTATATGTATATGTATATGTATATGTATATGTATATGTATATGTATATGTATATGTATATGCAGGTATATGTAGGTAAAGGTATAGGTATAGGTCAGTGGTGGGTTGCTACCGGTTCGCCCCGGATTGGGCAAACCGGTAGTGGCGGCGGCAGGAGGCTCCGCCCACCAACCCAGACACTTCTGCACATGCGCAGAAGCTTCTACACAAGTGCAGAAGTGTTGCACAAGCACAGAAGTGTTTCACATGCAATTCCACCCACAAGTAGCGACGGGTTTTGAAACCCATCCCTAGTTTAGATATAGGTATAGGTATAGGTATAGGTATAGGTAAAGATAAAGGTCCCCTTGCACATATGTGCTAGTCGTTCCCGACTCTAGGGGGCAGTGCTCATCTCCATTTCAAAGCTGAAGAGCCAGCGCTGTCCGAAGACGTCTCCGTGATCATGTGGCCGGCATGACTCAATGCCAAAGGAGTACGGAATGCTGTTCCCTTCCCACCAAAGGTGGTCCCTATTTGTCTACTTGCATTTTTTATCTGCTTTCAAAGTGCTACGTTGGCAGAAACTGGGACAAGTAACGGGAGCTTACCCCGTTACGCAGCACTTGGGATTTGAACTGCTGAACTGCCAACCTTTGATCGACAAGCTCAGTCTCTTAGCCACTGAGCCACCACATCGATAGATAGATAGATAGATAGATAGATAGATAGATAGATAGATAGATAGATAGATAGAGGGGTGAAATCTAAAATTTGTTACTCCCAGTTCTGTGGGCGTGGCTTTGTGGGGGTAATGTGACTGGGTGGGCTGGCCAATTTTTTTTTAACTTTTAAAAGCATTTTTTCTACAACCTTGAGAGGTTGAAGAAAAAAAAATGTTTTTAGAAGCCTCTGACGATCAGGCAACTCAGCTGGGATTGCCAGAGGCTTTTCAAGGCATTTTTTTTCCCCTACAACCTCTTCAGCCGAAGAGGTTGCAGAAAAAAATGCTTTTAGAAGCCTCTGACAATCCCAGCTGAGCTGTGCGATCATTAGAGGCTTTTTAAAAAACTTTTAAAAGCATTTTTTTGGCTGAAGAGGTTGTAGAAAAAATGCTTTTAAAAGTTTTAAAAAAACAACCTCTGATGATCATGCGGCTCAGCTGGGTATGGGGGGGGGGAGGCGCAGGGATTTTTGCTACCGGTTCTCCGAACCACCACCCTCCATCGCTACCGGATCAGGTGATCTGGTCCGAACTGGGAGCATTTCACCCCTGAATAGATAGATAGATGAGAGAGAGAGAGAGAGAGAGAGAGAGAGAGAGAGAGAGAGAGAGAGAGAGAGTATTTATATTCTGACCAGCACACAAAATTATATTCTGACCAGCCCTAATGATGTTACTTAGTTTGGGTAAGGGAACATCTTCAAGTAAACGCTCAGAGAGCACCAAGGCTCCATCATTTCAACCCTGAGCTACAAATATTCTCCTTTATTGGTAAAATTATATTCCTCTTGTTTTCCTCTCACTCAGGTAACAGTTCTGCTCTCTGCAGGGACGTTCCATCCAGCTCTTACAATCTCCCATAAATTGCATGGCAGTGATGTAGGATGACTGATACTTTTAATACAAGGCAACTGTCATTTATTTATTAACTTGCAATGGGTTCCGGAGGCAAGGACTGGTACATTATAAATCAACCTCATTCTTGAGTATTAAAAATTCATCCAATTCATAATGTAGGATGGTAGTAATTTCTTTATTAATCTTGCATAGGAGGATTTTTGTCTCCATCCCCTCCCCCCCGCCCCAACCTCTACCACCTCCACGTTTTCCTTCGCTTTTCAAGCAGGAAGACTTTGGATAAAGCAATCTTCCACAATACTTACCTACCAACAAAACTCAAACAGCTTTTATGGCCTGACTCTGACACCGATTAGTGCCTTCTGAAAAACATTTTCACACCAATCTTTCTGTTCTGGGATTCTGGAGCAACTGCCATTAGAGTAGGAAATTGGGACTTACAGAAGAGAAATCTTCAAGTCAGCGTGCCTGACCATCATTTTATTTTTAAAAAAATGTATAAGGGAAAGAGCAAAGTAAAAAAGAAATAGCAGAAGAAGCAGAGAAAGAGGCAAAAGTTCTAAACTTTTATAGCCCAGAAATATACATCGGCTCCTGCCTATCTTAGAAATGTTTACTCATACTAATCCACTTTATTTACCATCACTTCCTCCATTTTTATTCCCCAAACGCAGCAGAGGTGCTAAACTGTTGTTCATAAAATTCCTTCTTAGAATTACAGTTTCCCTAAACAAATTCACCAATGATTCACCAATAAACAAAGACAAAATAATGTAGGTGTAATTCTAACAAAGATGGAGGGGGGGGAGAGGGTGAAAATATATGAGGATTAATTGGTCCCAAGTGTGAAGTGATTCATCTTGATCTAGATCTCTCAGATAATCTAGGTAAGACAATCATAATGCATTTATCTTTTGGACCCTACACATCTCAGTATTCCATAGGATAATTTTTCAAAGGGAAGGGAGGGGAAGGGAAGGGAAGGTGTCGGGGGAAAACCTGATTATTGAGCGTAGCTGCACTTAATAATAATTGAAAAGACAGCACACCACAACATATCTCACTTTAGAATCCAGAGGTTTATTAGAATTTAAAGCATGAAGTCTTTTCTGTAGGCACTTACATCACATTGCAATGAGGGTCATTCGGACAAGCAGTCAAAAGGGACGGCTTGAGGTCAATTGGCAACCTCCCATTATTCACCTTTGTCTTTTACATCTTAAAACCACAAACCATGTGACTTTCGAGATCTCTCCATACTGTCCTTGCAACAGGGGCAGTTTTCTATTCCTTTAAACCTCAACATTACAACATGGTTATTTTGACATGCCTGAGCCTGAGTAGCGTAGGGGGCTAATACCTCCTACTAAAGGCAGCAATTAAGATCCAGCTGCCTGCAATTTCTGCGAGTTCAATCCTAGCCAGGCTCAAGGTCGATTCAGCCTTCCATCCTTTCTAAAGTGGGTAAATTGAGGACCCAGTTTGTGGGGGCAATAAGCTGACTTTGTATAAATATACAGAAGTATGAAGGCTATTGCTTAGTGACGTGAATGGTGACTTATTCGCGGTGGCACACTAACTATGATCAAAATGAACCCTACGTTGGTGGTTATACAGTCTCCTCCAGGAGAATTTTCCCTCAGTTGCTCTTTCCTTACCACCAATATGCACCCAAGAGCCTCTGCCAGTCATGTGGGTTAAAACCAAACCTACCAGTTTGGACTGGTTCAGGAGAACCGCTAGGGATTATGGGCATCAGTTCACCGAACCGGTAATAATCACCCCTCCTTGGCCCCACCCAAGCCCAGCCGGTTGCCGCTCACCTCTTCCGGCTGCTCAATATTCCACAAAATTCAATGTTAAATGCAGCAGAGAGAAAGCTAACTTTTCTCCCTCCATTCAGAATGGAGCTGCAGCAGTCTGTCCCTTTTAAGGTAGTCCCCAGGAGCCATTTTTGTGAAAGGCAGGAAAATGGGGAAGGGGATTTTCCTGCCTGTCATCCATTCCTCAATCTCAGCACAGACTGAGGGAAGGATGGTAGGCAGGAATATTGCCCTCCCCATTTTCCTGCCATTCATGATAAGGAGTGGCTGGGAGGGGAGGGGCCGGTGAGGAGCCCCTCGATGTGAGTGATGTCGAGTTGGCCACACCCACCCAGTCACATGACCTTCCCCCAACAAGCCACGCCCACAGAACTGGTAGGGGAAATTTTTTAATTTCACTCTTGATAAAAACTGCAGGACAGCTGCTCTTTAATTTCCCCAGAATGCCCTCGAGCGATCCTATGTCACAATCATAGTAGGAAATAAGATTAAAAGTCATCCATGGGTGTCCAAAGCATCAATTATGACGTTATGCGCTAGCAGTACTGAGACTTCTGCCAATTGCGCTAGAACTTCTGAAGTTAGCCAGCAATATCAGCATTAACACAGGTGAGCACACTTTGAGCTGTGGCGGCACATTGCTTAGAATGCAGTGTTGCAGACTAATTCTGCCAACTGCCAGCAGTTCGATTCTCACCGGGTCAAGGTTGACTCAGCCTTTCATCCTTCTGTGGTTGGTAAAAGGAGGGCCCAGATTGTTGGGGGCAAGATGCTGATTCTGTAAACCACTTAGGGAGGGCTGTAAAGCTCTATGAAGTGTATACAAGTCTATTGCTTAATGCATTGTAAGCTGCCCTGAGTCTCTGGGGAAGGGCGGCATATAAATTGAACAAGCAAACAAACAAACAAGTGCTATTGCTATTTATAGTGTTTCTTTGATCCCATGGTGAAATGTTTTATCTGCTGAAGTTTTTCTCCAATGCTAGTCCATCAATGTTTGGGAGAGAAAGATTTGGTTTGTTATATCAGAATTAAAGCCTTCTCCATCGCATTTGCTAGTCAGCCTGGCCACTGAAAGTAGGTAATGCCAGAGAACAAAAAGTCATCACACATACCTTTTACTTTAGCTCCATTGAGGAAATAGGCTTTATAAACAGGCTTGATTTCAAGAATTAAAAAGAAGACTGAAAATTCTAATGCAACTCTGATGCATAATGCGAATGGGAGAAAATTTCATTTGATTGTGAGTTGAACTCAACAAGTTTAATCCACAAATCTAGAGAAATGTTGTTGTTGTTAGTTGCAAAGTCATGTCCAACCCATCGCGACCCCATGGACCATGTTCCTCCAGGCCTTCCTGTCCTCTACCATCCTCTGGAGTCTGTTTAAGCTCACGCCGACTGCTTCAGTGACTCCATCCAGCCACCTCGTTCTCTGTCGTCCCCTTCTTCTTTTGCCCTCAATCTTTCCAGCATTGGGCTCTTCTCCAGGAAGTCCTTCCTTCTCATTAGGTGGCCAAAGTATTTGAGTTTCATCTTCAGGATCTGGCCTTCTAAAGAGCAGTCAGGGTTGATCTCCTCTAGGACTGACTGGTTTGATCGCCTTGCAATCCAAGAGACTTGCAGGAGTCTTCTCCAGCACCAGAGTTCAAAGGCCTCAATTCTTTCACACTCAGCCTTTCTTATGGTCCAGCTTTCACAGCCATCCATTGCAACAGAGAAAACCATAGCCTTGACTACACACACTTTTGTTGGCAGGGTGATGTCTCTGATTTTTAGTATGTTGTCTAGATTTGCCATAGCTTTCCTCCCCAGGAGCAAGTCTCTTTTAATTTCTTGGCTGCAGTCCCCATCTGAGGTGATCTTGGAGCCCAGGAACATAAAATCTGTCACTACTTCCATTTCTTCCCCATCTATTTTCCAGGAATTGAGAGGGCCAGGTGCCATGATCTTAGTTTTTTTAATGTTGAGTTTCAAGCCAGCTTTTGCACTCTCCTTCTTCACCCATCAAGAGGCTTTTTAGTTCCTCTTCACTTTTTGCCATTAGAGTGGTATCATCTGCATATCAGAGGTTGTTGATATTTCTCCCGGCAATCTTAATTCCAACTTTTGATTCATCTAGCCCCACCTTTCTCATGATGTGCTCTGCATATAAGTTAAATAGGCAGGGCGACAGTATACAGCCTTGCTGGACTCCTTTCTCAATTTTGAACCAAATAGTGGTTCCGTGTCCAGTTCTCACTGTTGCTTCTTCACCCGCATGCAGGTTTCTCAAGAGACAAATAAGACGGTGTGGCACTCCCAGAGAAATACACGTATTAAAAAATAACCACCCTTTTCATTGCATGTTTTGTTAAAGTTGTAATGCATTTCCCCACTCAAAGACTGTGTCCCAATCAAACCGTTTGCGTTAACAAAAAGCGGCTTGCAGAAATGGGTACAATAGGGAGATTTCAGTACAAAGAGAGTCAAGGCTTAATTTTTTTAAATCGGAAGGCCAATGAAGAAACTTGATAAAATGGATTGAGGAAAACATTTAAGGAACAAAACACAGGAAGGGACTAAATTAATTTGTCCATCCCGAATCATCCATCAATGCATTTCCCAATAAATTATTTTGTGGAGATTTTCTTTTCCTCTGAAGTACTTTAAAGGGGGAGTGGATTAGCCTGGGTATTTACAGTTTTCTGTAATTATATTTAATTACTCAATTAGTGTGAATATGTATAATTACTAACATGGAATATGCAGTTACACAAGGGCAACATGGAATACATGAGATAATGAAAATGGCTGTTTGGGTGGATGTCGGCTCCACCCATATAGTGAACCTTGCATTGTTGCTAAGGGTTGAAAGACAACAGAGGAAGCCGCCACACACCATGCTTTGTGAGTCACTGACACTCAGAAACATATACAAGCTAAGAATCTTAACCTCATACTTCAATAGGATGCAGTAGCTGATATTAAACAATAGGCTCCCCACTGTACTAAGAAGGGCTGTCACTGATTTGTGAGGGCGCAGGTCCCATAGCCATATCTACAGTGGTGGCCAAAATTGTGGAAATCTTTTGGGAAAAGTGTATTTTTGTGGTTTGATGTCTAATAACACCACTTTCAAGATAATCCTATTCCACTGCTGGAATGGCCTGGGAATAGCCCAGACCTTAACCCAATTGAAAATCTATGGAGCTGACTAAAGAAACTTGTTAATCAGAAGCGATCCAGCAATAATACCCAGTTAATAGAATCAATCCTTCAATCTTGGTTTTACATTATAACAGCTGCAGAGCTCAAAGGGCCTGGTGGCTCAGCAGACTAAAGCACTGTGATTAACATCAGCTGTCTGCAATTACTGTAAGTTCGAATCTCACCAGGCTCAAGGTTGACTCAGCCTTCCATCCTTTCTAAGATAGGTAAACTGAGGACCCAGTTTGTGGGGGCAATAAACTTACTTTGTATAAATATACAAAAGTATGAAGGGTATTGCTTAACGAATTGTAAGCCACCCTGAGTCTCCAGAGAAGTGCGGCATATAAATCAAATTAAAAATAAATAAATAAATAAGACTTGGTTCACTCCATGAGAAGACATTGTAAGGCCGTAATTCACGCTAAAGGTTACCCAACGACATACTAACTGACGGTGATCATTTTTGTATATCTCGTTTTTTCTATGTGTTTCACTTTTCTTCTTTATTACTGTAACTGCTATTCTAATAGCAAATCCTTCCTAAAAATTATTGCATTACATTCTTGATTAAATTCTCTTTCCATTGATATATAATTTTATGGTACCACTCCAAAAAAAAGTGGTGTTATTAGCTAGTTTGAGAAAATACACTTTTCCCAAAAAGTTTCCACAATTTTGGCTACTACTGTACTCCTAATGTTGCCATACAGGATTGCTGGTGAAAATAGCTATCATAAAGGAATAGATCAGGGTTGACTAGGTTCTTATTGGTTGAGGTTGGAGATCCTGAATACCATCATTTGACCCTGAAAAATGGCAGGGCCAAAATGCTTTGATGTATTTTGTAGCTTTGGAGATTAAAGGTAGAGTCTAGGAGGAATTGGACTTAAGAAACAAAGTGCTCCCATTTTCACCCTTACTCACCATTGTCCCAAAAGTGCTTTTTCAAAAAGTAATTGGACTGTCTTGGTTTTGCCTGAAGATGTTTCACTTCTCATCCAAGAAGTTTCTTCGGAAGTAAAGAAGCTTCTTGGTTGAGAAGCAAAACATCTTCAAGCAAAACTAAAAAAGTCCAGTTGCCTTTTTGAAGAAGCTTCTTGAATGAGAAGCATGTTCTGGCCTAGGCTTCCCGAGTCAGTAAACACACGAGTAGTCCCAAAAACCGTTTTTATTGCAACAGCTGTGAATTCTGTTCATTCACAGAGGAGTCCCAAATAGTTGTAAAGAGTCCTTTGGGAGAAGTCCTTCGGGATAATCATCCACCTTTATCTCCCTTGACACGCTGCCAAAGACGTAATTGGCAAAGTCACATGGAGTCCAGAATCAAACAGAGCTTCAGGCGTTAAGCTGAACAGGATTAACAATATTGCTTCCTGCAAAGGCCCACGTGCCTTTGCTCCTCTTTTCAGTCTTATGGGAGGGGCCAAGCTTCTTCAAGCCTTACTCCTGAGTCGCCCCTTTTGTTTTAGCTGTTCTTGCCTTCTGGCAGCTCTGTGCATGCGTGCACTGGGAGCAGGCTCCCCCTGTTCATCTGCCTCGCTGAGGTCTGACTCTGGAGGCTCCAGAGGCAGCACGTACCTCCCAGATGGCCCTTTCTCTGCAGAGAAATGTAGAGCCCTTGTCTGAGCCTTCCCCGGATTCGAGGACTGGCCCGTGGTCCTCCCCAGCCTCTTCACTGTCCGACTCTGCTGCCAGCTCCGCAGGCTGCTGGCGGACCCAACAAAGCAAAACATTTTCCAGCAAAATCAAGAAAGTCCAATTGCCTTTGGAAAAAGCACCTTTGGGACAACCATGACCTGGAAGACTGAGAATCTCCATAGACAATCACCCTTATTGAAAAGGACACAAAAACATACTAATGAAATGTAGCCATTTAGCTGTCGAATCTCATCAGTGATAATGATGAGTCTCAATGGAACTTCATCATTCAAAGATAAATCCTTGATCTGATCTAGAAGAACTCTTTTCCACATTAACTTTAAATTTTGCCTTGGAATGTACTGCTGCCTTCAGTAGGGACTGTGCAGCCCACAAGTAGCAGAATTTGTCTCTGTACCGGAGACAAATTCAGTGTGTGTCTAACCACACTTGGCCAAATAAAGCTGTCCTGTCCTGTCCTGTCCTGTCCTACCCTATCCTACCCTACCCTACCCTACCCTACTCAATTCAATTCCCTACCCTACTCAATTCAATTCAATTCAATTCAATTTGGTACATATAACATTGATTAAGCAGATGAACCATCTAAATTCTCTTTAAGAACTTTGCTTCACTTTTTTTGGAGTTTTTTATGAAATTGCATGAAAGAAAGATTCTTGGTTTGTTTTTTTTTTAAGTCCGGTGGTACACTTCCTTGAGTCCCTGATACATCATTCCATTTATTTTTCTTCCATGAATCAAATCACATACATAATTCATGTTTCAAAAACTGTAATCTTCCTTTTCTAAGGTGATGGATGTCCCTGTGTTTTCTGAGCAAAGTTCTGTGAAGTTTGGGAGCAATGTTTGTCATTTTGGGCTGCTTTAGATGAGGTCCCGCATTCATCCAGCATTTCCGTTTGGCCTTGAGAGAAGCCGGCAATGCAAATTCTATTTGGTATGCAGCACATATTAGAAAAAAAACCAGAGGCTCTGAGACAGATTCCTATTAGCCCATTCTGCCCTCCTTAAAGCAGGCTCAATCTCTGTCACCAGAAAATAAATAGGTAAATCAAACACAGAGCCAAACAAAAATATTCGCAACTGCCCTGCAGGCTTTCCAGTGATCACTGTATGGAGTTGAAAAAACACTAATGGTTGTCCTGCCATGATGGATAAATAGGGTGGCAAACATTTGGGAGCTAGAAGTTTCAATCATTTTGCTGATTATTTTTAAGAGCCAAGTAGGTGTCCCAGTCAGTGGACTGATACTAAATAAATAGATCCACACAATCCATATAGATTGGATTTGAATTTGTGGGTATACGGATAGACTTATGACCACAATTGAGTCCAAAAGTTCTGTTGTTAAATGAGGCATTTGTTAAGTGAATTTTGCCCCATTTGATGACTTTTCTTGTCTCAGTTGTTAAGTGAAACACTGCAGGTGATATCTTAGTAACCCGGTTGTTAAGTGAATATGGCTTCCCCATTGCCTTCGCTTGTCAGAAGGTCGCAAAAGCTGATCATGTGATCTTGGGATACAGCAACGGCCATAAATATGAACTAGTGGCCAAGCATCTGGATTTTGATCACATGATTATCGAGATGCTGTAAAGTAATTTGCAAAGGAGCCTGTGTAGCGTAGAGGGCTAATGCCTCCTACTAAAGGCAGCAATTAACACCAGCTGCCTATAATTTCTGTGAGT
Source organism: Masticophis lateralis (assembly GCA_030761175.1). NCBI lineage: Eukaryota > Metazoa > Chordata > Lepidosauria > Squamata > Colubridae > Masticophis > Masticophis lateralis. The sequence continues at coordinate 13,044,051 of JAUDYJ010000012.1, read as the reverse complement.
TCAATCCTAGCCAGGCTCAAGGTCGACTCAGCCTTCCATACTTTCTAAGGTGGGTAAATTGAGGACCCAGTTTGTGGGGGCAATAAGCTGACTTTGTATAAATATACAAAAGTATGAAGGCTATTGCTTAATGCATTGTAAGCCGCCCTGAGTCTCCGGAGAAGGGCGGCATATAAATCAAATTTAAAAAAAAAATTGTGAAAAGCAGTCATAGGTCACTTTTTTTCAGTGCCGTTGTAACTTTGAAGGATCACTAAATGTACTGTTGTTAAGTTTACCTGTATATGGCTTTGAAAAGATTCATAACTGAATCTTTTTGAGCTGACTTTGTCCAACAAATCCAACCTGCACCTCAAACATCCTTTTGCATCCTTTCTTGTAAAGGTAAAGATAAAGGTTCCTCTTGCACATGTGTTGTAGTCATTCCCGATTCTAGGGGACGGTGCTCATCTCCGTTTCAAAGCCAAAGAGCCAGTGCTGTCCAAAGACGTCTCCGTGGTCATGTGGCCGGCATGACTCAATGCCAAAGGCATATGGAACGCTGTTGCCTTCCCACCAAAGGTGGTCCCTATTTTTCTACTTATATTTTTTACCTGCTTTCGAACTGCTAGGTTGGCAGAAGCTGGGACAAGTAACGGGAGCTCACCCTGTTACGTGGCACTAGGGATTCGAAGTGCTGAACTGCCAACCTTTCGATCAACAAGCTCAGCATCTTAGCCACTGAGTCACCACATCCCCAATCCTTTCTTGGCAGTCCCCAAAACACAGCTAAACGTAACTCAGAACCCTCCTGCAGTAATTAAATTCAACATTTGGGAAGGGGGGCGGGTCAGAATTGGGTCAACCAAAAACTGGGAAGTGGGTCTCTTGTCAGTCAATAGGAGTGCTGATTTACCACCAGCTTATGAGGTACTTAGGAACTGAGGACTTGGCAGCACAAGGAAACAGCAGCCAGCAACTCAATAGCCATCCATCAATATCCCAATCAAACAAATAAAAAGCCACACGCAACCAGCATCACATAGATACTATGCATAGAATAGTTCAAAGCACACATTCTGGTAGAGAGAAGTTCCCTGAGGATGGGCTTCAGGAGGAGTCTGAAACAGAGTGGGGCTGCTGGAGTTTTGCAGGGGTTCAGGAGACCCACTCCTGGCTGGCCATGCCCACCTCACCTCTCCCCTCCCAGAAGTACCCATGCGGCCTGTTTTGGGTGCAGGTAACTATAGGGTGTGTGCGGAGGCTCGGGGAGGGCAAAATACGAGCCTACCGGAAGTTCGTGAAGGCCAGAAACGGGCCTGTTTCTGGCCTCCAGAGGGCCTTCGGAGCCTGGGGAGGCTGTTTTCACCCTCCTGGAGGCTCGAGGAAAGCTTCCAGAGTCTGGGGAAGGCAACAATGCCTGCCCCCACTCCCGCTGTGGTGCAAGAGGCCGACTAGGCCATGCCCGCCATGGCCATGCCCACCCAGCAACTGGGCAGAGAACCGCTTGCTAAAATTTTTGAAGCCCATCCCTGGTCTGAAAGCTCAGAAGATTAAATCTGTGGTCCTGGCGACCAACCTAGATTGGAACTCAGATCATTCCTTGCAAGGAAAAAAAAAGGCATGTTCATTGGCCTATAAGATGGCCGAGCCATGGGAGGCAGCCAAAAGTTATTTTCTGCATTATATCAGCCATTGTACTCAACCGAAGTAAGCAATTCCGTATAAAGATCTATTGTGTCCCCTCCTCTTTCTCCCACAAAGTGATAAGTGATGTTTGTTAGTATAGAAAGTGGCAAAAATCTATATCACACCAGTGTGCTATTAATAGCGCATTAAGGATATAAAGTTCTCACCACTCTTCTTTTTTGCTTAGTTACCTGTTACCTGGCCTGTCCTTCACCCGATGAAAGATTGTCTGTTAACTAGTTAACTAGATTTATTTGTTTGATAATTTATGTGCCTGCCTGCTAACGCCTGGGCACCCTGTATGCATGGTTGTGCAATAGGGACAAAGAAAGAATGAAAGGAGAGAGAAAATAAGGGGGAGAAAAATACCGTTTATCTTCCTAGCTAACCTTGACTTCAAAAAGAAGAACTGAAGTAGATTCATACTTGGATGGAAGCCTTCCAAGAATTGTGAAAGCTAGATTGGAAAGTTGACCAAAAAAACCCCCAGAAGAAGTGGAAAACTACTCAACTGTTGCCAAGAAAATATAATAAAATAGACCAGTGATGGTGAACCTTGTAGACACAGAGTGTCTAAACTGTGTGTGTGTGTGCATGCCCAAACTGAAAGGTACATGCACGGGCGAACCAGGGGAGAAATCCAGCAGGTTCTGACAGATTCTGGAGAACCGGTAGTGGAAATTTTGAGCAGTTCAGGGAACCAGCAAATACCACCTCTGGCTGGCCCCAGAGTGGGGTAGGAATAGAGCTTTTGCAATATCCTTCCCCCAAGAGTGGGGAAGGAATGGGGATTTCGCAATATCTTTCCCCTGGAGCAGGGCAGGAATGGAGATTTTGCAGTATCCTTCCCTGCCATACCCACCAAACCACACCCACAGAACTGGTAGTAAAAAAAATTGGATTTCACCATTGGCGCAAATGCATGCATGCCAGAACATACATACATACATACATACATACATACATACATACGTACGTTTGTTTATTTATTTATTTATTTATTTATTTATTTATTTATTTATTTATTTATTTATTTATTTATTTATTTATTTATTTATTTATTTTATATATGCCGCCCTTCTCCGGAGACTCAGGGTGGCTTACAATGCATTAAGCAATAGCCTTCATACTTTTGTATATACCTGCTTAGTAGAGCTTTTGCCTGCCACCCACCCCCAAGCGGTGTTCTTTTTTATACAAAGTCAGCTTATTGCCCCCACAATCCGGGTCCTCATTTTATCTACCTCGGAAGGATGGAAGGCTGAGTCAACCTTGAGCCTGGTGAGAATTGAACTCGCAGTAATTGCAGGCAGCTAAGTACTACTTTAACAGCAGCAGTTTAGTCCACTGCGCCACCAGGCTCTTGGTGTGCAGCAGAGACGCGAAGACCAGCTGACCATCGGGAGGCGGGGCATCCCAACACCGGCAGCATGGCAAGAGGTAAGATCTTTTTCTTTTGTCAGCTTCTGTTTCATCGTTTGCAGGGAAGCAGAAGCTCACGAAAGAAACGCCATGGAGATCTGACCTGGGGTGATTTCACATGTGCCAGCAGAGAGGGATCTGTGTGCCAACTCAGCCCACGTGCCATCGGTTCGCCATCACAGAAACAGACAGATGTATGAAATTTCCAGAAGCTGAACCCAACTTGGTGTAGGGTTTCCCTTTCTCTTCTTTGCTTCTATCAGCCTAAATAATATTTTTTTTAAAAAAAAAAGATACCTTTGCCCTTCACTGTTTCCTAGTATCTATTTTGAATAGCTTGCTGACAAAACACAGTCTGGATAGTTGAATCTTGATCAATAAAATGATTAAGTTAAATATGGATAAATATAGCCTATTTATGGCACAATACAGATGAAATGGTAGGCATCTGCTGTGACTGAACCGATAAATAACCGAGCTTGCATTTATTGTTAATTTCTGCAACAAACAACCTATCCCTCAATAAAACATATTTTGTAAATTTTAACAACAATGATCCGCAGCCCAAAATACACACAGGCACACACGTAATTAAATATCTGCGAATAAAGTATCTATATATAAAAAGAAAACTGTGCAGCAAATTCAATAAATAATAGATATATCAATTGATCTAACTGGTTAATAATTAAACGACAAGTCTTGGGTGGGGTGATAATTCTCTTTTAAAATAGTTGGATGTATGCTTGAACAGACATGGAAAGATTTCATCTGTAAATACTCTAGCTGTCATTGTGACATGCTACAGTGAGAGGACCTGTCATCGGAATGCCTTATGGAACTGACTGAGCCTTCTTTGGGGCTTCCTACACATATTTTCACTACCTCAATTCCGAAAGAACCTTGGGGGAGGGAACCTTTAATTTAATTTAGACACTAAGGCACTAAGATTTGGTCCTCTCATCTTCTCCCCAATATGCATTATGAGGTAGAAAGCCTGGGAGAACGACCACCAAAACATGGTTGGCAGCTATAATCCACGGAGATATAGCTAGATAAATTTGGGATGTGATGGATGTATTTGTTTAAAACCTTTACAGATTACCAGAGTTGGAAGGGACCTTGTAAGTCATCCAATCCAACCCCACCACCCAAGCAGAAGACCCTACACCATTTCTGATAAATGGCAGTCCAATCTCTTCCTGAAAGCCTCCAGTGATGAAGCTCCCACAACTTCTGAAGGCAACTTCTGTTCCATGGGTTGATCGTTCTCACTGTCAGAAAATTTCTCCTTCTTTCTAGGTTGAATCCCACCTTGGTCAGTTTCTATCCATTATTCCTTGTCTGGCCTTCGGGTGCTTTGGAAAATAACTTGACCCCCTCCTCTCTGTGGCAGCCCCTCAAGTATTGGAAGACTGCTATCCTGTCTCCCCTGGTCCTTCTCTTCACTAGATTAGTCGTACCGAGTACTTGCAACCATTGACTGTTTGAATTTACAATGCCCAGTTCCTGCAACCGTTCTTCGTATGTTTTAGCCCTAATCATCCTGGTTGCTATTTTCTGCACTTTTTCTAGAGTCTCAACATCTTTTTTTATAGTGTGGTGACCAAAACTGGATGTCGTATTCTAGGTGTAGTCTTACTAAGGCTTTATAGAGTAGTATTAGTACCTCACTTGAGCTTGATTATGTTAATGCAGTTTAGGATTGTGTTGGCTTTTTTGGTTGCCACTGTTAGCTCATATTTAACTGGTTGTCCACTAAGACTCCAAGATCCCTATCACAGTTGTTGTTGTTGTTGTTGTTGTTGTTGTTGTTGTTGTTGTTGTTGTTGTTTTATTATTATTATTATTATTATTATTATTATTATTATTATTATTATTAATTGAATTTCTATACCGCCCTTCTCCCAAAGTACTCAGGGCGGTGAACAGATTAAGATTTCATATACATATAAATATATTTTATAAACAGTAAATAATAAATTAAGTCAACTTGGTGTATCTACTAAGACCTTGGCATAGAATTTTGATGTTTATGTTAGCCCTGCTTGTTGAAATAGAAAGGTCTTCAGGGCAGTTACTGTTACAAAACAACAGTTACAAAACAGTTACTGCTGTTAAGCCTGGTTTCACCCAGTCTACATGGGTGCTTTTGGGTTTTCTAGCCTAAGTGTAAGAATTTACTTTTCTATACATTGAATTTCATTTTTTTTTAGTTAGGGCCCAGTGTTCCATGTCTGTCAAGATCCATCTTCTATTCATACTATGTGCTATACTCTATATTACATGATCCAGATATGCAAGCAAAACTCACCCAACTAAGCTAAGCACCAGGGAAATTACATTCTTACAGACAGGGGAGACGGGGAAAAAAAATAACCCCATCCTTCTGTTCTAGATATTTTGCTTGAATAAGAAGCATAGTTAGCTGACCAGGAAACAAGCAACCTAGTCTGCAAGGCTGCCTAAGCAGCAATTTGTCACTCAGCTTGACAGCAATCTGAAGCGCATATAACTAGCACTAAGCGTCCTTGAACTCAATGAGATTTCTTTCCAAGTCATCCTTGTTAATTTTGGTTAGCGCTTGAGATGCTCTAGCCAAAACCACTCCTTTTTGTCACGTAGAAGACACCGTAACAGCTCTACTACACACACACACACACACACACACACACACATTATTCTCTTTTCGTAGGTCTTTGTGTGTATTTTTCTTTCAGCCAGGTTTTTCCTACGTAAATCAAGATCTTTATACAGCCATAGGTCAGTGAAATCTCATTCACTAGTTTCTAGGCTTTATCAGACATCAAACCAGCATTTGATGCTTAAGTCTCATAACAGACAGCAAAATGCTGCTTTGATGTCTGATAAAGCCTAGAAACTAGTGAATGAATGAATGAATGAATGGATGGATGTGTGTGTGTGTGTCTGTGTGTCTGTGTGTGTCTGTGTGTGTGTCTATGTGTCTGTGTGTGTCTGTGTCTGTGTCTGTGTCTCTGTGTCTCTGTGTCTCTGTGTGTGTATATATGAATTTATTTCAGGTTAGTGACCTTGGTAATAAAGCTGTTTGGCAATCACAACATCAGAGCAAACGTACGCGCGTACCTTTTCAAATTTCATCATTTCAGATGCCTCCTTGGAAAAAGGCCAAGGCTTCCAGGGCCAACCTTTTATTACGATGCGGTTCCATGTTTCATTTGCTATGCATTAATGCAGCCTTTGTGATGTTTCTCAATGTAATCAAGTAGTGTCCTTGAACATTTAGCTTGTCATAGGAAGCCGAGGAGGTAGGGAAGCAGCAACAACAGGTACTTTTCTCACCCAGAAGCAACTGATGGAAGGGGAAGAATTGCTCTGAACTGGAAATACAGACAATACTAGACAACACAGAGTCAACAGTAGAGACCTTCAAATTTCTAGGTTCTACCATAACACAAGATCTAAAATGGACAGCTAACATCAAAAACGTCATCAAAAAAGCACAACAAAGAATGTTCTTTCTGGGCCAACTCAGGAAGCTCAAACTGCCCAAGGAGCTGCTGATAAAGTGCTACAGAGGAATTATTGAGTCTGTCATCTGCACCTCTATAACTCACTGGTTTGTTTCCGCAATCCAACAAGACAGACACAGACTTCAGAGGATAATTAGAACTGCAGAAAAACAATTGCTACCAACCCGCCTTCCATTGAGGACCTGTATATTGCACGAGTCAAAAAGAGGGCTATGAAAATATTTACCGACCCCTCGCAACCTGGACATAAATTGTTTCAACTCCTACCCTCAAAATGACATTATAGAGCACTGCACAACAGAACAATTAGACACAAGAACAGTTATTTTCCTGAACACCATCACTCTGCTAAACAAATAATTCCTTCAACACTGTCAAACTATTCACTAAGTCTGCATTACTATTAATCTTCTCATTGTTCCCACCACTCATCTCCTTCCACTTATGATTGTATGATTGAAACTTTGTTGCTTCTGTCCTTACAATTTATATTGATATTGTTTCCTGATTGCTTATTTGTACCCTATGACTATCATTAAGTGTTGTACTTTATGATTCTTGATGAACATATTTTTTTTCTTTTATGTATACTGAGAGCATATGCACCAAGACAAATTCCTTGTGTGCCCAATCACACTTGGCCAATAAAAAATTCTGTTCTGTTTTATTCTATACAGTATAGAAAGCCCCACTTAAAATAAGGTTGAAATATTTGAAATCATCAAATGAATCAATGTCTCCCAATCAAAGGAATACAACTATTGAGTTAAAATATGCATCCAAATGCTAGTTCAGTAGCTGAGGTTTCCCCATACAAGCATCTTATTGAAGTATTGATTTCAATAGACAATAGGAAGACAAATCCATAGGGGAAAAAATCCTGCTAATTTGAGATATGCATTATGCCATGCTCTTGATCTGTTTTGTAGGGGGCATGTACTGCACATGTGGTGGCCTTGGTAAAGGAAATGGGTCTTTTCCTCAGGTCTTACAGTTGCCACATGGTTCCTTGGAAAATGCCCATTCTGAAGTAAGGTGTTGGCAAGCATGAAACTGAGACCACTTTTGCATTCAGTCAGGGCCTCCTTAAACACATATTCATCTGGGAATACATATTGATACAATTCCTACTTTAGAGCAATAATTCTCAATCTTTTCTTTACCACAACCCCCCTTTAAATACCTCTTGGGGCCACGGACCACCAAGGCTTAACTCAAGATTTAAGTCATAACATTTCTTCAAGCTTTTGTAGACCTACTGTAATGACACTGGGACTCCCCAGGGGTCCATGGGCCCCAGGTTGAGAACAGGGATAGAATCCAACAGGTTCTAACAGGTTCTGGAGAACCGGTAGCATAAATTTTGAGTAGTTTGGAGAATTCAAGAGGAAAAGCTGCCATCCCCCCACCCCAACTTAGGTGTATATAGCTACTTGATAAGAGCTGAAAACATCAGGACCACGAACGATGGCAACAGAAAAAGATTTTGAAGACCACATCTGGTAGCCTTCTGTATGCTTCTGGAAGAACTATTTACATTGTTACATCTGTGCAAATTGTAATGTATATCATGGACCTCAAGCTTGTAAAAGCAAGATCCGTTCTGACTCAAAGAAGCCTGCAGTTGAATTGTTGGATTTTTGAAGAAATTCACAATTCTAATGGCTTATTGTCCTTTGACTTTAGAGTTTAACCAGAGGAAATTGTTTAGTCACGCACATCTGCCAGAATTTACTGGACTGCTAATAATCTAATCTAATCATAGTAATAATGATTCCAGAAATTTTAGTTGGGCTTATAGAGTGGTTTATACTATGACAGTAATCTACTAGGTCAATCAACATCACTGCTGGACACAAAGAGAGCTGGTAGGCCTTGGTAAATGCCATAGATTACCACATGCCAAAATGCCATAGTGGTGTGGAAAACATTCCATAAAGAGCATTCTGAGAAAATAAATAAATAAATAAATAACTTTAAAAGGGGGGGGGAGTCCCAATTCAAAAAAAAAAAGGAAAGAAAAGCTATAGTTTCTCCCCAGGTTTGATTAATGTCCAATTAAAATCTGCCTCCCTCCTCCCCACCCCCCCATCTTCTTGGTGTTCAGACACACTGAACACAAATATGCCATAATAAAAGTTAAAGATTGGTACAATTAATTGCAGGAAGTCCACTGTTGCCACAGTGTGATGCACTTGCTTCAGATTAACCTGTAACATTTTTCTTCTCCTCGTCTGTCGTCAACTCCAAGTAACCTCAGAACTTAAGTCCCCCATCAGACCCCTCATTGATAACCTGAACCGAACCCGAATGGCAGCTTATTATTCATAACGGTTTAAACAGTGCCAGTTTAAATACTCGTTCAAAACTTTTCAACCATCTTTTCGTTCAAAACTTTCCCTCTCGTTTAAATTGCTCAACCTGGTCTTTGGGGACGTTACCATACAGACGCATTTCATTAGGCCGCATACACGTAGTGAAATCTTTCTCTTCAGAAAGAGATTGTTGGAAGATTCATGAAGTGAATTCAGAAAGAAAAGGAGGGGCATAAATTGAACTAATAATAATAATTCAAAACGTCATCATCTTGGGGGAAAGGATGAAAACTGAAAACATGCACGTCGGAGGCAAATGGATCACCCTCTTATAAGGGCTAATGACATTTGAAAGATCTAATGGATCAGTCTTTAGCCCAGTGCTGATTATAATTCTGGCCTGCCAATTAAATCACCCAGTATGAAATCCACCATGCACTTACCTGGCAGCAAATCCCATTACATTCCATTTGATTTACTTCTGAATAGAGGTGCATAATGTTCAACCTTACTTTAGAAACTCTGGCAGAGCAGAATTTTTAAAAATAATAATAATAATAATAATAAAAACAGCTGTCCAACAGACAGTCTTCCACATCCCACAGAGAGGCAAGCACAAAACTTTGAATTTCTCAATCTTGGGAGACACCCCCCACCCCCCATAAAATCCCCTGTATCCTATCCGAAAGTCTTCCCCATTACAAATTGTTTTATCCACGATCATGATTAGTCACAGGAAACACAGACAACAGGAAGCACATGGATATGAAGCACATGAGATGACTGGGAAAGAAAAGATGGACTTTTTTTTTTCTTTTCATGTGGTTTGGGTTACAATGGTTTGGTTTTGGAGTGCTTTTTGGGAAACCTGCAAGGCGATTACACGGGCTGTGATGTTTTAAATCGTCGTGGGAATGAGGAGTCCTGATTAACTTGTAAAGGATGAATTAACACTCATGATGTTCTTTAGTTTATGTAAAGAGATTCACTGTCGATAAAAAGCAGTTTGCCCTACGAGAATCAAGGAACTGAACCACTGGAGCTAAATTAAAAAAAAAATCAGTTAACAGGAGTCAACTGGCTTTCTTCATAAGCAAAGGCATGGTAAACCTGATTTAGTTCCCTTTAAAGAGAAATAAAATGCAACCAAATCAAATATTGGCGCCTCAGAATAGAAGGAGGCCAATTTTTAGAAATAGGGACAGTGGATCCTTGCTCATTCAGGTCTATTTTTTTGTTTTTTTAAAGAACAGAATCTTTGCCTATGGCAGACTGTATTTCAAAAATCCAAATGTCCCCCAAAGGATTTCAAATCGTACACTGGCGGCCTATACAATCAAAATCAGTCAGCCCAGTGGTTCATCTCCTCATATTTTGTAAAGGTATCGCAGAGGAAGAGAACTTGTCATGACCACTGGATGGTTTATACTGTTTAATAGGACATATCTGGTACTATAAACATGAGGACATTGAAGACAGAAAGATTTCTTGCTTCCTAGCATGATTTTATTTATTTATTTATTTATTTCATTCAGTAAATCTGGAGGTCTCTTACTGCTTCGCGTACTAAATTTGCCTTGCATTGTCCTTATATTACCTACACTCAGGATTGTATCAAAGGTTAGCCTTCCTTGTAATGTTCTTTTTTTGGAGGAGCTTCTACAAGGATAACGATGCATCTACAAGAATTGTTTATTGGATGGTGAATCGATCATGTCCCTATGTATAACAAACCCACAAATGTTATAATTCTAGGACCAAAAAAAAAAAATTCTTCTGGTTTCTGGACCATACAAAGGCTATTATCTTTCTTCTCCAGTAAGATCTCTTTCTCCTCGTGGTTTTCTTTATTTTCCTCTCTCCATCTTGTCATGTAAAAAGAAAGTAAAAATTACTTACATGTGTCTGGTTTATGGCAGTTGTGGCCTTGTCGGAAGTATTGTGGGTTTTCGATGACGGGAATCCGGGTCATACCAATCACCACCGTGTCTGGGCCAGTGTCCAACGATGAAGGTGTGGTAATGCCATGGTTGATGTGATGAAGAGGGCTGGCAGAATCCTCTTCTCCACTGATTACAGCCACGGGACCTAAAAACAGAGATACATCATCATTATCATCATCATCATCATCATCATCATCATCATCATCATCATCATCCAAGCATTTTTCCTGCAGGCGAAGGGTCCACTTTTCAGATCAACAACCATCTTCTTGTGTGCTCGAACGCAGCATCTGGAGCTAATTGGGCATTTTACATGTCTGCCTTTATTTTTCCTTGGTATCAGAGGGCTGTGAAAATATCTCCAGACCCCTCACATCCTGGACATAAATTGTTTCAACTTCTACCCTCAAAACGACACTATAGAACATTGCACACAAAAACAACTAGACACAAGGACAGTTTTTCCCTGAATGCCATCACTCTGCTAAACAAATAATTCCCACAAATTAGTCAAATTATTTACTAAGATTGTATTACTATTATTCTTCTCATCCTTCCTATTACCTATCTGCTCCCACTTCTGACTATAACCATGTTGCTTGTATTTTTACAATTTATAGTGTTTTATTTCGTTTCCTGATTGCTTATTAGTAATCTATGACTATCACTAAGTGTTGTACCATGATTCTTGACAATGTATCTTTTCTTTTTACATACAGAGCGTATGCACCAAAGACAAGTTCCTTGTGTGTCCAATCACACTTGGCCAATACAGAATTCTATTTTATTCTATTCCATTGTATCTTTAAATGCAGAATAGTTGCCACTCTAAATACCTCAAATGCGATGGCTTTCCTGAGATTTCCTTAGGAGTTTAAAACACCATAGAGAAAACTACAGTATTACAAAATAATGGAAATGAACAGGACCTCGGAAATCCTCTAGTCCAGATTCTGTTCAAACAGGAGACTCTATACTCTTCTGGACAATTGGCTGCCCAGTCTCTCTAACCCGTCCACTGGTTAATTGCTCTCACTGTCAGGAAATTTCTCCTTAATTCCAGCTTGCTTCTCTCCTTGATTAGTTTCCATCTATTATTTCTTGTCTTGCCTTCTGGTACTTTGGAAAATAGGTCCCAGATCCACATATGGGTCCCATATCCGCATAGGCAATGCAGTAAAAAGGATGGGGTTGCTATTTCTGAAATGAAATCTGGACTCTTTGGACTCTTTTCCCTGAAAATGGCCTGAATTATCCTGGAAGAGGCATGTAAAAGAGAAAGGATAAATTCTCAGCAGGCACCCTTTTCCTTGCATTACCCCCTGTGCCAAACTCCCTTCTCCCACCACAAAAATGGTCTATTCCAGTGATGTTTCAAACATCTAGGCTGCATAAGCAGAGGAAAAGAATCTAGATCATGTGAAGTGTTAGTACCACTTTATAATGCCTTGGTAACACCACACTTGGAATACTGCATTCAGTTTTGGTCGCCACGATGTAAAAAAGATGTGGAGACTCTAGAAAAAGTGCAGAGAAGAGTAACAAAGATGATTAGGGGACTGGAGGCTAAAACATATGAAGAACAGTTGCAGGAACTGGATATGTCTAGTTTAATGACAAGAAGGACTAAGGGAGACAGGATAGCAGTGTTTCAATATCTCAGGGGTTGCCACAAAGAAGAGGGAGTCAAGCTATTCTCCAAAGCATCTGAAGGCAGGACAAGAAGCAATGGGTGGAAACTGATTGAGGAGAGAAGCAACTTAGAACTAAGGAGAAATTTCCTGACAGTTAGAACAATTGATCAGTGGAAGAACTTGCCTCCAGAAGTTGTGAATGCTCTAACACTGGAAGTTTTTAAGAAGAGGTTGGATAACCATTTGTCTGAAGTGGCGTAGGGTTTCCTGCCTAAGCAGGGGATTGGACTAGAAGACCTCCAAGGTCCCTTCCAACTATTCTATTCTATTCTATTCTATTCTATTCTATTCTATTCTATTCTATTCTATTCTATTCTATTCTATTCTATTCTATTCTATCAGTAACATCCCCTGTTGTCCTCAGGCAGGACAGAAAGGCTGTTGTAAGACAGGCAGACAGAAAGACAGACAGACAGACACAAAATCTATGTCTACTCCTGTCCTTATGATACTTAGGATTTAATTGGCACTTGGAAATCAAAACATACACTTACAACTCCAAGGTTTCACAGAGACCTGCAAAGTCCTCTGCTGTCTGTTTGCAAGAAGCCAAATGTGCAAGGAAGTCCCAGATTCCCAGTAGGAGAAAGAGAAGGAGAAAAGGGACAGAGATCAACACCCTCCTTGGCATTTTAATCAAAAGAGCCTCAATTTGTTAAACCAAGGAGAGAGAGAAAAATGATGCCTAGAGTGATTTTTCTCCTGCTGTCTTGAGGCTCTCGTTGAGATGAGGAAGAGTCAATGCATTTCATTTTCAGTGCCTTTCATCTGGATGTATGGGGTGGGTGGGCAACAGAGATTTCTTTCTTATGTCACCTGATCTATTCCAAAGTGCACAATTTCTTTTTTGGGGAACATGAATCAGCAAACAAAAGGGAAGTGCCAAAGTCTATTGTTGAAAAAGGGTTTTCTACAACTTGGGCATGGGAAGAGAATAGCAATAGCAATATTGATTTATTATTTATTATTAAAATTTATATGCCGCCCTTCTCCCGTAGGACTTGGGGCAGCTCACACAATAAAAACAACCACAATAATAATAACAGCAATACAATATTAAAATCCAATCCAAAATTTAAAATCCCCAAATTAAAACCCCATAATCGGTCAGGGAATTTGATGAAAAAGCCATGTCTTCAGGCCGGTGTGGAACATGCAGAGATCGGGAACCGTCCGTAGCTTGGTGGCCAACCCATTTCCAAGGGTCAGTGTGGCCACAGAGAACGCCTTCATCCTGGGGGTCGCCAGCCAATATTGTCTAGCTGACGGCACCCAGAGGACGGAAGTTCTATGAGAACACACAGGATGGTGGGAAGCCAGTAGGAGGTAGTCCTGCAGGTACCTCGGGCCCATGCCATGTAGGGCTTTATAGGTAAGTACCAGCACCTTGAAGCAGATCCGGAAGGCCACCAGCAGCCAGTGCAGTTTGCGCAGGAGAGGTGTTGCCCGGGAGTAATGGGAGGATCCCATAACAACCCTCGTGGCTGCATTTTGGACCAGCTGGAGCCTCTGGGTGCACCCCAAGGGCAGCCCCACGTAGAGGGCGTTGCAGTAATCCAGAGACAATGTGGCAATAGACTTATATGCTGCTTCACAGTGTTTTACAGCCCTCTCTAAGTGGTTTACAGAGTCAGACTTTTGCCCCCAACAATCTAGGTCCCTCATTTTACCCTCCTCGAAAGGATGGAAGGCTGAGTCAACCTTGAGCCTGGTGAGAGCCTGAGTCAACCTTGAGCCTGGTGAGAGCCTGAGTCAACCTTGAGCCTGGTGAGATCACCGGTTGCCAAACTGCTGGCAACCGGTGATCAGCAGACGTAGCCTGCAGTACTGCACTCTAACCACTGCGCCACTGTGGCTCAAACCCAAAACAATGCTTGAGATGCACTGCAGATCAGGCAAAGTGGCGGGCGAAATGCAAAAGTGCACACCCCACAATATAGTGGGAATAACACAAAGAACAAGAGGGCTGGGATGAGGGTGTGATATGGAAGGGAAGACCTTTTATGTTCCCCCCCACGCCCAGGACTTTTAAAACACCATTGGTGTTTTAATGGAACCTAATAAAGTTACGATGTAATCAGTCTGATTTCTGACAGCTATCATCAATACTGGATTCAGAAGAAAAGCATTACTCTCTCTCTCCTCATTTTTCATCCCTACTCCCCAACCCCCAACCTTTATTGTAAACTGAATTTGACAAATTTGTTTATGTTTATGTTTATTGGATTTATATACTGCCCTACTCCTGAAGGACTCAGGGTGGTGAACAGCCACAGAGTAAAATACATATATACGAAATTTAAAAACAGAATAAAACCGAATTAAACCATTTGGCCCAAGACAAATGTAAAAACCCATGTAATTTAAAAGAGATTAAAATTTGCATTTTAAAAAGAAAAAAAGAGGAAAAGATTTGCATTTCTTTCTCTCTCTCTTTTTTTTTTTTTTTTTTTTTGTCCTTTTGACTACAGTTGCCGTTGTCAATGTGAGTGATGGATTGATACCCCACAGGAAGTGGGTACCATGGTGTGGATGCTGAGCCAATAATCTTTATGAGACTTACAAGAGTTCTGTTTGCTCAGCAAGCAGAAGGGAAGCATGCTGGTTGAAAACCAAACAAGATTTCATTAAACACTAGCAAGGTGATGGTCATTCAAGAGCAAGGGTGCTACAAATAAATAGAAGGATTATTGACCTTCTTATAAAATAGATTGGGTCATCTGTGTTTTATAATATTTGTCTCACTCTCAACATAAGGCAACCATAATGGCACTCCCAAACTTTTCCACTACTTAGATTTCCATTAGAGGGGAAAAATGATCTACAGCTTCTTTCTGGGGATCAGAAGGATGGAGGATAGCAGAATATTTGTAGGCATTGGCATAAATCCAAAAACAATTAGATTTTTTTTTCCTACAACACACTGGACTAGGCTAAAATGGGTTTTGGTAGTTCTGTGTTTTAATACATTGTAGAGAGTTTGAACATCTGAATATCCAAGTGTTTTCCAGAAAGGACCCCATAGTAAAAAAGAGAGGACACTCTCTCCCTTAAATGCAAACACACATGCATATGTGCACATGCACAGAGAGAAAGAGGAGGAGGAAGAGGAGAAGGAGAAGGAGAGGAAGAGGAAGAGGAGAAGAGGAGGAGGAGGAGGAGAAGAAGAAGAAGAACAGCAGCAGCAACAACAAAAACAACAAAAACAAAAACAAAAACAACAAAAACAACAGAAGGAGACCACAGTGAAACAAACCCAAAGCAATCCATTGCAAATAGACTGTTGGATGGGTGCAAAATTTAAATAGGGTGGGGTGAATAGAATGGAATATCATAGAAAAGGCCATGACTACTTAAGAAAGCATTCACATTGACCTTGAAAATGAGAAATATGTATAACGAAACCAAGTTAATGTTAGGTCTCTGAAACACTTTTTTCTTCGAAAGATCTTTTCTTGTATGAAACAGTTTTAAGTGAGATGTTCCCAGTTCAGAGATAGTATCTGAAATAGACCCCCAAAGCATAATTCTTCAAGATTTTCCTATGTGAGCTGCAGAAGCATCTGGATGTCCAAAGAGCTGGTGGGAAATAGAAAGAAGTTTCTGGTGAGTGCTATATGGCAAGCTGACAAATCTCTCCAGAGCAAAGAGAGATTGTTGAGATAATCCAAGTGACTCTGGACAGTTTATATTGGATGTTCATATTTGATGGTTAACAATTAAGATTTTTTTTTTTAAAGTTCAGAGATGGAATATAAGGTTGGTTTATTTGACCAAAGTTTAAAAGCAATTTAAAAAAATAAGTATAGCTGGTTCCCTTACTGAACTTTAAAATATTAAAAATGCTTTTACTTGCTGGGGTGATGGTTTTTCTTTCCTTTTCTTTCTTTTTTCTTACATTGTTCCCCTTGTTTGTATTTTTCCTTTTGCATTCTTATATTTTTTGCAGCTTGTGTTAGGTTTTTATTTCTTCCATTTGTAATTCTTAATAAAAACTACTTGAAAAAAGCTGCTGGAAAATAGAAACGAACAGAGATCAATGACAGTTTTGTTGGCTTTTTTTTTTTTTTTTATTGCTTGAGAATCTACAGGCAATAAAGCAGATTTCTTCCTAAATGGGAAATATCAGTGTCAGTTTTTGACAGCTTCCAGCTATGAATTCAGGTGATTCATACCAATGGAAACCTCTGGGGAACAGATGTCTCTGAAAGCCTCAGTTTTACTCTCCTTTCACATGTAGAAAAAATATTTCAAAAATATAAAATATTTTTATATAAAAAGTAAAACACAGGCACATATCTACCCTTCAGTATTCTAATACTCTTCCTGCTTCAATCTCTATTATATACCACTCCTTAACTAGATCATGGTTTGTAGGCCACTAAATGTCCATAATCTGATTTTTTTTAAAAAAACAAAAAAGTTGTTATGCAGTTCCTGCTGCCCCCCAGAAGTGCTATCACCAACATTTGGCAGCAGATCATCAAACAGAATCATAATTTAACTGTTGGATCGGAGCCAGAAACAGTACTAAAGTCTGTGTAAGCTATCAAGCTGGTTTAACAAATTTACAAAATGTTTTTAATTCTTTGTACGCCTTCTATAAAACGTTAAGATGCAAAACTCTGGCTCTGTCCCCACTGCATGATATCATTGCATTACCATATTGCAAACTGCAATTCCTAATCCCTGGAAAATAAAATCCCTGGAAATCCCTGACTTGTCAAAGGATTGCTGCAAACCCCTGGGTTAAAGCTGCCAGATTGGAATCGGTGAAATTAAGGTTGAATGTCCGCCTTGAATATTTTGCTGTCTGGGACGCTAAAGGTCAGATAGTAAGTGCTGTTAAATAGCACTTAGCTGCCAGCTGCCTGCAATTACTGCAAGTTCGAATCTCACCAGGCTCAAGGTTGACTCAGCCTTCCATCCTTCCGAGTGTTCTGTCCCCATCTCACACACGCACCCCCGCAGATGGCCAAGAGTTAATAAGCCAACACACAAAGGAGTCTTTGATGACAAAGTTGGCAGCAACCCAGTGGCTGGCTGCCAATAACCTTTACTCACACAAAAACAAAGAGATAAATTCGAACGCAGTCCGATAAGGCAGGCAGACTTCCAACAACACATAGACCAAGAGTTACTTCCAGTTTTTGCTTGTCATGAACTGAACTGGCCACCACACCCACTTTTATACCCTGTGGGGTGTGGTCCAGTGACTCAGCCTAATCCCTAGCATGCCTCTTCCTCTGCTGCGCACACTTATCTCTGTGACGCTGTCGAGAATCCAGCCAAAACTCATTTTCCCCATTACTGTCCACCTGTGGCTGCATGGACGTGCTTGGCCCTGGGCCTATCTCTTGGCCTTCGGTGTCCTCCGGAGGCATTGCCAGAGAGGAGGGTCCTGGAGAGGGAGGCTTTGCCAACTCCTCTCCTTCACTCTCGGAGTCCTCTTCTGCCGATAACACAGGCTCAGGTAACAGAGCCACAACATCAAGGTAGATAAAATGAGGACCCAGTCAGCTTTTATACAAAGCTGACTTTGTATAAAAAAGAACACCACTTGGGGGGGGGGGGTCAAAAGCCCTACTAAGCAGGTTTATACAAAAGTATGAAGGCTATTGCTTAACGCATTGTAAGCCGCCCTGAGTCTCTGGAGAAGGGCGGCATATAAATCAATCAATCAATCAAACAAACAAACAAACAAATTATCTTGTGGTCCACCCTACCCCTCTTCCCCTGAAAATAAGACCCAACCGGAAAATAAGTCCTAGCATGATTTTTCAGGATGCTCGTAATATAAACCCTACCCCCAAAATAAACCCCAGTTCAGATTGTCAGCCAGATGGATGCATTTAGTACTGTATTTCCCCCGAAAATAAAGCCTAACCATAAAATAAGCCCTAATGCAGTGGTTTCCAGCCTCTTTTTGGCCATGCCCCACCTAAGCATCTCTAAAATCCTGATGCCCCCCCCCCCCGTGACATATAATTCTTACTATTCAAGAAGTGAACTCCTACTCACGCAGAGGAAGCCTAAAAGGCCATTAACTTGGTTTAAGCAAGGTTCCAAATTGCCCCCGTTAAAAATCAAATTGCCCCCCTGTAGGGCCTGGGCCCCACTTTGGGAATCACTATTCTAATGCATCTTTTGGAGCAAAAATTAATATAAGACTCAGTCTTATTTTCGAGGAAAACACGGTATATCTCTGGTTGTTTTTTTTTTTGTTGTTGTTGTTTTTTTGTGAAGATCACATCTGCGTTTCTTCCCAGTGAAAAGTTACGACTTAAAATATAAAAATAAGACTTCAGTGTAATCCCATAGCATTCCTATTAAGACATGCATATTAGTTCAGGGGTTTTTTTTTTTTAGTTTTTTTTTTTTTTAAAGGAGGTTTCTTAGATCATCTTCATGCAATTAACTGGCTTGTGTGTTAGCTGGTGTAAAAGCAAATGTTATCAATTAAATAATAACCACCACCTTGGCTCCAGCAACTGCCCTTGTTTAAAATCCAGCACTCATTCACTCCTCGGGGTAAGCTTTCTGAGCCAAGAAGAATACAGACTGCAACTCATAAAACAGAGTAAGTGAAAGCACAACAAATACAATTAAAAATCTGGCTGTGCTCGGAGATGGATTGCATTTACTGTCTCATAAAAAGAGCCTTCATCCTGTCAGGCAAACAAAAGGAAATCAATTTCTTAATTTTTATTGGCAGATTTAGGCCGCGAGCCAAGCTTACGCTTGCTTATCTGAACGCGGGCGACCGGAGTGGGAAATACTCATCCAGTGGCTTTTGTATTCCTCTGACTCAAGACAAAAGGACACTAACTGAATTCCACCCTCTGCTGAAAGAGGTTGCTTTGGCACATTTCCTGATGTGTCTTCCTGGGAAAGTCACTCAAGCATTTGCTTTTTTAGGATTTTTTGTTCATTTGTTTATGTTCTTAGCAATAGGAATAGCACTTAGACTTATGTACCACTTCACGGTGCTTTACAGCCCTCTCTAAACAATTCACAGTGTCAGCCTATTGACCCCAATAATCTGGGTCCATATTTCACTGACCTGGGAAGGATGGAAGGCTGAGTCAACCTTGAGCGTGGTGAAATTTGAACTGCCAAATTGCAGACAGCCGGCAATCAGCAGACGTAGCCTGCTGTACTGCATTCTAACCTCTGCGCCACCACGTCTCATTAGTCTGTCCTCTCCACATTCTCATCACATTCATAGGAAGGAGATCACAAGCCTACCATAGAACATGGAATAGCAGAGTTGGAAGGGAACATGTAGCAGCAGTGAAATCTGGCCGGATATATCCGGCTTGTGCAAGCCGGTAGGGCCAGGGGTGGGAGGCTCCACCCAGCCGCCGGGATGTCATCACATCCTGTTTTTGACCCCCACACTGTTTTTGTCACGTCAAAAATTGAAACAAGCTCCAAGCTTCATTGTAGCAAACAGATACTAGCAATCAATTGACTAAAAAAACTGCTTCTCTATTTTTCAGTTTTGACATGGCGCTTTAAACCAGGTATGTCAAATTTGATTTCAATGAGGGCCGCATCAGGGTTGTGTTTCACCTCAGGCGGTCAGAATGGGCGTGGCCAGAGTGGGTATGTCCAGCTCAACATCACTCGTGTTGGGGGTGCCTGTGGTGGCCCAAGTGCTCTGCCAGAGAAAACAGGCTCTCCACCTGCAACCCTGTGCCAGCGTGTGGCCCTCCTGAGCTCTGTTTTATGTCAGGGTTCCGACGAATGCCCTAATTAAATCACAAGCCTCGAGTCAAGCTTCAAAAGAAATCCAGTTATTTATTAGGAGCTTCATGTCAGCACATTCCAAATGAAGCCAATTCTGACCCCATGTAATTTATGTCCCAATCATGACCCTGTCTCCCCCTGTCCCCCAGGGTGTGTCATCAATCACATTAGCCAACCGTAACTCTCTGGCCGCTGTGGGTAACCCTGGGAGACAGCCTTGAGAGAGATATGTATGGAATGTACTTCTGGTTTTGGCTGTTGTGCTGCTTCTTTGATTTCCCATCCTCCTTGCCTATGGCAACTCGAGAGCAGGCCAGGATGCTTTGCAAGTTGACATTTTCACTGACAGAGGCACCACAGGCCAGTCCTTTACTGTTTCCAAGGTAGCCCCATGGGCCACATCTAAGTGGATCCAGCCCCCGGGCTTGAGTTTGACACCCCTGCTTTAAAGAGATTTGCTCTAATATTAGAACTTCAGATTTAACCATCGAAGCTCAAGAAGTAGTAATGTAGTATAATGATTAAAAGTGTTGGACTGGAACTGATGGAACTCAAGCTCAAATCTCTCATCACCCATGTAGCTCCCTGGATGTATTTGAACCAGTCACCATCTCTCCATGACCTACAGGAGCTACATGGTGATGAAAACGTGAGGCACAAGCTCAACTGTGCTACCTTGTGCTCCCGAAAGAAATGCAAGATGGGATTTCAACTGTACCGCTTCTCACTTTGTCCTCAAAGCGACCCTGTTAAGACTGGTCAAAATTGGAAGATGCACTGCTGAACACCATCACCTCTTGGCCTCCATTTTCTTTTCTCTCGCAAGAACTTGAAGTCGTCAAGAACCAACCCCTTGGCTTGCTTCCCATCTTTCTTTCTTTTCTTTTCTTTTCCTGCCATCATGAATTTCAGCTCTTAGTTTGCTTGCAGCCAAGCTTCCCTAGAGGGCACCTTC
This sequence comes from Masticophis lateralis, assembly GCA_030761175.1. NCBI lineage: Eukaryota > Metazoa > Chordata > Lepidosauria > Squamata > Colubridae > Masticophis > Masticophis lateralis. The sequence continues at coordinate 13,022,790 of JAUDYJ010000012.1, read as the reverse complement.
AACTCCAGAACCACAAGCTTTATGATGGCAGAGCCAGGAGGTTGTGGTGTAAAGGTCTTAGTGGTGGCCATTAATCTCCTGGATCACTCATCTCTATCAGAGACACGCCATAAAAATGATATAAGTGTTTCATTCAAACGGTACTGTGGAGGGAGTGAAGATACAGCACAGAGCCTGATTGATTTCCAGTGTGTCTGCTCTTTACCTTCAAGTATAAATACACAGCAAAATCAATTGGAATAACACCATATCAGCTTTCTAATCTCTTCTGGTCATAAGGTGTGTTTTATATACTACAGCATTCATTCCTTTTTTGTACATCAGGCATATATCTGTTTGGTTCATGCAGCCTCTAGCTGTTGTGACAGTACATTGACTTCTTTGTCCCCTATCCTGATTGCATGCACACAACAGACTTATCTCGGTTACTGAATTAACCCATTGTCTAGTTTACACAATGCATTGAACTGTGGCTTACCAAACAGACTGGTTTTGCATAGCATTCTAAGCCACGCAAGCAGACGTTTAAAATAACCAGGGTTAAACTCTGACCAAGCTTAACATTTTCTGCAGGTACAGCTGCTAAGTCTTTAACTGACCTGAGTAAGCCTTTTCAAAGAGACTATTATTGTTAAATGCCTTTTTTTTCCTCCCCCGTTCCTCTTTTTATCTGGCAAAGAATATCACAGAAGTGCAGCAGAAGGTTGGCTAATAGCTGAGCAAATCCATAGCAATAAAATAAGATTCTCTGGCTTGTTAATCCAACTAAGCTGATCCAGGTTTTGTTGCTCGTGACACAAAAGCGATTCTTAGCAGTGCCCATATTTGTCTACTTTCGTTT